>CM046458.1:5896564-6054064 GCA_025506515.1 Flaveria trinervia | reverse complement strand
AACAAGACCGGAATGTCTTTATCACAATTCTGAGAGACACTCAATAGATTAAATGCAAGCTCAGGTACATAATTGACTTTCTCTAAGTTTTGAAAGCCATTGGAAACTTCTCCTTGACCAATCAGTTTTCCTCCTTTCTTGTTGCTAGCAAATGCCATATAACCTCTATTTATAATCCGATAATGGTCAACAAGTCTTTGAACCCTGTCATATGTCTGGATCATCCACTATCCACATGCCAAACACTATTACAACCTTAGTGGATGAATCCTGCAAAAATATCAAGAACAGGTTAAATAGGTGAGATGGGAACCCAAGTTTGAGCAACTTTGGGTTTAGGAGAGACAGATTTCATACAAAAGAAATTATTAACTAATTTTGTCAATCTATTCCCAAATGAATTCCTATTAACATGTCTATGATGTAGTTCAGGACAATGCTTAACTACATGATCATCTTGACCACACCTAAAACAGTGTGGTTTTAATCTAGGTCTGTTATGTAAAGAGGTAGGGATTTGATCAATATGTATTTCCTCATCACATTCAGACACATTAGAATCTACATCACTGTATGTCTCATACATTCCTCGAGGTCTGTATTTATTTGAACAAGAATGATTATCTACAAAAGATAATGAATTGTCATCTGAAGTACAAGTAGTACTTGTACCACTTGTACTAGCTTCAGATGAAGTTGATGCCCTTTCGTTTGATAAAGAAATATTTGTTGGGGTGAAAGATGGAATAGGATGAGAAAAGAATTTTCAAAACAATTAGTTTTATATTTCTCGTTAATCTTTGCAGTGGAATCATTCACACTATTAACACAATCAGAAACATCATCACAATCCACAGAATTTAAAGATAAAACAGAAACATCACGAGAACATAATAAGACAATGTATATTACACATTCACTAGAAACAAAAACAGAATCTAAACTAGATTTATGATCTAAGACAGAATGTTGAGATTCAGGTGTACTAAGACTAGTGCATCCAAGCCCGCTAGTCGGTCCATAATCATAGTCCTCACGAACATGCTTAGGATTTACACCTTTTAAACCTGCAGACATACTGTGAGTATCTGTTTTGATCAAATCATTAAAAGGATGAGGAACAGGCATAGGAGACTAATAGTAAGTACTAGGAGGAGGATAAAACTTAGCATTTTCATAGCCCAATCCCGTTTAATCCTAGCCCCTCGTTGAGATTTACATTGATCATCATGTTTCATTCCCGATATTGTCCATTTATCAAGCTTTGACTAAAGTTTGCTTGTTTCAAATTCAGCAAGTGCAACCCTTTCAGTCAAAATATTAATCTCAATATTTCTTTCCAAAACTATTCGTTTTAGGTGATCATTCTTTTTAAGGCCTCGTTTAACTTAACAAATATTTCGACTCGTTTATTTGAAGTTCCTCATTAATTCGTTTTAAATCTTTCTCATTATCAATTAATAAATGATTAGCTTTGTAACTCCAAATAACCTGATTTTACATGTAGAAGAACACATATCCTGAATTACCTCATACAGAAGTCTCATCACCACCTTTTCTGCTGCTAAGACCTTCTCACATTGGCACACCAAAGTACTCGACTTGCTTTCCTCAATAGTGATAGCAGCATCATTTTTTTCTTTTCCTTGCTTAGTGGGTTGACTTCCTTCCTTCTCAATTCCTCAGATTTTTCTTCTTTCACCCTCTCATCCTCTTTCACCTTCACCGAGACCTTAGTTTCATTTCCTTTCAACTTCTTATCCTTCTTCAATTTTGTAGACTCCTCAGCTTCTCTTCTAAGATCTTTGAACGGATCAAATTCATCCTCACATTCCACCTTTCCTTTCCTTTCACAATTTCAGCCACCAGAGCTTGATTAATCTCTTCTCTCATCTCTTTGGCTTCAGCATTCCAATCAAAGTTTGAAATCAAAGCTGTCTCCTTTTTGAGACTCATATCCTCCTTTCCCTAGTTTGTAGTTAGTTGTAGAACTACTGTACTAGAATCAGTGACGATTGGCAATGGACATTCACATTTGAAATGTCCCAACTATTTGCAATTAAAACACCTCAGCTTGGACTTATCAAATCCCAGTTTGGAGTTAGAGCTTTGACTTCAAAAATTCTTTCCCCCAGTGCACTCCATGAATCTCCGGGCTCGAAGTGTTAGCATAGCTATTTGCCATTGAATATCAGTCTCTTCCAAATCATAAGGGTCCACCTGATACATATCCTCTATCATCATCCCTTTTCCTTTCAACTCCCCCGCCACTACGGCTTCATAGCTCTAAACAAACATACCAAAAAGAGCCATTGTCTCGGATGGAAATAAGTTTCAACATTTGCTTTTGAATTAGCTTGATCTCTCCCAATAGTACCACAACCTCCAGAAAAATCACCAGTATTAACTCCTCCTTGACGAGATGTTTACATAGGAGAGCTTGTAGCGGAAGACAATAATGCAACATTTTGAGTGAAACCAGATGTAGGCATCATGGTTTGGTTGAATTCCCTTCTTTTCATGTCCAACTCGTAGGATTTAAGATTATTGATGATATCCATAAGCTTGTAACCAATAAAGCCTCTTTCCTATTTTAGAATTCTCACCTGTAGGCTCCATTGAGGTAGAGAGTCTAGCAACCTATTGGCTTGCTTACTGTTAGAAAGCTTTTCATTGTATTTCTTTAGTGTGCTTGATACTATCAGAAAATGATTAGTGAGATCTATGAGACTCTCATTCTTGTATCCCACAAAGGAGTTGAATTCCTTCTCAACTTGAACACTCTTGTCTTTCACCAACTCATCATTACCATCATAGAACTCGCACAAAGCATCGAATAGAGACTTAGCATTCTTATGCTCTGTGAATCAATTGTAGATGTAAGGTGAGAGACAAAGAGTCAATGCTCTCAAAGCTTTCTGGTCTCGATCAATTAGCTTCTGAACCTTCTCGTTGAATGTGAATGGATCCTTGTTTTGGGATACAACATCACCAACAGTGACAGTTTGTATGTGAGGACCAAAAATGATAGATTCCTATTGATTGTGGTTAGTGTAGAAGAAAAAGGCTTTGAGACATCTCTTCCAATCCTCGAAATGATCCCCGTTTATGAGTCTTGGAGGTGTGTTGGGAGCTACACTTTCAAGATCATCAAGGGTAAGGGAAGTCATCTTTGACATACTAGTTTCGCTAGGGAATAAGTAACTTCGCAGACAATTTCACGGGGAAGACTAGTTTCGATGGGTTGCCGTAGTTTCGCAGACAATTTCGGTAGCAGTTTCGCTAACCAAATGCATGAAACAACTTAGTTTCACCGACACTTTTGCACGAAACAAACTTGAACTTTCGTTCAATGGTACTTTCGATAGCAACTTCGCTTGTAAATCACCCACCAGCATTGTTGAACTTTTGTACAATGAAACTAGTTTCGTAGGACAGTAGAAAATAAGTAAATCACACTATTTACTCCTTCTCTTGACTTAGAGTTAGGAGCAGTGGTCTTTGCCTTGAAGATTTGGAGACATTACTTGTATGGTACCAAATGCACTATTTACACTGATCACAAAAGTCTTCAACATATCTTTGAGCAGAAAGAACTGAACATGAGGTAGCGACGCTAGGTGGAATTGCTAAACGATTATGATTGTGCTATTAAATACCACCCATGGAAGGTGAATGTAGTCGCCGACACCTTGAGTAGAAAGGAACCGCTAAGCCTTGATTAATGCGTGCTCTCCAACTGAAGATTAGCACTATTTGCCTGAACAAATCAAGGAAGCGCAAATGGAAGCCTTGAAAGCAGAAAATGTTGGCTCTAAATCTTTATGTGGGATGGACAGACAGTTGGAAGTCAAATCCAATGGAATTTGGTATTTCATGGATAGACTTTGGGTACCTTTGCATGGGAATATAAGAGACTTGGTGATAAGTGAAGCACATAAGTCTAAGTATTCTATACACCCTGGTACCGACAAAATGTATCATGATTTGAAGGTGCACTATTGGCGGCCTAATATGAAGGTGGGCGTAGCTACGTACATGAGTAAGTGTTTGACATGATCCAAGGTTAATGTTGAATATCAGAAGCCATCTGAGTTACTACAACAACCTGAGATCCCCTTGTGGAAGTGGGAACAGATTTCGTGGACTTGATTACTAAATTGTGCAGGACTCCTAGTGGTTGTGACATGATATGGGTGATCGTGGATCGACTGACTAAGTCAGATCACGTCTTGGTGATCAAAGAGACTGATGTGAAGTCGCTGGATCGGTTGACATCCGAGCGTTTTCTTGACGGAAGGAACAAGAAAAACCAAGAGACAAACAAGAGAACGAACAATAATAGAATGGTTTCATTGATAAAACCTAATGATTACAAGCTTGTTAAACAGAAGAATCATGACTCTTGGCAAGGGGAGATCGATCATGATCTCCCCTCTCATCCAGCAGCACCTTGGCCCCGGGCACACTCTCAAAACCTTACCTCTCTACATAATGAAACTGGTATTTATAGGCCTCAGCCCATATCAGGTGTGACTGGGCACATTCGTACAATTGGACCATGCGTATGGTTCAATCGTACGACTGGACTATACTTATGGTTCAGTCTTATGAATGGCCCAATAGCATCTCTCAGTCGCACGACTGGTACATTAGCATGGCTCAGTCGTACGACTGAGTCTCATTCGCAAATGCTCCTGCGAATGACTCAGTTTCATGTGTTTACAACATATTAGGTGTATTACATTAAGCCTTGACTATTCATCAAGCGACGGACACACTATATATGACAATATATGCTCCAACAAATTCCCCCTTGGACGTTGCTTGCGAATAGTAAATAACACCTCTTACAATCTTCAATCAATCTTTGCTCTGGTTTCCAATAGAATCAAACGAAAAATCATATTAGCCAACGTTGCTGATCCGTCAGGTTGCTACAGTATCCCTGAAAATGAATTTAGGCACAATAGCTTTCGTTTACTTTGAAGAACACCATCATAGTAGCAAGATTCCCCATATGACTGATATTTCCAGATAATGACATTAACAGTTTTCCATTGCTCCAATTTTCACACAGGCTATCTTGATTAACATTAACACCTGCAGAAATTCCCCCTCAAATTCAGCATATCCCAATATATAAACATAGTGCTCTCCTGGCGTCTTCATACGGTGTATTGGGCAAAAAGTAGAAGGTTCCAATCCACAGCTGACAATCTCAAACAAATCAGCATGCACTTAGATTCATCATCAAAAACCAGCTCACATCATCACTTTCTGATTGCGTCTTCAATTTCTCTATACATGGATCCCCCGTAAGAATCAAAATCCTCTCTGTGCGGATAAATATAACTTGATTGGCCCATAAATAGTCAGATGCTCCTGACTACCCCCACAAAATCAGCACTGACTGCTGACATCTTCTCTTCTCTCTTTGGTGTTCTAACTACATTCATCTATTCTGGAAGTCCAACAATAATGGGGTATCCATCAAACTTATTTGACAAAAGAACCTCAAGGTGAATGTGCTTTGCTCATCCTCAAATCTGTGCAAGCGGTAGTTCCATTTTTTTTTGGTCTAGAACACGGACATTCGTGTGAATGGATGATACGAATGATATATTTGTGCGACTGGACATAAGACTAGTCCAGTAGCATGATTGGACATAAGACTAGTCTAGTAGCATGACTGGACATAAGATTGGTCCAGTAGCATGACTGGACATAAGACTGGTCTAGTCGCATGGTCCAGTGGTACGAATGATCCATTAGCATGGTCCAGTCGGATGAGCGGATCTGCACGCAAATTTGCAGATCTGCATCCGCCATGGCTGCCAAAAACCCTAATCTGGTGAATTTTACATGAACCAAAACAAAATATACGTCATAAGATTCGCAAGGGTGATAAGAATGTGGTTCTGAGTTCGATTTTAACTAAGAAAAACACACGTAACAAGATCTGAGCAAAACACAAAGAACACAAAGTGGGTTTAACGTCAAAGAACATGAAATAGATCTAGAAATTAAGAGCTCGATTTGCTAGAATTATTGTTAGATCATTCTAGCAGTAACCTTGCTCTGATACCAATTGTGAAGTCGCTGGATCGGTTGACATCCGAGCGTGTTCTTGACGGAAGGAACAAGAAAAACCAATAGACAAACAAGAGAACGAACAATAATAGAATGGTTTCATTAATAAAACCTAATGGTTACAAGCTCGTTAAACAGAAGAATCATGACTCTTGGCAAGGGGAGATCGAGGATGTTAGGACCGTTTACGTACAGAGTACTAACTGATTCTACATGTATACCAACTCAAATAGTGCAGAATCCTATTTGATTGGCGATCCAATCATGGAGAACATAGTTCAGATCAATCTAACGATAAATGAAATGTTACGAATGATTAGAACATGATCAACTGTGATCTATGAACTTGGAACAAGTTTTCTTGAGTCTCTAGACGGCTAGGGTACGATTATGTGCATAGGTATTCGAATTGTTACGTTTTTCAATGAATTAGGTGGTATTTATAGGTTAGGGTTTTCCATTCGTACGACTGAACTATTAGCATGATACAGTCGTACGACTGAAGCATGCGATTGATCCATCCGCACGACTGAAGGTCCAGTCGTGCGACTGAGCCAATCTTATGTCTCAATCATGCAACTGATCCAGTCTCCTGGTTCAGTCATGCAACTGGTCCATTAGCATGAAGTATTCATGCGTATAGTCCATTAGCATGGTCCATTCGCATGAGAACTTCACACGATTAAGTTTGAACATGTTTCTCAATCATTATTGACTAAGAATTATGTTTAACAACCACAAACCTATATAGTTAGTTCACTAGAAGTTATCACATAATAAACAATGAAATATTAAACATCATAAGCATCAATCACACATTGTATTTCATTCGTACCCATTTAATTACACATATGTAAGACCTGGTAGACATTTTACATTAAGTTCCTAAACTAGGTACATATGTATCAACAAACTCCCCCTTGGACCTAGTTTACATCACCGTCTAACATTCTTCATTAGCTCTTCGAATTTCTTTTACTTTTCCTCTCTTGTAGCTCCGGCATGTAACTCAAATGCAAAACAGAGTCTTATCACATTCTGAAACTGGAGGGCTTGTATAATATCCTACGAGTCATAGAATAGTAGCCACTTGTATACAATATAAACATCGTCAGCAGACATGTTAGTCAACCACATAGGGTCAAATACCCGGATAGTAAACATTTGGCTCTCCTTTTGTAAGACTATGACCGCTTCACCTGTTCTCCAATCGTAGTACCACCACTTGAAGTGTGGAGTGAAGTCCTGTGGCATTTCCCTTAGAGGGATGTTAGACATTGTACGCGGAGGACTCCACTTCAGCACTACCTTAGGCTTTTCCAGTAATAGGATCAACTTCAGACCTTCTGATGTACCTCTTTGGTTGTTGAGATCTAAAGTTTACCCACCTGGTGTGGTACACTTTCCTCAATGCAGCCTCAAACCAGCCTGACATTTTTCTCGGGTCAGCATACAACAACTTTAGGCGTGCCAGCTAGTTGAGCTCAAAACCAGGGAGAGTCTTTAGATCGTGTAGGAATCTAAAGTACTCTATTCCCTTTTTTCTTTTCACTGCATACACATTCAGATCCTTAAACTATGCCCATGCAGTGATCTTGCTTGACACATTTTAAGTGTTTCTTGACTTGTATAGCTTGGTGTAGACATTGTGCTTCTGTGCAGTACGCATGGCTTGGATCTAAGCAAAATAGGCCATCCATTCAGCCTTTTTGATATCAACATCGGCGTTTGAGGCTTGGGCTTGACCCTCATTCTTCTCAGACTCTTTCTCCATCTGATCCAGCTTGTCAAATGTATCACTAACGAGAGTATTACCCAATTTGGGGACTACATTTCCCTCTCGGTCAGCGTATTCTGGATAATGGTCAGTAGTGACATCCTCTATCTCGATTTCATCTATGTCGTTGAGCTAATCATCACTAGTAACCTCAAAAGTAGGAGCATCCTTGACAATCTCGTCTGGGTTCAACCTGAACATCTCAGCAAGTTGCTCATCAGTAAGGTCATGAATGATTTCTCCTTCTTCAGGAGTGTAGCTTACAGACCTTCTGACTATCCCTTGCAATTGTAAGTTGAGACTTGATTTGCTGAAGGGGAGCAACATCATACTTATCTTGCTGAGATGTTTGATCTGCTTGATTTAAACATGTAACACATCAGTTGTTAGTAATTAATCAAGACATTCAATCATTTGATAATGATATATAAACATTAATTACATAATATTAATACAAGATTCAAGTACAAAGATTTCACAAATACATAAACTTCTAAGCATTACTTTTGTCTTGTATGGCTGGCTTCTCAGCAGATGGGGCAGAAGATGAAGCTCCTTGGTCTTGATTTCTCTTGTATGTCTCTCTTGACCCTAAGCTGAGGCAGATGCAGCCGCATCTCCTTCTTCATCATCATCATTATGACTTCCCCTTGTCCCTTCATCTTCATTGGCCTCATCATTATCACTATCGTCATCCTCCTCATCGTCATCATCACCATCATCATCTCCTTCTCTGATCTTGAGGGGCTCATCTTTGGAGCCTTTTAATTTAAACATGATGGTCTTGTTAGAGGCCTCCAACTCCTCTATTCTCTTTGCTGATTCGACGTTATGCTCCTGGAGTTAAGCAATTTGACGAGCTTGCTGTGAGATCTGCTGTGCTCGGGTAGCGTTTAGCTCCACAAGCTGACGTTGTTGGGCAGCCTTCTCTTCATCAGCGGCTATAGCTCTAGCACCATACGGTTAAGTGTTGCCAGTTGTTCCTCTACCCTAATGGCGGGTAGAGATGGTCCTATGGTGAATGTCGGGTGGGATGATGGTCCGGCTTGGTGGCTGGTGGTGGTAGTGGTGGCTGTGGTGAATATGGGTGGTGGTATATGAGTGGGTGGTGAAGGGTAGGCTGTAGTGGTGATGGATGGGAGTGTGCTAGTGATAGATGGTGTGGTAGTGGTGGTGGTGGTGGTAGCTATGGTAGATGTGGTAGTAGTGGTGGTGGTAGTGGTTGTGGTAGTGGGAGTAGATGTGGTCAATGTGAACCTTGGCCTCTTCCCCTTTTTGCCGTAGGGTTGAGCCATTCTCTTTCTCCTCGAGCCCTTGGAGGAGGATGCTCCCCCTTGGTTGTTGGGCTGGTCTGGGGTGTAAGATGGATCAGTAGAAGCCTCCCCAGACTCACCCTGGCATCCACCTACTGCCCTAATCCCTCTCTCAGTGGCAACTACCTTACCGCCCACCTTCCAAACTAAAAGCTCCTCATCAGACTCCTCCTCCTCATCAGGACGGAAGTCCTGATGGAATGCTGCCGTATCAGCTCCTCCGTGGGTGGATGGTGGAGATGTAGCATCTGTGGTAGTGGCCCAAGATTGGGTTGGCCCAGTATCTCCACCATCACCACTATCATCATCAGAATCGTCGGATGGGAGCACAATCGGCTTAGAATCTGAGTCACTATCATCGTGACGCCACTTCCTCCGAGCTGGCGCCACGTAGTCCTCTTAGGACAATGCCCAAATAACCTCCTTACAGGGGGCTTCACCTGGTTTCCCCTGTATACCTTCATCCGCCCTAGGGTGGTATCATCCATCACCTCTAGTGTAACTGCATACTCTCTTGCCTTAGGCAACAAAGGAAGCTTCTCGTCAATGATCATCTGAATGAAACGTGGGTACATGCAGAAGCCGTCCTTGCCTTTGGCCTTTATGTTTTCCACCAAGTAGGTGAATATCATCCTCGAAAAGTTGAACGGGTGGTTCAGCATCAGAGCTACATAGGCGTTCTGGATCTGGTCTGATAACTCATCAAAGCCACCCTTCCTCGAGGCTATACACTTCAGCAGCATATGGGCTAAGTATTTAAATTGTGGGCACAAGTTGCTCTTGTTAAGCACACCTGTGTGTATGTCCCCCAAGTACTTAGCCCGAAGAACACATCCTCGAACTGTCAACGGATGCAGTCTAGTAGGGCAATCGCCATCATCTCCCAACTCTAAGACTGTCCTTAGGTCCTCCTCACTAATGTCAATGTCCTGACCAAAGATGGAACTCCGAATCCGGTGAGGCTCTAAGGACCTACTACAACAGCGCTTTTCCAGAAAGCCTACTGTATCGACCTGTATGGGGTGCACGAAGTGGTGATAGCTCTGATGATCCTCAATCTCCGTAGAAATGAAATAATGTCCGCAAACTCAGACGCATTCCGGGATATCATGTCTAGATTAGCACATATGTTGTGCTTTGTGCTCATCGTCCACCAACTGGCCATGCTGCTGTAACACAAGAGAGATAAACATTAGAGTGTGTGTAACTGAATGACATTTGAATTTATTGCACTTGAATCCTTGTGTTCTGTTATGCGAATGGACAATGCGACTGAGTTTGAGTCTTGCGATTTACCTCATTCGTGCGATTGAGCAAGCGACTGGGCTTAGTCGTATGCTGTCCCATGCGGTTGACACAGTCGTGCGACTGAACTCAAACTCATGGCATAGTCATGCGATTGTGCCATTCGCCCAGCTCAGTCGTGCGATTGAAGTTCATCAGTAAGTCCATTTGCATGACATTATGTGTTTCTATTCAAATTCAAATCTTGAGAAAAACTTGATGTTAGACGTTGTGGTTTGGCTCATTAGACTCGCAATCGTTCCAATTAACATCTAACACATTTTAAGTTCGCGATTTACTTAGTTTTAAAGGTTTATTTTATGAACTAAGTGTCGGTTCTTATTAGGGCTAAATTGCATTGATTTAGGGCACGTTTTGAAGAGCCTTTGAGTGGATAACGCTGCACATTACCAGTATAATCCAAAGAGATCGTTAGAAGCAACAGTAATCAGTCTATAACACTCAATCACGATTTTGGCAGCGTAACGGTACAATCGTGCGATTTAGGGGCGATTTGGGGGTGATGAGTGACTGCGACCGACTCCCCCTCTATTTATACTAGGGTTTCCTCCAGTCGTGCGACTGAACCTATTCGCACTCTTGATTTGTGTGACTGAGGCTCAGTCATGCGACTAGCAAAGTCGGTCACCTTCAGTCGTGCGACTAGGTTTCAGTCATGCGACTGTCTCATTCGATCACCTCCATTCTTGCAATTGGTTCAGTCTGATGATCCAAACGTATGGATTTACCCATGCTTATGGTCCAATCGCACGTCTGGTCCATACGTGTGGTTTAGTTGTGCGATTGGGCTCATATGTATGGTGCAATCGTACAACTGGTCCATACTCATGGTCCAGTCATGCGAATGGATCATACTTATGAGTTTGACCTTATGACCATTCATACACTTAGCCCTTTTACTTATTGATAAGACATTTTGACCATTGATCATCTCAGACATGACCATTTTAACTTAGAAAACTATTGATCACCTCAGACGTGATCTATTTAACAACAAAAACTATCACCTCAGACGTGACCCTTTTTCATTTGAAAACCCCATTTGTCACCTCAGACGTTACCTTTTCAGTGAGTGAATCCGGATTGACTTCCGATACGTAGTCCGACATTTACCTACTAAATTAATTGATATTAACTAAATTACACAACTAGACATAAAACAAAGCTAACACATATTTTTGTATTTTTGTGTGAGGTTGAAATCCTAAGATAAGTATCTACCAGTTTTTTCTTCCTGGACAGTATAGCGTCAAGTTACTTTGATTATAACTGGAACGATTTATTATGGAATCAGGAAATTTTACCAAAGCCTTTTGATGCTAGATTCTTGTTTTCATCGAGATTCATTAGCATGTTTAGGAAATCATACTAGAGCTACAAGATGCACACAATGATTTTGACTTTCAATAGTTGCAGCTCATGATGATTGTCAGTATACTTGTCCTCTTAAATCCATACACATATTTTTGACACACATTAGTGATGATTAAGGTTTATTTATTTCAACAAGCATTTGTGGATCCCACGCTTATATGGTAATCAACGTTCCTCAGGAGATTTTTGAGCGGTCTACGAGTATTATACAAGAAGAAACTATTCTAGAGCTTTCAAAGAGATGCTAAGCCTTAGGTCAGTGCCACCGCACAACAGAGAGGCGCAAATAAAAATGAATTCTAGAATATTTAGGTTATGCTTATCCTTAGGCCAGTGCCACCGCATAGCAGAGAGGCACACAACCTATCTTCTTCTTTGAGCAATTATATTCTTTTGCACAGATCGCACCAACAACATAGGTTATTAGCTTGATTGCTTTTTCTATTTTTCATGTGCTTTGCTCATTTTTATGGTCATCCGCACACATTTGTGGCGTTCATTTTGCTCGTCACCCCTTATTGGAACTTCGTTGATTATGTTAACCAGGGATAAGATGATAACCCACAACTTGTTGAACAACTTAGTTTGAGCTTGAAATCACCAATTAGGTCTAATCATCTATTGTGTTGAATCTAGCGACACATCATGTAGTGGTCTAGCAACCTCTAGGTCTACTTTCTCCATGTTACCTTAGTAGCAGCTAGTTTTACTATCATTTTTCCATTTATGTTGCTCAGATTTCTCAGACTTATACTTCGAATTTTGCATCTTAATCAATTACATTCTTTTAAAGTCCTAAACTCTTTGTTCCTATGTACTATCATTTTCCATAAACACTGAATCAGTATCACAGATACGATCTTATTTCTATTAGCTAGATTGTCCTCCTCCCTCGTTCTTTTTAAGTATTTAATTTAAAACAAATAATTTAATACTAATTTAACCTATTCTCCCCCTAAAATTCTAAAACCGAAAATTTTTTTGCGTTTAGAATTTTAATAGGCAAAGAAATAAAATAAAATAAAAAATAACTCTACTTGTCGGACTATGTACTATCATCGTCTGGAATCACTTCACTTTTCTTTTTAACATTGTTGACCTCTAACACATATAAAAATCTTGGTTTATCAAAAGCTTTTGTGTAAAGGTCAGCGCGTTGAAAGTACGTATTAATTTTAACAACATCGATTAAATTCTTTTCAAAACAATCACGTATAAAGTGATATTTAATTCCGATATGTTTTGTCTTAGGATGTTGGACAGGATTTTTAGTAATGGCTATAGCAACAGAATTATCAACAAATATAGGAGTGTTAGAGAATTTCAAACCGTAGTCCCGTATTTGTTGTTGAATCTAGATGATTTGAGAACAGCAGCTTGCAACATCAACATATTCAGCTTCACAAGTTGACAGAGCAACCGATGTCTGCTTCTTACACTGCCACGTGACTAATCTTCTCCCAAAGAATTGACATCCTGCTGAAGTTGACTTGTAGTTCATTTTGTAACCGCCATAATCCGAGTCACTATACGCTGTAAGATCAAAGTCATCGTCATGAGGATACCACAACCCAAGTGTTGGCGTACCCTTCAGATAATGAAATATCCTTTTAACTCCTATGAGATGGTTGACTTTCAGTTTCGCCTGATATCTGGAGCAGAGACACATCGCGTACATGATATCAGGTCTTGAGGTAGTAAGGTACATGAGGGATCTGATCATTCCTCGGTACATGGTGCATCCACCAGATCACCATTTTCGTCAGGTGCTACGTCGTGGTTTGTAGCAAGTGGAGTCCCAGCTGCCGAAGCATTCTCCATATCAGACCGACTTAGGATATCACCTACATACTTGGTCTAATGTAGAAATATTCCCTTTGGTGTCTGATCCACCTGTAACCCGAGAAAGAACTTCATCTCTCCCATGGCACTCATCTCAAATTCTGCTTTCATTACTGCTTCAAATTCATTACATAGTTCTTCGTTCTTGGAACCGAAGACTATGTCATCAACATAAATTTGAAGAAGCAGTATGTCACCATCCTTTTCTTTGATGAACAGTGTACAATCAATTACTCCTCTGCGAAAGCCGTGTTTCACAAGATGAGTTAAGAATTTTTCATACCATGCTCTTGGGCTTGGTGGAGCCTATAGAGAGCCTTGTCTAGTTTGTAAACTCTGTCCCGATGATACGGATCCTCAAATCCTTCGGGTTGACTGACATACACCATCTCCTGGATTTCACCATGAAGAAATGCACTCTTTACATCCATTTGATAAACTTTAATCTTCATGTAAGAGGCATAGGCTAGGAAGATACGGATTGCTTCCATTCTCACCATAGGTGCAAAGACTTCATTGTAATCAATCCCCTCGACTTGTCGAAACCCTTGAACTACAAGTCGAGCCTTGTTTCTGATTATGACCCCTTGGTAATCTTTCTTGCATTTCAAGACCCATTTGGTGCCAATGACATTAGCACCTTTAGGTCTATCCACCAGTGTCCATACACCTAACTTCTTGAATTGAAGAAGTTTTCTTGCATGGCACTCACCCATGCCTCATCGTTTAGGGCTTCACTGACATATTTTGGCTCAAATTGAGACACAAAACATTGATACGCACCATCGTGAAGATACCCCTTTTCCATGACTGAGGCATAATCAGCTGAGTATAGCTGATTTCTTGTCTGAACTCCTGATCTTACATCCCCAATGACATTGTCCCGACGATGATACACATTTAAGCGTGATCCAGGAGTGGTGGGAACAACTACCTCATTATCCATGTTGTGAACCCCCAGTTTAGTATCTGAGGCAGTGGGAGTGTGAGGATCCAAAGTGTCAGAGGCATCAACATCAGATGCTTGTGTACTAGCAGTAGTAGGAACCTATTCCTCCTGATCCACCTGATTATTCTCCACGTCTTCATCATCAGAGGAAGAGTCATTTACTTCCAGTGCTCCCCCTGAATGACTGGAAGACTCACCTTATGAACCTAAGGTTGTTGAGTCTTGTGTCGGTGTGTTAAGACATCATACGTCATTTTGGTTGCTAACTCATCTTCAGGAGGGGAGAAAAGGATGTTGAAGGACTTAAAGAATCCATCATAATCGAAGAAGAATTCGGGTCCTTTGCAAGCAGGGGGTGGTGTATCTCTGAACGTTAATGTTGCACCACACTTCTACTTGACCCGTTGAGTTGTTGTAAACTCTCTTATTCAGTATGTTGTATCCTAGACAAATTCCTTCTTCAGCCTTCTCGCTGAACTTCCGTGACTGAGTTTTCTTTAGAAGAGTACATGGTGCTCCAAACGGTTCGAGGTAGGTTTATGTCTTTGCAGTAACTCGTAACACGTTTTACCATGATGCTTGACCACCAGGACTCGATTTAGGGTGCAACATGCATTGGCAACTGTCTCATTCCAGAATTGAATGGGCAGTTTCGAGTCTGCTAGCATTGTCTGGGCTGTCTCTATCAAGCTGTGATTCTTTCTCTCAGCAACTCCGTTCATTTGAGGTGTGTAGGCAGATGTGAACTTGTGCATAATTCCTTTTTCTTTGTAGAATGCCTCCATTCACTGGTTCTTGAACTTGGTACCCTTGTCTGAGCGAACTTGTCGTACCTTCAGCTTGTAGAGTGACTCCAATGTAGTTACCAACTCTTTGAATGATTCAGATGTCTCTGATTTGGATTTTAGAAATATCAACCAAGAGAATCTTGAGTAATCATCTGTAACTACATAGTAGTACAAGTTGCTAGCAATGCTCCTCATACTGACTGGACCAAACAGATCCATGTGAAGAAGCTCAAGAGGCAACTCAATGGAATTAACTTTCTTAGCCTTATGAGCCTTCTTGGTCTGTTTTGCTTTCTTACAAGAGACAAAGAAATCTGGTAATTGTAAGTTCTTAACGTTTACTCCACGCACTAGATCATTCTGGATCAAGTGATTCATCTTCCGGGGATTTATGTGTCCCATTTTCCTATACCATAAGATAGAGTCTTTCTCTGTTGCCTTTGACAATAAGCACTTGAAGATCGGTTGTGGAGGCCTTTGATAGATCCAAGACATATAGAATGTTATATCTTGAAGCTAACATCAAGACTTGATCCTCTGGGAGTACATAATCCTTCTTCAACACATAGCACTTCTTGTTGTCAAAGACTACCTTAAAGCCTTTGTCACAGATTTGGGATATAGAAAGTAAGTTATTTTGAAGTTGTTGAACATAGTTTACCTTATCAAACTTCACTTTCTGGTTTCCTACTTCCCCTTGAGTTGTGATGTAACCTCCTTTATTTCCGGCAAATGAAACATGTCCTTTAATTTGTTTGACGTTTGAAAGGAGAGACAAGTTCCCATTCATGTGCCTTGATGCTCCGCTATCAACAATCCAGGTATTTGTAGTAGCACTATAACGAACACCCTGCACATTCAAAGGAAATGATTAGTTTAGGTTAGGGACCCAAGCCTTTACTGGCTTGGGTGATCTAGAGGCATCACACATCATAAATTCAACCCACTGTCCATTTGAGGGTGACGGCAGATCTTTCTTCTTCTTGTACTCATTATCAGACATTGTACTTGATTTTTCCTTTCCATAAGCCAGTTTTATGTAAGGCCTATTTGTGATGCACAAACGACTGGCTGATGGTTTGAACTTTATGTTCACCAGTTCTTTTTGGTGGAGTAATAGAGCTCCGTTTTGAAGAACTTGTTTAGTGTCATGAAGTTCAATTTTCTTTCTTGGTGTCTGATAATAAGGACATGTAGAAGCAATGTGTCCATACTTTCCACAATTATAGCATGATCTACTTTCAACATGTTGGTGGAACGGTTTCTATGGGGAAGTGTGTGACACAGGTGTGACTTTAGTCTGTTTGGGTTTTGACACTTCTTGTTTAGATGTTTTAACTTCTTTATCAATATTCATTGTCTGAACATTTTTAACATCTTTACCCATTTGTTTATTTGGACTAAGACATGGTGCACGTGGTTGGTTAATTTGTTTGGTCTTCTTGGGTTCAGAATTAGACATGTTTGAACCTGACTTTACCTTAACCTTTTCAAATTGTTCATCCAAATTAACAATAGGTATCTTATCTTTAGATTTTAAAGTGGCCTCCTTTTGTTTAGTGGTAGATTCCACCACTCGTGGAATCTGGATCACTAACTAGAGGAGAGGACACCACATGATCCTTGATTGGATTTTTATTTATAGGTCTGCATTTAGCATTCAACAAGGTATCATATGGTGATGGAACCACTTTGTAACCCAAACCCTCCCCGTTGTTGCGTTCTTTCACTAAGTGCTGGACTATATGAGAAGAACTGGTCCAACTATGTAGTTTTTGTCTTAATGAATTTACTTCGACTTCCAAAACTGTTTTTTCTTTCTTAGTTTCTTCTAAGGAGTTTAAATAGAACTTTATGTCATTTTCTTGGTTAAAAGCAACAACTTCAGTTTCCCTTAGTTGTTTGTTTAACAGTTCTATTTTCTCTTTATAATTGTGCTCATTTTGTTTTATAATCCGATTGGCTGCTGTGCATAGTTGTAAGTCATTTACTAACCTACCAAATTTTGAGTCTATGCTTTCTCTAAATTTATTACATTCATTACATGCATGGCTATTAAAATGTCGGTCTTTGGTACTTACCTGAGAAGATTCGGTTGAATCAACCATCAACACAGAGTTTGACTGTTTGGGTGCTGGTGATTCTGAACACGTTGTTCTAAGATACTCTTCATTCAGGTGACTGACCACATTAGCAGTATTTTCATGATCTGACATTACTAGTTCAACTGCTATATCACCTTCACTTGCAGTGTCATCATCCAAAACCTCAACATTTGCAATGTTTGTCTCACCCAGGGATACAAAACGAAAGGTCCAATCTTGACCTTCATCATCTTGTGCAGTCAAAGCCTTAGGATCTTTGCTTGATGATGCAGCTTCACTTGTGGGGTTGTCTTTACGGTTGAATGATGAGAAAGGATTACCGTTACCTGTCTTCTTGGGCTTCACACATTCACGTTTGAAGTGCCCCTTTTCTCCACAGTTGAAATAGGTAACTTTGGTTTTGTCGAAACCAAACGTTGTATCCTTTGTAGCTATCAAGTTCTGTCCAGTCTTCTTCACAAACTTCTTGACTCTACGAACAGCACTTGCCAACGCCCACATAATGTCCATTCTTTCCAATTCATTCTCGTCCACCTGCTCGTAATCCACATCACCCAGATGGCAATTTCTGATCTTTCCTGCAACTAGACCATCATAAAAATGAACAACCGTAGCTAAGAGGTCCATATGCTCCTTTGCAACTCCATAGTGATATTCCTAAGATTCTCGGTCTTCAACTTCGTAGCGTTTGATTTAGGTACTATATATTGGGTGATAGTTGATCGTTTGACTAAGGTTTGATGTTTCAGACCCTAAAGTAGAGGCTTGCGGAGGAGCTGCTGAACTTGACACAAATGCAGTTTGAAGTGGTGCTCCTGAGCTTTTTAATGTGGAAGTTGAATTATACAGAGACAGGTTCTGATTGTAAGATCCTTTCTAAGATCTGTACTTCATCCTCAGTTCCTCCTCCCTCAGTTTCAGGATGAAGTCGTTTATGTCTAATTTTGCCAGTAGATTGTTCTGTCTCAAATTTGACACAAACGAGTCCCATTTTTCTAGCAGACCATCAACAAAGCTTGATACCTTATCTTCCATTGATGTTGTAACTCCATGAGTGTGCAGCTCACTCATTAAATGGTATAATCGGTCTATGATATCATTCAAGCTCTCCTTACCCATCGATGAGAAGTTATCGAACTCTTTCTTCAAAGCCTTAGCCTTTAGAGCTTTTAACGATGCATTCCCATCATGTCATTTTTCCAGAGCCTCTTATAATTTTTTTGCCTGTTTATTCTCAGAAAATTGGTGGAATATATCCTTAGGTATCGACTGAGTCAACAGAGCATACACCTTTTTTTCAGCATTGTACTTTACCTTCTGGCTATCAGTCATGCCGCCTAGATTAAGTTTGACACCATTAGCACCAACCAGCATACTGTAACCGGTCTCGATTGATTCCCACAGATTGGGATCAACACCATTTAGATAAATTTCAAACCTTTGCTTCCATTGTGGGTAAGCGGCTTATTATGATTCCAATCTCATTTTCCAGAAGTAATAGGTTCTGGATACGCGAGCCCCTACCTGTAGTAAACACCAAGTACTGATCTTCCATTTCCTTTATACTTTGAGAGTTAGAACAAAACTCTTTCATTGGAGCGAATGGATAGATGCGATTGGGTCAATCATGCGGATGGACTAATGCAGATGAATCAATCGTGTGATTGAACTAATGCGGATGAGTCAATCATGCGATTGAACAAGTGCGGATGGACAATGCGAATGGGGTGTTCAGTTGTACGAATGGATGGGCAACTGAGTTCAATCGTGCGTATGGGAAGTGCGATTGAGTTCAGTCGTGCGATTGAGCCAATCGTGCGACTGAGGCTGCTAGATTTGAAAATTCGAAGGTTTTTGGTACTTTAACACAAAAGTACGATTATTCACGAACCCTAATCTGCCGTAAGCTGAAAAACGTGAACTTTTAGATCTGGAGATGTGGAAAACACTGTTTTACTAAAAAATATGGTGTTTTTGAATGAAAAGATGTGATTTTTACACCAAAACGATTGAATCACACACAAAATCAAGAGCCAAAGCTCTAATACCACATGTATGGACCATTTAAGTACGGAGTACTAACTGATTCTACGCGTATACCAACTCAAATAGTGCGGAATCCTATTTGATTGGCGATCCAATCAGGGAGAACATAGTTCAGATCAATCTAACGATTAATGAAACGTTTCGAATGATTAGAACATGATCAACTGTGATCTATGAACTTGGAACAAGTTTTCTTGAGTCTCTATACGCTAGGGTACGATTATGTGCGTAGGTATTCGAATTTTTACGTTTTTCCATGAATTAGGTGGTATTTATAGGTTAGGGTTTTCCATTCGTACGACTGAACCATTAGCATGGTTCAGTTGTATGACTGAAGCATGCGATTGATCCATCCGCATGACTAAAGGTCCAGTCGTGCGACTGAGCCAATCTTATGTCTCAATCGTGCGACTGATCTAGTCTCCTGGTTAAGTCGTGCGATTGGTCCATTAGCATGAAGTATTCATGCGTATGGTCCATTCGCATGAGAACTTCACACGATTAAGTTTGAACATGTTTCTCAATCATTATGACTAAGAATTATGTTCAACAACCACAAACCTATACAGTTAGTTCAGTATAAGTTATCACATAATAAACAATAAAATATTAAACATTATAAGCATCAACCACACATTGTATTTCATTCGTACGCATTCAATTACATATATGTAAGACATGATAGACATTTTACATTACGTTCCTAAAATAGGTACATATGTAACAACAGAGCATGATGTCACACCCCAACCTTGACGGCGGAAACGTCGAGATGTGAGGGTTAAGATTGTTCACAACCATATAACGGTATATTTAAATGTAAATATTAAAATTATAAGTTTCAAAAGGCATAACAAACATAAGTCGCCAACATGAAATATGTTCCAAACAAAACAAAACATTACATAAACATTTTATTTATTAAACTAGGTCCAAGTCCTAGTTTTATTGCAAGCTTCAAAAGTCCACTTTAAACTTGGGGATTTCCTAAAACATGATAAAAATAAAAGGTCAACTATAAATAGTTGGTGAGTTTCCAAGGTTTTCATACATAATATGATAAAGTTACAAGTAGCAATTCATGTCATAGGTTATAAGTTAGTAAGGTTATAGAACACATATCGTTACAACCAAACCTCGACTTGATTACAAGTATATAAGATTGGCTAAGTGTATTTGGTTCCCATGATGAACAAGCATACGTCATCAGGAGTCGGCAATACATCGACTTTAGCACCAAATAGGCTTGTCAGGCCCAAAGATCTAAGACGTCGCCAGGCTAGCAATAGTTAATGATTGTAAACAAACTATGTATCTCATATAATCACTTACAACACACAAATAACCATGACAAAAATATGAATTGCAAGTGCTTTACAAGTCTCAAACGTTTATAAGTGTACGATGTATAAGTATCATGTTTCACCCCAAAATAGTGTGAAAAATGTAAAAAGGGGCAAGGAAAACTCACATGTCAAATAAGTATATAATGAGATCAATAAGAATAATATATGTCGTTCCAAGATAAAACGTCACAAGGCACCTAAATATAAATATTGCAAGATTTAGGTTAATCTGCCGATTAACAAGTTAACATGAACTAGGGTATTAGAATTTTGGGGATTTTTATAAAGTTAATAAATTCTTATAAAAATACCATTTATGAAATTTATAAAACTTATTTTTAAGGAAATTGATCCTTTGTAAATAACTTGTGATTTTATTTATAAAATTATATTTAAATGCTATAATTATCATGATAAATCCTTAAACATAAGGTCTAATATTAATTTAATATTTTTAAGTATTATATAACAATCTAATTTTTATAAAAATGTTTAATTATTACATTTGTAAATAATTTTATATTAAAATACTAAAATGTTTTACAAGAATAAATTTTTAAGAAATATTTAGATGACTTTAAAAATATTTGGGGTTTATAAAAGTCATTTCTATAATTATTATAAATTTTCTGTAATTAATTTAAGGCCAAAAAGGCTTTAAAAAAATTACATGAGGGTGCCCGGGTTCGAACCCGGGACCTCATGGATGTGGGGAACAAGACTTAACCAGTGAACCAAGGCTCTCAGCCGCGGTAGATCTTGGTGTTCAATTCTTTTAAAAACAGACTAAAAGGTTTCCCCAAACCCTAAGAACCCTAGTTTGTTCGAATCCAAAATTAAAGATCGATTTGATGTTAATGCTCGAGTTAATTATGGGGCTTTGATTCCCCATTGTATTTCGAGCACACCCATGTGTTCAATCACCTAATTCGAATTCGAATTGATGCAAGGGTCACCAAGAACAGGTCGCGGCTGTACAAGAACCGATTCCAGTGGCAAACGTTGATAATAATTCAATAAATTTTATGGATAGCTTCGTGTGATGCCCTCGATACAAAGCCCTTTGCCAATTTCGACAATTGAAGCTCGGAAAATGATGAACACGTTCGTTACAGGTCACGACGAAGGTGATGATCGATTAGTGTGTTTTGTATGTTATCAGGTGAAATTGGTAATGGAAAATCAATTTGAGGTAGTTAAACGATTGCTCAGGTTCAATAAATTGAGTTAATGTTGCTTCTTAATGTGCGAACGGTTACGGTTGGTAATGGTTTCGGTTATACAACGTTGGGTGTTATAATTGGTGTTAAAGCTCGATTAATATGATTTATGGGGTTCGAATCAAGTTCCCGAAGTGATTGGAAACGGTTTTTGGGTGGAAATCCAAGAGATTTTGGAGGTTTACTCCTTGCCGGAGCCGACGGAGGGTGGCCGGAGGGTGCTCGCCGGAATTACGGGACCAAGGGGCGGGAGGTTTGGTTTTTTTATTATTAGTTACATAATTACCCCCTGTAGTTTCAAAAGTTATCATTTTGTGCATAAAACTTGCATTTAAAGTTTTAAAATTAACAAAATAACCCCCTAACTTAATTTTTTTAAGTTTTAGTTAATATAATCCTCATTATTATTATTATTAGTGTTATTACTATTTTTCATTGTTATTATTAGTATTGTTATTGTTAACAATATTATTTAATTGTTATTATTATAATCTATTTTGTTAATATTATTATTATTATTATTATTATTATTATTACTTTTATTATTGTTGCTATAACATAATTATATTATTTAATATTTTATTTTTAACCTTCAAACATTAAAACTTAATGACAAAAGTGAATACGCATAGACAACATATGAGTTTCATAATTAACAAAAATGACCCTTATAATAATAAACGAAGTTAACTTATAATTAACAAAGTTATGAGATGTTACAGTCCCCCAACTTAAAAGAATTTCATCTCGAAATTAGAGAAATGAAACTATACAAATAAGAACGGATATTTCTTCTTCATTTGCTCCTCTCGTTCCCAAGTAAATTCAGCGCCACGTTTATTTTCCCAATGAACCTTGACGATTGGGGTTGTTGTGGTTCTAGTTTTCTTCATTATGCGATGACTCGTCAATCTGGATATCTTCCAACGGAACATGCACACTTTCGTCAGCCGAGCACTATCTCAAATTTGAGACGTAAAATACAGGATGAACTCCACTAAGGTCGGAAGGTAACTCTAGTTTATAAGCCACTTTCCCAATCCTTTTCAGGATTTTGAAAGGTCCTACAAATCTTGGAGCCAGTTTGCCCTTCTTTCCAAAGCGGACAACACCTTTCCACGGTGAGACCTTTAGATGAACCATATCCCCAAATTGAAATTCTAATGGCTTACGTCGCTTATCATCATAGCTCTTTTGACGACTTCTCGCCACTTCAAGGTTCTTGCGGATGATGGAAACTTTATCAGTCGTCTCTTGTATAAGTTCAGGACCAGTGATGAAGTTTTCACCAATGTCGGTCCAATAGATCGGTGAACGACATTTACGACCATAAAGTGCTTCAAACGGTGCCATCTTGATACTCGAGTGATAACTATTGTTATACGAAAATTCCGTGAGTGGTAGATGCGTATCCCAATCACCACCAAAGTCAAGAACACACAGCGTAGCAAATCCTCCAAGGTTTGGATCGTTCGCTCGGTTTGACCATCAGTTTGAGGATGGTAAGCCGTGCTTAGGTCCAATTGAGTACCCAAGAGTTCTTGCATAGACGACCAAAAATGCGAAGTGAAACGAGCATCTCAGTCGGATATAATGTGCAGAGGTACCCCATGACGACTTACAATCTCATCAACGTATATACGAGCTAACCTTGATGTCTTGTAAGTGTCACGTATGGGTATAAAATGTGCCGATTTGGTCAATCGATCAACGATCACCCATATGTTATCATGTCCTCGAGAGGTTCGGGGTATTTAGTTATGAAGTCCATGGATATGTGTTCCCACTTCCACATAGGGATCTCGGGTTGCTCAAGTAATCTACTTGGACGTTGATGTCCGGCTTTAACCTTCGTACACGTGAGGCACTTAGGTACGTAAGTCGCTATATCTTTCTTCATTCCAGGCCACCAATATTGACCACTTACGTCCATGTACATCTTATCGGAACCAGGATGAATAGAATAATGAGTTTGATGAGCTTCGTTCATGATAAAGTACAAAGGTTATCACAATTTGGAATCCAAATTCGATTTGCGAAGTACATCAACCCATTGGGTTTTGTTTCCAATCGGGTTAAAAGATTAGACTCCAGCTCATCCTTCATTCTTCCTTCTTGTTGCACCAATTGTTGAGCCTCCAAGATACTAGACTCGATGTCACTATCTATTCTCAAGTTTTGTAGCAATACAGTAGTCTCGTTGACATCTAGTTGAATCTCAATATCGAACTCACCCAAAGTGTCAAACCATTGACGTTGATTGCGAATTTCTTGGAATGAGATCATCTTGTTGTGAATCTTTCGGCTTAGTGCATCGGCTACAACATTTGCTTTACCAGATGGTAACGAATGTCACAATCATAGTCACTAATCAACTCCACCCAACGACGTTGTCTCATGTTGAGATCTTTTTGATTGAAAACGTGTTGAAGGCTTTTGTGATCGGTGTAGACTATAAATTGCGTACCATACAGGTAGTGCCTCCAAATCTTCAAAGCAAATACAACAGCACCAAGCTCGAGATCGTGTGTTGTGTAATTCACCTCGTGAACCTTCAATTGTCTTGATGCATAAGCTATGACCTTCCCTCGTTGCATGAGAACATAACCAATGCCTTGTTTAGATGCATCACAATACACGGTGAAGTCGTCATTTCCATCGGGTAGGGTCAAGATAGGATCATTGCACAACTTGTGCTTTAACGCTTCAAAAGCTTCTTCTTGCTCGGAACCCCACTCGAACGGTTTATTCTTTTGTGTCAAAGAAGTGAGTGTTTCGCGATCCTTGAAAAGTTGGAAATGAATCACCGATAGTAACCAGCAAGACCAAGAAGAACGAACTTCGGTAGGAGTCGTAGGAACACACCAATTCTTCACAGCTTCCACCTTTGCAGGATCAACGTGAATCCTTGGCTATTCACCACGTGTCTTAGAAATTGAACTTCCTCGAGCCAGAAGTCACACTTCGAGAACTTCGCATACAATTGCTCTTTCTTCAACAACTCAAGAACCAATCTCAAATGCAGTTCATGATCGGTGTTGGATTTAGAGTAGATAAGTATGTCATCAATGAAAATGATCACAAACTTGTCTAGATAAGGCTTGCATACTTGGTTCATGAGATCCATGAAGACAGCAAGAGCATTGGTTAAACCAAAAGGCATCACCATAAACTCATAGTGCCCATAGAGTACGGAACGCGTCTTTGGGATGTCATCATCATGAACTCGTAATTGATGATATCCAGAATGTAGATCAATCTTTGAGAATATAGCTGCTCCTTGAAGTTGATTAAACAGGTCATCGATGCGAGGAAGAGGATAACGATTCTTGATGGTAAGCTTGTTAAGCTCACGATAATCGATGCACATACGAAACGATCCATTTTTCTTCTTCACGAAAAGAACAGGTGCACCCCAAGGCGAAGAACTAGGACGGATGAAACCCTTCTCGGATAGCTCTTGAAGTTGACTAGAGAGTTCTTGCATTTCAGACGGTGCAAGTCGATATGGTGACTTAGCCATGGGCTTTGCTCCCGGTATCAAGTCAATTTTATACTCAACTTCACGCACAGGAGATAAACCACTAAGGTCATCGAGAAATACTTCAGGAAAGTCTCGTACGATAGGGACATCCTTAAGTGATTTCCCTTTGACTTTTGTGTTGACCACGTAAGCCAAGAAGGCCATATACTTCTTGCTTAAGCATTTTCGGGCTTGAGTGCAAGACATGAGTTTAAGTCCTTTGGAAGATTTTTCACCGAACACCTTCAAAGTATCTCCAGAAGGTAATGGTATACGGATGCACTTCTCGAAACAAATGATCTCGACATGGTGTTTGGCTAACCAATCCATACCAATGATGACATCGAAGCTTCCAAGTTTCATAGGAATAAGATAGATAAGAAAATCACGCGTGTCAAGACTTAAGATGCAATCATGAATAATGACGTCAACGTGATTGGTTCTCTATCGGCAACTTCAACGGTAAGAGGTCTTTCTAGTTTCGTATGTGGCTTAGCAATTATGGGTTCAAACTCTAACGAAACAAAACTTTTATCGGCTCTAGAATCAAATAGAACATAGGCATAAGTTTTGTTAATAAGGAACATACCTGTTCAATTTTTAAGGTATTTAACGATACAGGTAAAGTATGAAAAGAATCGGATCACAAAAGTTAAAGGTGAGTTAACATACCATTCACCACATCGTTGTTTGCTTGTGCTTGGTTAGCATTGATGTTGAAAGCACATCCTCGGGCTTGTGGAACATTACCCACAAGACGAGGGCATTGTGGGCGGAAAGACCAGGTTCCCCACAGTTGTAGCAAACACGGTTTGTGACCACGGTGGCATTGTTAGGTGCACGGTAGCAAGTCGCCACCGAATGACCATATTTACCACATAAGGTGCAGATGTGGCATGGTTGATTCCCCGGATGATGATACCTACACGTGTTGCACATAGGCTGAGGACCAGCATAAGCCCTAGCCCCAGGCACTTGTGCCACAGGTGTAGCCACAGGTACAAGTTGTCTTTGGGGTTGTTTGGGTGCAGCCACATCATAGTTACGCGCCGGTGTGGACTTGCGCTTCTTGTTGTTGTTGTTTTTGTAGGACGGTTCAGCTTTGGTCTCCTTAACGGCCTCGGTAGCCATCTTTTCCACCTTTTTGGCACCCTTCACAGACATGGTGCCCGCTCGTATATGGTTCTCGATGAGTGAGCGGTGATAGTAATGGCTTCTTCTAAAGTTGTGGGTCGGCTACCCACCACAGCATCTTGAATTGGGGTGGTACACCCTTAATGAACTTCTCGATGTTGCAGGGGACAGTGTCGACCATGTGAGGCAGCAATATACTCAACTGATGATGCCTAGTTGAGTAGGCCAAATGATCACCATCATTTTGCTTCAAATTCCAGAAGTCCTCTTCTAACTTTTGTAACTCGCTTCTCGGGTTGAACTTCATGATGGCGATGTTCTTGAACTCTTCCCAAGTAAGTGCATGAATAGCATCAGCCCCATGATTTCTCTTCTCGTTATTCCACCAGGTGAGAGCCATTTGTTGGAGCATGCTAGTGTCATAACAAACTTTGAGTGACTCGGGACGCTCACAGTTGACAAAAGTGTTTGGCTACTTCCTTGCCAGTAAAACTAATGGGTTTGCAAGAGCTAAAGTGCTTGAAAGTGCAAGTTTGGTTGTTGCGCCCTTGGTTAGCACTATTCTCCCCATGACCGTTGTTGCTAGAGTTGGTCATTAAGGTGCTATTGAGTTCAGCAACTATGGTCGGGATGACATCAGCCATTTTTCGGGCAATCATGGCGGCTAGCTTACGATGGAACTTTCACGATTTCCATGATGACGAGATATGCTGGAATATGCAAAATGAGTTAGATACAAGGAAAATAATAACAAGGATTATAATTCAATAAGGATAAGACAAGAGTTGTAAGGCACATGGAATGGTTCCATTTGATAACGCATTACCATTTGGAAATGTTGACACGTCAAGGTAAGTTTACCCATTCGCCTTAGGAATTTGTGTATGTTGACCATAGTTTATCACTCATCCTAGAAATCCCCAGGTAAGCATAACTAGTCCCATAGGATTTATGCGATATGCTTGCCTTAGCCCGAGGGTCTTTTGCCAGGAAATCCAGAATACAGGTGTCTATGTGTCATACAAATTTCTTAGGTTCATGAAATCAAAACCTTGATGAGATTTATATAGATTAGACATAACTTCTAAAGACCAATCATAAGCATAAGCATAAGTTTCCACGTGTTGACGAGAATAAGATTAAGAGGTTTCATTTGTCGGGGAGAGTCAAAGTGTCAAAGATAAGTTTAGGGAGACAAGTAACAAAGTTTAAACAATTACAAGGCAACCTATACTAAGGCATCAAGTTGCACATAAGTATGGTATAGCATTATGTAATATGTAAACAATATATATATTTCCAGAATATAAATATTATTCTATGAGGCTCATGCATAAGCTATAGTCTAGGTCACCATTTCTAATAATCTAAATCCCTATAGTTATGGGCTCTGATACCAATCTGTCACACCCCAACCTTGACGGCGGAAACGTCGAGATGTGAGGGTTAAGATTGTTCACAACCACATCACGCTATATTTAAATATAAATATTAAAATTATAAGTTTCAAAAGGCATAACAAACATAAGTCTCCAACATGAAATAAGTTCCAAACAAAACAAAACATTACATAAACATTTTATTTATTAAACTAGGTCTAAGTCCAAGTTTTATTGCAAGCTTCAAAAGTCCACTTTAAACTTGGGGATTTCCTAAAACATGATAAAAATAAAAGGTCAACTATAAATAGTTGGTGAGTATCCAAGGTTTTCATACATAATATGATAAAGTTACAAGTAGCAATTCATGTCATAGGTTATAAGTTAGTAAGGTTATAGAACACATATCGTTACAACCAAACCTCAACTTGATTACAAGTATATAAGATTGGCTATGTGTGTTTGGTTCCCATGATGAACAAGCATACGTCATCAGGAGTCGGCAATACATCGAATTTAGCACCAAATAGGCTTGTCAGGCCCAAAGATCTAAGACGTTGCCAGGCTAGCAATAGTTAATGATTGTAAACAAACTATGTATCTCATATAATCACTTACAACACAAATAACCATGACAAAAATATGAATTGCAAGTGCTTTACAAGTCTCAAACATTTATAAGTGTACAATGTATAAGTATCATGTTTCACCCAAAATAGTGTGAAAAATGTAAAAATGGGCAAGAAAAACTCACATGTCAAATAAGTATATAATGAAGATCAATAAGAATAATATATGTCTTCCAAGATAAAACGTCACAAGGCACCTAAATATAAATATTACAAGATTTAGGTTAGTAATAAGATTAACGAGTTAACATGAACTAGGTATTAGAATTTTGGGGATTTTTATAAAGTTAATAAATTCTTATAAAATAACATTTATGAAATTTATAAAACTTATTTTAAGAAAATTGATCCTTTATAAAAACTTGTGATTTTATTTATAAAATTATATTTAAATGCTATAATTATCATGATAAATCCTTAAACATAAGGGTTAATATTAATTTAATATCTTAAGTATTATATAACAATCTAATTTATAAAAATGTTTAATTATTCTTTGTAAACAAGTTTATATTAAAATATTAAATGTTTTACAAGAATAAATTTTTAAGAAATATTTAGATGACTTTTAAAATATTGGGGTATAAAAGTCATTTTTATAATTATATAAATTTTCTATGATTAATTTACGGCCAAAAGGCTTTAAAATAATACATGAGGGTGCCCGGTTTCGAACCGGGACCTCATGGATGTGGGGAACAAGAACTTAACCAGTGAACCAAGGCTCTCTGCCGCGGTGATCTTGGTGTCAAATTTTTTAAACACAGACTAAAAGGTTCCCCCAAACCCTAATGTTGATACATGTATGTCCCTAGATCATGATAGAATGTATAGATCTTGTTTGTCTGATTCTGATATAATGTTGGAATGATTAATGTAATGATATTGGTTTTGTTATTTATAATGTTAATATTCATAATGAGTCGATGTTGAATTGGTTAATTAGGGTTGGTGGTTGTTTGAATTGTTTACAAATAATGATATAATTAATACATTCAAAACTTAACAAAATAAAGTTCTCATCGAATGGCCCATGCGATAGGACCATAGCATGAATAACTTCATACGAATGACTCAGTCGCACGACTGAACCAGGAGACTGATCAGTCGTATTGATTGAACATAGATGGCCAGTCGCATGACTGAACACTTCGTCGTGCGGATGAATCTAATCGCATGGTTCAAAGCAAAACTGAACCATACTAATGGTCAGTCGCACGACATGAACAATATAACCTATAAATACAACCCAATTCGTGGAAAAACCAGAGCTTAATTCTATTTCGACTCCAGACGTACCCTAGCCGTCCAGAAGAAGCCTCAAGTGATACTCCCAAGTTGTATAGACCGTTGTAGATCGATTCATAATCGATTCTTGACGTTTGATTCAATACTTTATTTTATTCTAAGTACGTTTCTCACTGATTGGATCGCCAACAAATAGGATTCCGCACTATTTGGTTTGGTTTACACGTAATCATTCAGTATTTCGTTCAAATACGGTCATTAAAAGTTGGTATCAGAGCCTTGCTCCCATTTGATTACGTGTATTCAATCAAGCTTGAAAAAAATTTAACAAAAAGTTTGGTTGTTACACTCAAAAACACAATCTTTGTGTCAACAAGTGTGTTAGACGTTCCCTGTAATCAAGTTTGTGGTTTTTTCTACGGCCTTAGGATGACACGATCAGTGATCACAAGTTTGATGTATCAGAATATAAAGCAGCGGAATACACACACGAATTAGACAAATTGTAGCAAGCAAACAATATATGTAAGCGTTAAGATCGCATACGGTTATAGGGAGAGAATATGAATTTCTGATTTCTAGGAATGTTTATAGATGTAGAATATTTCTAATCGAATCAATCAATCATTCCATTCAATTGCTCATATCACTCTATGATTACAATGGGTTGTCACTCCTTATATAGAGTGCAACAGTCACTGCTGTTATCACGGAAAGTGACAACTGGCAGATCCAATACAGAAATAACTAATTCTTAACAAACTACTGAAATGTTCACAACTACTGAGAACATATCAGCAAGTTAAGTACAAAATATAAAACTACTGAAACTACAACGACTGAAGAACAAGCTCTTCAGTCGTTTTACAAAACTACTGAAACATAAAACATAAAACTACTGATATCACAACTACTGAAGAAGTACTCTTCAGCAGTTGTGACAAACTACTGAGGCTTCAGTACTTGATCTTCAGACTTTGACCTTCAGGCGTTTCATCAGCTGATGACTTCAGTAGATATCATCAGCTGATGTCTTCAGTCTTTGTCTTCAGACTTTGTACATCAGTTGTTGATCTTCAGCACTTGTGAACTCTTCAGCTGTTGTTCTTCAGTACTTTGGTCTTTCAGCTTCAGCACTTGTGTTCTTCAGCTGTTGTACTTCAGCACTTTGGTTCTTCAGCTGTTAAGGTCTTCAGCACTTGATCTTCAGCTGTTGAAGTCTTCAGCACTTGTCAAACTACTGATGAGGCTTTCAGCAGTTGTTGTGATACCGTGTGGGACTTAGAGGTTTTCTGATCTTGGCTCATTGGTTCTTTTGGTCCAACAAACTCCCCCTGAACCAATGCAGCCAAAACCTCTAACTTATTTAAACTCCCACTTATTGATGGCAAAAATGTTGGTCTTTTTCCTTCTTGATCAGTAGAGAAGATGACCCATGTACGCTCCGGCTGGGGGAAGAACCTCAAATATTTGTTTGGCAGAGTATGAATGGGAACTCTGTTTTGGGGAACTGGACACAGAGTTGTTATCCCATTCATGAGATTCACTTCCCCATAATGAGTCTGTATGACTCACGGACATAGGCCTCAAGGAGAACAATTTGTTCCTCTTGAGAGAGTTCTTCAGCTCCTCCTTCGAAGAAGAACTCTGGACCATAGTACTCTGATAAGTACTTCATGGTCCTGCCATTTTTCAGCTCCACCGTAGTTACCTCCCTGTATACAAATTCATCCGGATGGTTGCCTTCAAGGAGTAACTGGAGCTCATTCTTTTGGATGTCTTCAAGCTTTTTGTATAACAACCCCTTCTTAATCATCTTGTTTTCTAGTAAGGCTTGAGGTGTCTTCTTTGCTTGGTGAGCTTTCTTGAATTCATCAATGATTTCCCAAGGTGAGACTACAACGGCCAACATGATGGTAGATTCTATTGTTTTTCGTACTTGGCCGTTGTATCTGTGTGGGATAGTTCTTTTATGGATTCTAGAACTCACCCTGGGGTCTGGCCATACTCTCACTCTCTCCCTCTGATACTGAAAGGTGTGTCTGAGAGTGTACAGCCTTTGAGCATGCCCTTTCATGGCTTGAATAGATGATGACTGGGAAATTCCTTGTCAACCATCTTCAACAGTTGCTCATCGTGCTGTTCTGCTGTTCTTCTTCTTCTATTTTGACTCTGACCATTTCCCTTTGAGAGTCGGGTGTGATCATGGATTGACTCTGGGGCTTTGGTAGCTTCAGAACAGCAGAGAGTGGCAGACTATCATCTTCATCCTCTTCTTCTACTTCTTCTTCCATCCTCAGCCCTTCTCCTTCTACGGGGTACATCACTGGATGATGGTTGGGTTGGTGAAGGGATTGGTTTTGAAGAGAGAGGTGTGGATTTTGGCTTAGAGGTTGGTTGGGAGATTTGAGGGATAGGATCTGTTTGAGTGGGTGGAAGGGAGGTTGATCTAGCATCCTTGTAGTTAATTTTGCTTTTGTAAGTTTAGCCATCTCTAACCTTTTGCCAGCCCCAGCCTCATCAAGGGCTTCCACAATGATCCCTTTGTTGAATTGCTCAGACAGACAGATTCTGGTGGCTATAGCCAGAATGCTGTCCCTGGACCATGCGCGGATCTCCATTAATGATCTTCCCAAGTATTTTGCAATAAAGCGGATCATTATTTCCAACCTCTCTTTCTCAAGAGCATCGTACCCTGCCCATCGGGTTTGTATCTCTTGTACCTCTAACCTTCTGATCTCACTGTCCAGTGTGGCTGTGTCAAAACCCTGCCTGAATAGTTGTCAATATTTTATCCATGGAGCGGCTGTGTGTGGTGTCAGCTTCTTTGACCAGCTCCTCCAAGGATTTTTCTTCAGCAGTATGATCATCAGCACTTCTCTTTCGCTTGTACGTGAGCAGAGGTTGCTTTTCTTGTTTCCTCCTCTTCCTCAGATCTTTCCTCTTCTTTTCTTTCACTGCAGTACTCTCCCCTTTTTGGTTGCATTGGAGGAAGGGGTTGGACCGCAGAAAGAGTCTTGTGGACAGCAGCATCAACCAAGGGCTGTAATGTTGAGGAAAGCCTCTCATCAAGGGCTTTGATCACTATATCAGTGATTATGGGGGTGATGAGAGGGAGGGAATTTCGGAGGATAGCACCTATTTGCTCAGGAGGGTTCTGTTCCTGAGAAGTAGGGCCTGAAGCAGAGGGGGGTGGTTGATTTTGGGGTGGCTCTGTGTTTGGGAAACCTTCAAGGAAGGTGCCATCTGTGGGTGTATGATGGTGGCAGATGGACTTGCATCCTGAGACATCTTGGCCAGCAGCTCTTTGAGTCTGCTAACCTCATCCTCTAGAATGGTGTTTTGAGCAACTACATCGAAGAAGAAGCTCAGGTCATCATCAGTTGATACTGAATCACCTGACCTCCTGCTTAGAGCAGGATTTACATGCACTGGGTGTAGACCAGTTGGTGCATGTGCCCCTTGTGCTTGGTACTGGGGACTTCCAGCCTCAGGACAATGTCCATCATCAGCTGTTGCCTCTAGGGAGGTCTTAGCAATGTTACCAGCCTCACTCTGGTCATGTGCTGAGTCAGAGGAGGTGGCAGCCTCACTAGATATTCTAAGCTCCTTCTCTACACCAGGAGTAGATAGAATTGGGAAACCCCTGTGCTGTGGGTTCTCAGGTGCACTGTGTTCCTCCCCCTCAATTGTAGAGGTATTCCCAGTTGGAAGTGGTTTCTGGGGAGGGGGTGAGGAGTGCAATTGAGTCAGCACTTGTGCAACTATTAAAGTTGGGCTGTGAGGGGCGGTTGTTTGGGGTACAGGGGTAGAAGCAGTGTGCACCTGGGGTGGATGGTGCTCTTCAATGGCAATCTCCTCAAGTGAGGAAGATCCCAGATAAGTAGGTGCCCCTTGGGTTGCTGCAGGCTCCTGTTGAGAGGAAGCCTGAGCGGCTGTGGCTGGAGGTCATGGTATCCACTAGGGGGTTTGGACTAGTGGATATATCCTGCGTTTGTTGTGCAGGAGCATCCTCAGGGGACTCAATTCCCTGAGTAGCCTTTTGGGTTTCTTTTTGGTGGGTTTGGTGGGGACATTGGATTTGGAGGTGGTGGCTGTGGGTTCCAGCTGCGTGGGTTTTCGCAGCTTGGCAGCCAGTTTTGTCCGTGTCGGTCGGTTGTGCCGGGAGTATACTTCTGGCAAAACAGCCGTAGCAGGGACTCCCAAGCCAACAAGTCCCTCAGCATTAAGCTGGTCTATTATAATGGCCATTATGAACCGTGGATAGAGTATCCAACGGTGGCAGTTAGTTTTTGAGCCATATCTTTGAGCTCTGAAAATATTAATTCTGAAAAGTTCAGTGGTTGTTGCTCAAGGATAGAATACAATACCTGCTGCCATTTGGTGGACATTTGATCCCAAGACGATGTCTTAGGGGCCAAACATACATTGACCATGTGAAAGATCAGGCGCTCAGCGTCATTAAAGTGTTTCTTCATGATGGTGGTGGCACTGAGATCACCTTGATATCCATGCTGAGCAAATGAGAGATCTATGGTGCCCTTCGGATATCCAGCAGGAGAGGTAGCATCACTCAGTTGAAGAATTTTACGGATTGTTGCAGGAGTAATCACTACTTCTTTGTTGTTGACGACTGACCGGAGGGATTGTGTGTTGCTCTCCTCAGTGTAACATTAACGTTCATCCAAAATTGGTTCAAGGATTCGGCATGTAAAACGGGGTTCAGAAGGAATGCCTTGTTGTATTGGGACTGAACCATAAGATCGATAGCAGTATCGAACTTAGTCCAGATCGGCGATTTTGTGAGGTAGGCAACACAGTTGTGTCGCGGTTTAATTTGCATAGACGCCATGGAAGTGTTTTGGAGAGGAACGTTAGGTTTGAAGAAGATGAAGCATGGAGAGCTCAGGTTAAGGGTATTTATAGGGTACGGGTGAGGAAACGACTGAAGGATGTGTGTTAGTCATCAGTAGTTTTAAACGACCGTTGACATGGTATTATCCTTTCAGACGTTGAAACAGCTGAAGTCGCGTGGTGTTAGGCATCAGTAGTTAGAAAACTACTGAAGACCGTGGTTTTGACTTCAGGTGATTGAAACAACTGAGGACATGGTGTTTGTCATCAGTAGTTATGAAACTACTGAAGACAGTGGTTTTGTCATCAGCTGTTGTAAACAACTGAAGACTTGGTATTGGTCATCAGTAGTTATAAAACTGCTGAAGACGTGGTTTTGCTTCAGTTGTTTAAAATGAAACAGCAGTGGTACAAACGACTGAGGAGAAAGTTCTCTTCAGCTGTTTTCGTCAATTCTTAGCTTTTCAGCTGTTTCAAACTGTCCTCAACACATTCATCAGTCTTTATGGCTGATTTCAGTTGTTTCATAGGACATCAGTACTTATCTGTTTTTACTGATTTCAGTAGTTATGACTGCATCAGTAGTTGTAACTACTTCAGTAGTTTAGAACAGATGAAGTACTTCAGTACTTGTGAGAACTTTTAGCCTTCAGTAGTTATAAAAACTACTGAGGTTAAAAGAGCTCATCAGTACTTATATGTGACAGGCACTCATGATCATCAATATGAATTACTGAGATCATCAGTAGTTGTCACCTATTCTAGCTGCAGCATACCAAGCCTTAACACCAGGTTTTGGAAAGTTGAACTATCCAAAGGCTTAGTAAAATGTCTGCAAGCTCATCAGCACTGGGCACAAACTTAGGATCAATCAGACCTTTTTCAAAAACTCCCTTATAAAATGATGTCTGATCTCTATATGTTTGGTCCTAGAGTGCTGGACTGGATTTTTGACAATGCAAAGAGCTGAAGCACTATCCATTAACAATGGAGTCTTAGTCTCTGTAATGCCATAATCCAAAAGTTGGTTTTGAAGCCAGAGTACCTGAGATGTACAGCTTGCAGCAGCAATGTACTCTGCTTCCGCAGTGGATGTAGCAACTGAGGTCTGTTTCTTGCTCTGCCAAGAAATCAAGCAGTTGCCTAGGAATTGACATCCACCAGAAGTTGATTTCCTGGTCAACTTACACCCTGCATAGTCACTGTCAGAAAAAGCAACTAATTTACCAGAATGTCTGGTAGAATACCATAAACCTAGAGATGGAGTGCCTTGCAGATATCTAAAGATCCTCTTGACTGCAATCAGATGAGACTCTTTAGGTGCAGCCTGAAATCTAGCACAAACACATGTAGCAAACATAATATCTGGTCTAGAAGCTGTTAAATACATCAAGGACCCAATCATACATCTGTAAAGTGTTTCATCAACCACTTTACCTTTCTGATCTGAGTCCAGTTGTGTGGTGCTGCTCATGGGAGTAGAACAGGGCTTACAGTTTTGTAAATCAAACTTTTGCAAAAGATCTTTTGTATATTTGGATTGATGAATAAAAATTCCATCAGCCTTTTGTTTGATTTGCAACCCCAGAAAGAACTGTAATTCTCCCATGGCACTCATTTCAAACTTCTGTTGCATCAACTTTGTAAAGGCATCACACAACTTTGGATCAGAGGATGCAAAAAATATCATCTACATAAATTTGAACAAGTAGATTATGCTGCCCAGCTTTCTTAATAAATAAAGTCTTGTCTATGGAGCCTCTAGTGAAATTGTTTTCCAGAAGAAAGTTTGATAATGTCTCATACCAGGCTCTGGGAGCTTGTTTTAACCCATAAAGAGCTTTATCAAGCTTATACACCCAATTAGGATGTTTGTTGTCCTCAAAGCCTGGAGGTTGACATACATAAACCTCTTCTTTAACTTTTCCATACAAAAATGCACTTTTGACATCCATTTGAAAGACTTTAAGTTTTTGATAAGCAGCATAAGCTAAAAACAATCGAATTGCTTCCAGTCTGGCTACAGGGGCAAAGGTTTCATCATAATCAATACCTTCTTCTTGTGCAAACCCCTGAACAACCAGTCTGGCCTTGTTCTTAACAATAAGCCCATTTTCATCAGTTTTGTTCCTAAACACCCATTTAGTGCCTATTGCACACTTACCTGGAGGTAGAGGAACCAGTTCCCACACTTGCTGTTTCTTGAACTGAAGAAGCTCAAGCTGCATGGCATCAACCCATCCATTGTCCTTTAAAGCAATGTGATAATTCTTTGGCTCTTGCTGACTGATGAAGAGAGCATAGAAGCAGAAATTTGACAATTGACTTCTTGTTGATACTCCAGCAGTGATATCACCAATGATTTGAGACATGGGGTGATTCTTCAGATCTTGATACACAATGAGATCTGTGCAAGTGTTTGTAGCCGGTTCAGCAGCAACAGATGGTGATGGTGAATCATTTCCTTGAAACCAATCAGTGGATGGTAATTCAAAGGAAGTTGAATTCGAAGAAATCTCATCAGCATTTGTTGTGGATGGTGCTACTGGCGCTACAGGAACATCAGGTCTAGTTGAATCAGGCAGCTGATCACTAAACTGAAGAGGTGAGTACTGCAATCATCATCATCATCAGCAGTACCACCAGGTGGTGAACTGTTGACAGGAGCAACAGCAGGAGTTTGATAAGGAACATATTGCATATTGCAGTATGTCCAATCAAATAACTCCACAGGACTTTGTGGAATCTTGTCCTTTGGAGATTCATTAAACTTAACATGTAGAGTTTCTTCAACCATCTTTGTTCTGCAGTTGAAGACTCTGTATGCTTTGCAAGTAGATGAATAACAACAAAGTATCCTGCATCCACCTTAGGATCAAATTTGTGGAGTTGATCCTTTGTGTTGAGAAAAACAGGGACACCCAAATGCTTTGAAAAATGAAATCAGTGGAGCCAAATGATGGAGAACTTCATATGGAGTCTTCATCAACCTCTGATTTACTAAAACTCTATTTTGCACATAACAAGCTGTGTTGACAGCTTCGGCCCAAAAGGTCAATGGCAAACCTGAGTCAGCCAGCATGGACCTTGCAGCTTCAATGAGGGTCCTGTTCTTTCTCTCCACTACTCCATTTTGTTCCGGAGTCCTTGGAATGCTGAACTGCCTTTTGATTCCCTTTGAGAGATAGAAGTCATCAAGTGTATGATTTCTGAACTCAGTTCCATTATCACTCCTAATACACTTGACTGGAAGGGAATACTGCTTCTCAATGTACAGCACAAAGTGGATAATCTTCTGAGCAGCCTCATCCTTTGAATGTAGAAAGAAAGTCCATACAAATCTGGAGTAATCATCCACAATTACCAGACAGTATTTCTTCTTTGCCATGCTCATTACTCTCACAGGACCAAATAGATCCATATGCAGTAATTGCAAGCAGGCAGTGGACTTGGACACTTCAATAGGAGGAAATGAGACCTTGTGCTGTTTTCCTTTTAAACAAGCAGTGCAAGTTTCATCACAGTGGAACTCCTTTATTGGTAAGCCTCTGACTAAACTATTGTGGCTAAGCTGATTCATGTTTTTGAGATTAACATGACCAAGCCTCCTGTGCCATAGTTTAGATTCTTGAAAAGAGGCTTTGGAAAATAGGCAAGGATTACCTTTGAGATCTATCTTCTTAGAGAGATCTAAGGCATACACTCTTCCTGTCCTGTTGGCTTTCAGGAGAGTGTGATCATCCAACACCTTGTCAATCAAGGGCAAAACTTGGATGACAGAATCCTACAGTTTTGACTTGTGAAAAGGGCAACATGGCCTTTATCACACATTTGACTGACACTCAAGAGGTTGTACTTGAGATTTTCCACATGATTAACATCATCAAATTTGATTTCTCCATTGGAGACAAAGCCCTTACCGATGATGTAACCCCTAGCATCATTGCCAAAAGAGACAAATCCCTTCTTTCCTTGAGAGTAGTCATGAAGAAGAGAGATGTTCCCAGTCATGTGCATAGATCCCCCACTGTCTACATACCAGATGCTATTTTGGCATGTTGAAGAACCCTGCAATAATAAACAATCAGTTAGTTTTAGAGACCCAAACCTTTTTGGTTTTGGGCCTGGTCTCATCAATAGATGGTAAACTAGCATGTTTATTTGTAACAACAGCCTGAGAGGAAGAAGATGGTGCAGAAGAGGAGTCCTTTGGCTTAGACCTCCTTTTCTGTGGTTTCAACATAGGAGAATCTAGTTGGTTAACTCTACCCAACAGATGTTGTACCATCATCACCAGCTGTGTCTGATTTTGTGATAAAGCTTTCAGCTCATCAGACACATTGCTAGTGGAGTTAGATAAGGTCCTATGTTGCACCTTCTTCTTTTGAGCACCCTCAGCTGTCACCTGTTTAACTCCTTCCTTTTTGGATTGCTTTAAGGACTTAAGGGTTACAGGATTTGATGTTGCTGATACAAATGTGGTCTCAAACTCAGTTTTCATTTTTACCATTTTCTCATTAATTTCTTCCTTTTGTTTGAGTTTGGAACCTCTTTTGTACCAACAATCATCTGTAAGATGATTGAACAAACCACATACTTCACATGGTTTCTTCTTCATCTTAGGTTGATCATCAACTAAAGATGGTGAAGCAACAGAAGACTTGTTCTTCAATGCTTTGGAAGCATTGGTTGCTTTCTTGACAGCATCTTTAGTAGTCTTCAAACTCTTTCTACTGCCAGTTTTCTTCTCTTCAGTACTGACAGCAGTTGAAGTTTGAACTTCAGGAGTTGAATCCTGCTCTCCAGTCCTTTCAGGACCTTCAGGATTGACTCCTGAGTTGATCAACTTATTGATCATGTGAATGTCAGCATTTGGACCATCAACATCAGCTGATAGGTTCAAAGAGGACTTGATACTGACTGCTACTTCTGATTGTGCTGTATCAGAAGGTAGATCACATGACTTGATGGATTGGTTATCACTCTCACCATCAGATTCTACCTCTGCTCTTGGGGTAAAATCTGTAGGTGGAGCAGTGTGATTGTAACCAATTCCAAACTTCACATTTGAAGCAGATTGCTTACTAAGAAGCATTTCAAAACTTTGCATGATTGTACCCATCTATCACACTCGACCTGGGTAACTGCAAGGGTTTCTTTGAGATCTTTGTACTTCTCTAGAAGTACATCTTCTCTAGCCTTATCATCAATTATTTTGCAATTCAGTTTATAAACCTCATCATTTTTATCTTTGAGCACAAACTCAAACTCAGCTTTGTTTTTGGAAATTACTTGTTCTAGCTCAATGTTCTTATTAATAAAGCTACATTTGCTTCTCTAATGGAAGCAAATGCTGCTATGCATTGTTCAGAACATAATTTGGCTTTTGCCTCAGAGGATACCTGTGATACCTGTGGTGTAGAGGCATTGGAAGATGAAGTATCAGCAGACTCCAAAGCCATAAGAGCTAGATTCCCAAAGGGACTGTCACCACCATGTTGACCAGCACCTGAGAACAGTTGATCATGACCAGACAAGTCATCTGGTAAACTGCTCCAGTCAACAACTCCTGGGGTGAAGAAGCTGTGTTGTTGAGATGAAGGTTGTTGATGAGATAGGGAAGGCTGAGGTTCTGGTAATGCATGAGGTTGTGGTGTCATAGGAACTTGAACTTGATTTGACTGTGGCATGTAATAACAAGGGTACTGATAAGGCATTTGACCTGAGGAACAAAATATGCCGGAGATTGTTGTTGAGGATGATGACTAGATGTGACAGGATGTTGCCCTCTGTTTTGTTGACTGTTGCCAGGAAAAGTCACAAAGGGTGCAGTAGAGTTTGATCCAGTTGATCTACACTCTCTTGCAAAGTGTCCAAGCCGTTGGCATTTGTGACACCTCAACTTGCTCTTGTCAAAACCAACTTTGGTTTTGCCAGAGAGTCCTGGGAATTTTCTTCCAGTTCTTTTGTAGAACTTCTGAGATCTGATATTTATCAAGGCCATTTGGCTCAAAATATCCATCTCTTCTAAGTCATCATCAGCAATCCCCTTGAGATCATCCATAATGAAACATAAATTGTCATTATTACCTCCAGTAAACTGACCATCAACACTTACAAATGCAGAATTAGAAGTGCTCGAAGAGAAATTAATATGCTCATCATACTGGCATTCAGATGCAGCATATTCTGACTCATGACCCACCAAGGCAGTGTTGCCTTGTATAAAGTCTTCAGTGAGCTTTCCAGATGAAGACAGCTTTCTCTTCTGTTCTATCTCTCTCTCAAAAGTGAGCAATTTCCCATGGAGTTGGGTGAGAGATAGTTTGTCCAAACTTGCACTGGAGCGTAGGACAATAGTATATGTGTCCCATCTCTCAGGCAGTGATCTGAGAAATCTGTTATTCATCTGAATATTGGTGTATTCAAGTTTGACCATTTTTAGTTCAGAGATCAAACAAGAAAACCGCTCATATTGTTGAGTCAGTGTCTCACCCTTTCTATGAGAGAATGTCTCATATTGTTGGGCAAGAATTTCTCTATTATTTGCCAAGACCTCATCTGTTCCTCCAAATTGTTCTTTCAAAGCAATCCAGAGGTCATGGGCAGTTTCATGATGCATTAGCCCAGAATAGATTTCATTGGGCAAAGCCATGGCCAGAATTCCATGGGCTTTTGCATCAATCTCAAGCAACTTTTTATCCTCATCTGAGTATTGCTCCCTCCTCTTCGGAACCATTTGATTGGTTTCCGGGTTATTCACCATAGGCTTGTGTGGACCATGTACCACTGATGTCCAACACCCTGCGCTGTTAACAGACAGGTGATGGAGCATACGTCTTTGCCATATGTTATACTCATTCCTAACCAGCATAGGAGGCTTGGTTGAGGAACCAGTATTGTGAGGATCATTGGAGGGAGTGGTCATTTTCAGTTCAAAAACAGTTTAGTTCAAGTTTAAAAAGTTTTAGACAAACCACAACAAACTCAATGAGAACCAAGAAAAAGATCTCAGGATGAATGAGCAGAAATACAGAAAAATTCAATCTCTATAACCGTTTCTTGCAAAAACAAAAGCTAATTCAATCAAACTTGGATCTTGAATAGCAGTTTCAATGATCAATTATTAGATCGATCAATGATTAACCTGCTCTGATACCATTTGACAGGATCAGTGATCACAAGTTTGATGTATCAGAATATAAAGCAGCGGAATACACACACGAATTAGACAAATTGTAGCAAGCAAACAATATATGTAAGCGTTAAGATCGCATACGGTTATAGGGAGAGAATATGAATTTCTGATTTCTAGGAATGTTTATAGATGTAGAAATTTCTAATCGAATCAATCAATCATTCCATTCAATTGCTCATATCACTCATGATTACAATGGTTGTCACTCCTTATATAGAGTGCAACAGTCACTGCTGTTATCACGGAAAGTGACAACTGGCAGATCCAATACAGAAATAACTAATTCTTAACAAACTACTGAAATGTTCACAACTACTGAGAACATATCAGCAAGTTAAGTACAAAATATAAAACTACTGAAACTACAACGACTGAAGAACAAGCTCTTCAGTCGTTTTACAAAACTACTGAAACAAATAAAACATAAAACTACTGATATCACAACTACTGAAGAAGTACTCTTCAGCAGTTGTGACAAACTACTGAGGCTTCAGTACTTGATCTTCAGACTTTGACCTTCAGGTTTCATCAGCTGATGACTTCAGTAGATATCATCAGCTGATGTCTTCAGTCTTTGTCTTCAGACTTTGTACATCAGTTGTTGATCTTCAGCACTTGTGAACTCTTCAGCTGTTGTCTTCAGTACTTTGGTCTTTCAGCTTCAGCACTTGTGTTCTTCAGCTGTTGTACTTCAGCACTTTGGTTCTTCAGCTGTTAAGGTCTTCAGCACTTGATCTTCAGCTGTTGAAGTCTTCAGCACTTGTCAAACTACTGATGAGGCTTTCAGCAGTTGTTGTGATACGTTGGGACTTAGAGGTTTTCTGATCTGGCTCATTGGTTCTTTTGGTCCAAAATAGGAGAATAGGGTTTGCGAAATTCGAATTTTAGGCTAAAACACGTTTAACCTAGAAATTTTCGCAAAACAGCAGCTTCAGTCGCACGAGTGAGCCATTCGCACGACTGGACTTCATTCGCTACACCAGACGCACGATTGGACTGAGTCGCATCTCTATTCATATGACTGAACCATCCGTTCGTAGTGTTCATGCATCAGCTTCATTCGCACGACTGAACCAATCGCTTAGTTCAGCCGCACGATTGAACCAATCGCATAGTTCATTCGCACGAATAGCCCATTCGCATCACACAGTCGCACCAGTTTGACAGTTGTTTAGTACACTTAAAAGTTAATCGAGATTGAAGATCAGACGTTAGTGTTAATGCGGCAAGGACTCAAGATCCAGAACCTACTGTTGCTTGAGAGTGAAGTGGGGAATCATAATAAACACCAAAACTCTTAACGTTAGATGAGTTTCCCCACTGGAAACAACGTTTTGAGATCTACCTCAATGGAGTGGATCCAAATTTGTGGGAAGCTATCGAGATTGGGTATAGTATGCTGGTGGGAGCAGATGGGGTAAAGCTTACTTGGGAGGGATGACTGATGCTCAGAAAGTTAAGTATAATGCAGAGAAGAGAGTTTATGCATTGATTACATAGTCTATCCTAAAGATATTTTCCACCAGTACTCGGAGAATAAGCAGGCCAAGAAATTGTGGGATGAGCTGGAAAAGAGATACGACAGGAATGCTTCGCTGAAGGCAATTAAAGCTAAGGAACTGAAGAAAGAATTTGACAACTTCTCATCGATGGGAAACGAGAGTTTGGACGATGTTATTGATAGATTCTACCATCTGATGAGTGAAATGCATACACATGGTGTTGCTACTACCATGGAAGAAAAGGTGTCAAATTTTGCAGACGGATTGCCGGAAAAATGGGCTTCATTTGTGTCAAATCTGAGACAGAATGAGATGCTGGCAAAGTTGGATATCAATGACTTCATTCTAAAGCTGCGAGAAGAAGCACTTAGGATGAAGTACAGAGCTAGAAGTCTTCGCACACTCAGAATCCAGCTTTGTACAATGCCACGCCTCAAGCTAAGACGTCTGGAGCACCTCTTCGGACTGCATTTGTGTCTAGCTCATCAAGTCCTTCACAAGCTTCTCCTTCAGGTTCAGAAACGTTAGGGTCTTCTTGTACCCATACATTGGAACTGAAGCGAATGCTACTAGACTGAAGACCAGAACCTCGGTAATGTGACTGTGGAAGTAGCTCGAGAGCACATGGATCTTTTGGCAGCAGTGGTTCATTCTTATGATGGACTTATTGCTGGGAAGATTGGAAACTGCCATCTGGCAGATGAGGACTACGAGCAGGTGGATGAAATGGAGCTGGAGAGAATGGACATTATGTGGGCCTTAGCTAGTGCTGTCCGGAGGGGGAAGAAGTTTGTGAAAAAGACCGGACAGAACTTGGTTGCTACTAAGATACCACATTTGGCTTTGACAAGAGTAAAGTGACCTGCTTTAACTGTGGAGAAAAGGGGCACTTCAAGAGAGAATGTGTGAAGCCAAAGAAGACTGGGAACGGGAACCCATTCTCGTCCTTCACTCGTCAAGACAAGCAAGCTAGCAGTTCTACTTCATCAAGCAAGGATCCAAAAGCCTTGACTGCTCATGATGATGAAGGATTGGACTGGAGCTTTCGGTTTGTCTCTCTAGGGGAATCTAATATTGCCAGTGTAGAAGATTCGATGATGATTCCGCGAGTGAGGGAGATATTGCAGTTGAGATAGCAATGTCAAATATTGAAGAGACAACTGCAACGAGGTCAGCTACAAGCCTGAAGAAGGATTTCAACAGCAAAGACAGACTCACCAGAACCAGAGACATCTGATGCTGCGTTGATGGCTAACTCTTCTGAACCTCCTCAGGTAAGTACCACTAACCAACTGTTTAAAAATCATGCTTGTTCTGATTGTGATACTTTTAGAGATAGCATAGATGAGAAATTTGCTAGGTTATTAGATCATAATGATAACTTAGTAAAGGATTTGCAACTGTGCACTAGGCTAATAGAGTTTTAAAACAAAATGAGCATAGTTACAAAGAAAAGATAGACCTTTTGACTAAACAGCTTAGGGAAACTGAAGTAGTTGCATTTAACCAAGCTAATGACATTAGGTACTATCTTAACTCCTTAGAAGACACTAAGAAACAAAAAGCAGTCTTAGAAGTAGAAGTTATCTCTTTAAAGCAAAAACTGAACAGTTGGACAAGTTCATCTCGTATTGTCCAACACTTAGTGAGAGAGTGTAACAATGGGGAGGGTTTGGGTTATAAAGTGGTTCCACCACCACCTGAGACCTTGATGAACACTAAGAGTGGACCAATAAATAACAACCCCATCAAGGATCATGTGGTGTCTACTCCTCTTGTTAGTGATCCAGATTCCTCATGTTCATCAATTGAATCTGGAACAAAACAAAAGAAGGCCACTTCAAAGGCAAAGGGTAAAATGCCTTGTGTTAATCTAGAAAAAGAATTTGAAAAGGTTAATATAAAGTCCGAGTCAAACAAAGTCAAATCTGGATCTAAAAGGACTGCTAATGTTAATCTTTCACAAACCTTCATGTCAAAAACCAGTTAACCAAAAGGAAAAAGATGTTTAAAATGTTAAAACAATTGATTTTGTTAAAAGAAGAAAACATCAAAAGAAACAGAGTCAAAACCCAAACTAATTGATGTTACTAGGGTGTCACACACATCTCCACAAAGAAAGTTTAATCATAAAGTTGATAGCAGGTCGTGCTACAACTGTGGAGAGTGTGGACACATTGCTTCCTTTTGTCCTTACTATCAGACACCTAGGAAGAAGATTGAACTTCAGGATTCAAAACCTAGGTATTCTAAGAAGAGTTTCTTAACTACACCTAGAGAACTAGTGAACCTAACGTTCAACCATTAGCCAGTCGACTGTTTATCACAAACAGGTATTGCACAAATCTGGCTTATGGAAAGAGAAGTCATCCTCTGTGTCTGATAATGATGACAAGAGGGAACATGAGCTACCCTCACCCTCTAAGGGTCAATGGGTTGAATTCATGATGTGTGATGCCTCTGGGAAACCCAAGCCAGTAAAGGATTGGGTTCCTAACCTAAACTAATGTTTTACATTAAATGTGCAGGGTGTTCGCTACAGTGCTGAAACCAACACGTGGATTGTAAACAGCGGAGCATCCAGGCACATGACAGGAAACAGGGCTCTTTTATCAAACGTCAAGCAAATAAAAGGAGGGCATGTTTTGTTTGCTGGAAACAAGGGAGGCTATATCACAGCTCAGGGAGAAGTTGGAAATCAGAAAGTTAAGTTGATAAGGTGAACTACGTTCAACAACTTCAAAACAACTTACTTTCTGTTTCCCAAATCTGTGATAAAGGTTTTAAAGTCATATTCGACAACAAGAAGTGTTACGTCTAAAGAAAGACTACGTGATTCCGGAGGACCAAGTTCTGATTACAGCTTCAAGATATAAAGACCTTTATGTTTTGGATCTCTCAACAGCTTCTACAATGGATCATGAAGTTCAGTGCTTTCTATCAAAAGCACTGAGAAGGACTCCATCTCCTGGCATAGGAGAATGGGACACATCAATCAACGAAGATGAATCACTTGATCCAGAAGGATCTGTGAGAGGAGTTAAGTGTCAAGAATTTCCAACTTCCTGATTTTGTGTAGCTTGCAAGAAAGGCAAACAGACGAAGAAGTCTCATAAGGAAAAGAAAGTTCATTCAATAGAACTTCCTCTTGAACGTCTTCACATAGATCTGTTTGGTCCAGTCAGTACAAAGAGCATTGCAGGTGACTTGTACTGTTGTGTGGTTACTGATGACTACACAAGATTCTCTTGGGTAATGTTTCTGAAGTCCAAATCAAAAACATTTGAGTCATTCAAGGAGTTAGTAACCACACTAGAATCTCTCTACAAGGTGAAGGTGAGACAAGTACGCTCAGACAACGGGACTGAATTCAAGAATCAGTGGATGGAGGCTTACTGCAAGGAAAAGGGAATTGTGCATCAATTCACTTCTGCCTACACGCCTCAGATGAATGGTGTTGCTGAGAGAAAGAACAGAAGCTTGATAGAGACAGCATGGACAATGTTGGCAGACTCGAACTGCTTATCCAATTCTGGAATGAGGCAGTGGCTAATGCGTGTTATACACTGAATCGAGTTCTGATAGTCAAGCACCACGAAAGACATGTACGAGCTACTACAACGACGTAAACCGAATCGGGATTCTCGAACCATTTGGCGCGTCGTGTACACTTCTGAAGAAGACTCAAGAAGGTAAATTCAGCGAGAAGCTGATGAAGGAATCTTCCTAGGATACAACATATCGAACAAGAGAGTTTACAATAACTCAACGGGTCTAGTAGAAGTGTGGTGTAATGTTGATGTTCAGAGATATACCACACCACCTACTGGCAAGGACCCGCCTACTTTTTCGACTATGATGGATTCTTTAAGTCCTTCAACATCCCTATCTCTCCTTCTAATGATGAGTTAGCTACTCAATGATGTATGATATCTTGAATACACCATCTCTTGATTCAACATCATCGAGTTCACAGGGAGAATCATCTACTCAATCAGGGGGAGTAGTCGATGACAGTGACTCCTCCTCTGAAAATGAGGCTGAAGAAGATGACCAGCACAGTCAGGAGCAACAAGTTCCAATTCCTGAAAGTCCACAAGCATCTAATGGTGATGCACCTTCGACTTCGGAACCTCAAACTCCTTCTACCTCAGATGCAGAACCAAATGTTCATAATCTTGGCTTTGAGTAGCTGTTCCTACTACTCCAGGATCACGTCTAAACGTCTATCACCCCTTAGAAAATGTCATTGGGGATGTCAGATCAGGAGTACAAACCCGAAATCAGCTGTACTCAGCTGATTATGCCTCTGTTATGGAAAAGGATACATTCATGATGGTGTTTATCGGTGTTTTGTCTCGCAGTTTGAGCCAAAATACGTAGTGATGCACTAAACGATGAGGCATGGGTGAGTGCCATGCAAGAAGAACTTCTTCAGTTCAAGAAGTTAGGAGTATGGATTCTGGTAGATAGACCTAAAGGTGCTAAGGTCATTGGCACCAAATGGGTCTTGAAATGCAAGAAGGATGACCAAGGGGTCATTATCAGGAACAAGGCTCGACTGGTTGTTTAGGATTTCGCCAAGTCGAGGGATTGACTACAATGAAGTGTTTGCACCCGTGGCAAGGATGGAAGCCATCCGTATCTTCCTTGCCTATGCATCGTATATGAAGATTAAATCTATCAATTAGATGTGAAGAGTGCATTCCTTCATAGGGAAATTCGAGAGACAGTGTATGTGAGTCAACCCGAGGGATTTGAAGATCCTTATCATCGGGACAGAGTTTACAATCTCAACAAGGCCTTATACGGGCTTCATCAAGCTCCAAGGGCCTGGTATGAGAAACTCTCAACTCATCTTGTGAAACACGGTTCGCAGGGGAGTCATTGACTGCACACTGTTCATCAAAGAAAAAGATGGAGACCTACTGCTAGTACAAATCTATGTCGATGACATAATCTTCGGTTCAAAGAACGAAGAATTGCAAAGAGTTTGAAGCAGTTATGAAGAAAGAGTTTGAGATGAGTGCTATGGGGGAGATGAAATTCTTTCTCGGGTTACAGGTGGATCAGACACCAAATGGGATCTTTCTACATAAGACAAGTATGTGGGAGACATTCTTAGTCGTTTGACATGGAGAATGCTTCTACTGCGGGACTCCACTTGCTACAAATCATGATATAGCCCTTGACGAAAATGGAGATCTGGTAGATGCCACAATGTACCGAGGAATGATTGGATCCCTCATGTATCTCACTGCCTCAAGACCCGATATCATGTATGCTACATGTTTATGTTCTAGATATCAGGCTAAGCCTAAGGTTAACCATCTGATCGGGGTCAAAAGGATATTTCGTTACCTGAAGGGTACACCCACACTTGGGTTGTGGTATCCTCATGATGATGACTTTCAGCTCACGGCGTATAGTGACTCGGATTACGGGGGCTGCAAGATGAACTACAAGTCTACATCAGCAGGGTATCAATTCTTTGGGAGGAGATTAGTTACGTGGCAGTGTAAGAAGCAGACCTCGTTGCATTGTCACCTGTGAAGCCGAATACATTGCTGCTGCTGCAAGTTGCTGTTCACAAATCATCTGGATTCAACAGCAAATGCGGGATTACGGTTTAAAGTTTTCTTCTACTCTATCTTTGTTGATAACTCTGCTGCAATTGTAGTAACTAAAAATCTTTACAACATCCAAAGACCAAACACATTGGTATTAAATACCATTTATAAGAGACTGTTTTGAAAAGAACTTAATCGATGTGGTAAAAATTAATACCGACTTTCAACACGCCGACCTCTATACAAAAGCCTTTGATAAACCACGTTTTCTATATCTGTTAGAGGTCAACTGCGTTAAAAGAAAAGTGATGTTATTCCTGATGATGATCATGTGTAGTCCGATGCATTGTAGTTTATATATTTTTTTTATAATTTTTTATTTTTCCTTATTTATTTTATTCTGTTTAAATTAATTCATGTTATTTAGTTGTCTTTTAAAATCCAAAATAATTAAATCCAGTATGATTTTAGAATTTTAGGGGGAGAGTAGTCAGCTAGTATATTAAAAAAAAACGAGGGAGAAGGAGTGGATAGCTGATATAAGGTAGATCCTATCTGTGATACCGATTCAAACCTTTTGGAAAATGATAGTACACAGGAACAAATCAAAAGGGACTTTAAAATTTTATTTAGAAAAGATGCAAAATTCAAAGTATAAGTCTGTGTAGTCTAAGCAATATAAAAGGGAAGATGGTAGAAAAACTGGTAACTACTAAGGTAACACAAAGAAAGTAGACCTAGAGGTTTTTAGACCACAAATGATATGTCGGTAGATTCAACACAATAGATAATTAGACCTGACTGGTGATCTCAATATCAAACTAAGTTGTTCAACTGACTGTGGGCTGCCATCTTATCACTGGTTAACACAATCAACAATATTCCAATAAGGGGTAATGAGCATGTAAACGCCACAAATGTGTGCGGATGACCATAAATAGAGCAAAGCACGAAAAAAATGAAAGACAAATGCTATCAAGCTAATGACATATGTTGTTGGTGCATTCTGTGCAAAAGAAAATTTAGCTGCTCTAATAAGAAGATAGGTTGTGTACTTCTCTACTGTGCGATGGCACTGACCTGAGGATAAGCATAACTTAGATATTCTAGAATTCATTGTTGTTTGCCGCCTCTCTGCTGTGCGATGACACTGACCTGAGGATTGGCTTCTCTTTGAAAGCTCTAAGAATAGTCTCTTCTAGTAAAAATACCCGTAGACCGCTCAAAAGCTCCTAAGGAATGTTGATTACCATATAATTGTGGGATCCAAAATGTTAGTTGAAATAATTAAACCTCAAACTATCACCAGTTTGTGTCTAAAGTCTGTGTATGGATTTAAGAGGACAAATATACTGACAATCATTGTGGCTGCAATTCTTGAAAGTTCAAATCAATGTGGGAATCTAATAGTACTAGTGTGATTTCCTAAATTTGCTAACGACTCTGGATGAAAACCAAGAATTGAGCATCAAAAGGTTTTGATAACAAGTCCCAAATGATTTGACTTGCTTTTATGATTCCAAAATTGAATTGGTCCAGGTGTGGTCAAACTAAATTGAAGCTGCCTATTCTGGAACCAAATCCAATAGATGTCTATCTTAGGATTTATCTCTCACAAAAAGTCAAAAACAAGTTTAATTTTGTATTTAGTTAAATTTCTAGTTAGTTAGCCATTTTAGTTTGTTTGTTCGTCGGACTATATCATGAAATCAGTATGGGATTAACTCATCTAAAAGGGTTATGTCTGAGATGGCCACATGTGTTTTCAAAGTTTAAAAGGGTCACGTCTGAGATGACTAAATTGTTTAAAAGGATCACGTCTGAGGTGATCAAAAAGTTTTCAAGTTAAAATGATCATGTCTGAGTTGATAAAATGCTCATAATGTTAATTTCAACAGGTAAAAGGGGTTAAGTGCTAAATGTTCATAAGTGTAACCCATTCGCACGACTGGATCATAAGTATGGACCAACCATGCGAATGGATCCCATTCGCACGACTGGACATGAAATTAAGCCATTCACCCGAATGGCTTATCAGAATGATCCATTCGACCGAATGAAAGGGTGCGAATGAGTCAGTCGACCGACTGAGACTCAGTCGGTTAACTGAGGGTGCGAATGAAAGGGCACATATGAGTCAGTCGACCGACTGAGACTCAGTCGGCCAACTGAATGCGACTGACTGGGCCAATCGCACGACCGAGCCTCAGTCGCCCGAATGAACTAAGCGAATGAGGCCAGTCGGCCGATTGAACTCAGCTTCAGTATTTAAAGGGCCATAGTCGATCGCATTCCACTCATCACCCTCAATCGCTCCTGAATCGCACTAAGTACCGTTACTCTGCCAAAATTCCTCTATACCTTGTTTTTACATCTCTATTGATCTTCTGACGTGATGGTTATACAGGTATATTGCATGAAATCTTACCGAAATCAGAAGACATTGAACCCTAATTTGTGATATTCGGGTGAAACAAGAACCGGACTGTAAATGACCTAATAACGAACATAAACTAAGCAAAACGTTAAAATTAAGTTTAATAGGTTATTAGTGACAAGATGGCGAGTCTAATGGACCATTAAACCATGTTAAATTACTTGATTTGGTCAAGATTCGAACCACAGACGACTGAACAGTGGGACAAGCGACTGGTCGTCCAGATGAACTCCAATCGCACGATTGAATCTTGCTATTGTCAATCGGCCGAATGCACCACGCGAATGAACTCAGTCGGCCGACTGAACCAATCGCAGACTCAGCCAACAGATTGAACTCAGTCACATGTCTCTTTCACCCGAATGAGCTCAGTCGCATGAAAGGACAACCGACTGACTTCAGTCGCATGATTCATTCGCACGAATGAATCAGATTGAATTTAAACTATACACCTTGAACTGAATTTTGAATGTATGACTTTCTAATGGTTCTGTGTCTTGTGTTTCAGGTCAATGGCTGATAGATGGTCCATCAATCCAAAGCACAATATATGTGCTCATTTGGACCATACGACTCGGAATGGGGCCGAGTTTACAGAGATTATTGCGTTCCTTCGACGCTCTCGGATACATAAGCCATATCCCACATGTACTCCTTACAGGTCGTTACATCAGGCTTTCTGGGAGAATGCCTCCGTAGATCGTTCACGTGAGCCTTACAACATACGGAGCTCCATTCATGGTCATGATATTGAGATTACAGCAGCTGACATCCAGAGAGTAGTTGATTTTGGGAACGATACTGATCACCCCACCAGACTACATCCATTTACAGTCAGAGGTTGCTTTCTTAGGATCAAGTACGCTAGGGACATCAACTCAGGTGTGCTCAACAAGAGCAACCTGTGTCCCCAGTATAAGTACTTGGCGCATGTGATCCTGAAGTGTATTGCTTCTCGGAGGGGTGCGTTTGATGACCTGTCAGACCAAATTCAGAATGCCTATGTGGCACTGGTGCTGAACCACCCCTTCAGCTTCTCCAGCATGATCATCTCGTATCTGGTGGAGAATCTGGAGGACAAAGGGAAGGAGGGTTTTTGTATGTACCCCAAATTTCTGCAGCTGATCTTTAACGAGAAGCTGCCATTACTTCCCAGGAGAGCCATGATGCGGTTGCCTTAGAGATTATGGATGACACGACTTTGGGTCACATGAGAGTGTATCGGGGCAAGCAGGTAAAGCCCCAGGTAAAGAGGTTGATCGGCCATCTGGCCAATGAAAGATATGTGGTGCCAGGTAGACGCAAGTGGCGTCATGATGACAGCGATTCAGACGATGAGAGGCTATTGCTCCCAGAGCATGATTCAGACAATGATGACAGTGGGGATGCTGGGGATGATATGCCTATTCAACTGAGGGGCACAGCTTCAGATGTTATACCTCCAGTATCTCCCCAACAGGCGACATAGCTGAGTCAGCGGGTTTCCACCAGGACTTCATACCTAGTGAGGAGGAAGAAGAGTCGGATGAGGAGCCCTTGACGAGGACTGTGGGAAGCAAGGTTGTTCCCACAGAGTATGGACTCCGGGCGGTTGGTGAACGCCCCAGGGATTCGGGAGAGACGACTGCAGATCCTAGCTATGCCCCTGAGTCAGCTAGCCTTGTTCTAGGGGGAGCATCCACCTCGACTGGATCGAGGAAGATAAGGATGGCTCAGCCCCACAGCCAGAAGAAGAAGAAGAGAAGACTCACCTTCGTCACCACAGCCACTACATCTACCACCACCACTACCACTTCTACAGCCACACCATCCACCACACAGCCACCATAACTACCACTACCACCACTACACCTCCCACCACTGTACATATGCCAACCACCACCATATCTTTCACTTCTACATCACCTCCACTATCTCACAGACCCAACCCCCATCTTCACTACAGCCACCACACCACTAGCCACCAGCAGGACCTCATCCCATCCCGCACATATATATGGATCTCCTCTACCGCCAATTGGGGTAGAGGAACAGCTTTCTTGCTGAACTGGATGGTGATGCGTTTATTAGCTGCTGATGAGGAGAAGACGGTGCAGATCCTCATCTGACAGATCTTACTGCAGCGCAGTCTCAGCAGATCTCGGAGCAGGCTCGGTTGCTAGATGAGCAGGCCTAACAAATGGCTGCTCAGAGCCACGAGATCGCCTAACTCCAAGAGCACAGTGTCATATCTACTAAGAGGATTGAGGATTTGGAGGAGGCTAAGAAGACCATCATGCTAAAGCTTAAGGGATCTAAAGACGAGCCACTAAATATTAAAGGGAGACGCAGATGATGTGATGATGATGAGGATGATGATGATGAGACTGAGGATGATGAGGGGATTGAGGATGAGAGGACAGAGGAGAGGAATGAGGATGATGATGAAGAAGGAGGGGAGCAGTACATCTGCCTCTACTCAAGGTCAGGATAGGAGATCCAAGAAGAAACAAGACCAACAAGCTTCCTCCTCTGCTCCACCAAGCGATGATCCAGTGATCCAAGAGAAAAGTAATGATTAGATCTATATTTTGATTACTTTTGTATTTGAATCATGTATTTAACTTATGTATTCGATGTTTATATTAAAACATTAATGCATTTCTGTTTTGATTATTAACTACTGGTTGATGTGTTACATGTTTAAATCAAATAGATCCAAACTATCAGAGGGATGAGTTCGATGTTGCTCCCCTTCAGCAGATCAAAACTCAGCTAACTATGATTCTTGATCTGCAAGGATCGTCAGAAGGTCGGTGAGTTATACCCCTGAAGAAGGGGAAATAATTCATGATCTATCAAATGAGCAACTAGCTGAGATATTCAAGTTAAATACCGATGAGATTGTGAAGGATGCTCCAACGTGCGACTCGACAAGTGAAGAAGAGCTCAATGACGTTGATGAAATAGAGATAGAAGATTTCACTGCAGAGCACTACTCTCAGTATGCTGACAATGAGGAAATGTGGTCCCCAATCTGGGTGAATCCCTTGTCGGTGATACGTTTGAGGTGTTAGACAAAATGGAGCAGGAGTCAAGAGATGGAGGGAACGGCCCAAGCCTGAAATGATGATGTTGATATATCCGAAAGGCTGGTGGGCTGGGCCTGTTTTGAAGAAGTTAGAGCCCACACGCTGCACATAAACAAGACGCCTACACCAAACTCTACGAGTCAAGAAACATCATAAGGTTCAGGAAGGATTATAGCATGGGCAATATTTTGAGGACCTTAACGTCTATGCAGTTAAGAGGGAGAGGCATAGAGTACTTTAGATTTCCACATGATCTAAAGACTCTACCAGTTTTTGAGGTCAACCAGCTGGCCAAACTGAAGCTTTGTATGCTGACCCAGAAAGATGTCAGGCTGGTTTGAGGCTGCCCTAAGGAAGGAGTACCACACCAGGTGGGTTAACTTTAGACCCCAACAGCCTACAAGGTACATCAGAAGGTCTGAAGTTGATGCCATTACTGGAAAGCCAAGATAGTGTTGAAGTGGAGTCCTCTGCGTATGATGTCAAGAATCCCACTCAGGGAATGCCACAGGACTTCACTCCACACTTTAAGTGGTGGTACTACGATTGGAGGATAGGAGAAGCGGTCATAGTCCTAAACAAGAGGGCCAAATGGATACTATCAGGGTATTTGACCCAATATGCTTACCAACTTGTCAGCTAATGATGTTACATTCTATACAAGTGGCCACTGTTTTATGATACGCAGGATATAGTACAAGCCCTCTAGTTCCAGAATGTCATAAGACTCTGTTTTGCATTTGAGATTCATGCAGGAGTCACAAAAGAGGATAAATACAAGAAGTATGAGGAGGTAATGAAGAAAACAAGACATTAGAGAGATCTAGGTCCAAGGGGGAGTTTGTTGATGCATGTATGTCCCCAGATCATGATATGAATGTAATAGATCTTGTTTGTCGGATCTGATATAATGTTTGGAATGATTAATGAAATGATATTGGTTTTTTGTTATTTATAATGTTTAATATTTCATTAATGAGTCAATGTTGAATTGGTTAATTAGGTTTATGGTTGTTTGAATTGTTACACATAATGTTATATTATTAATACATTCAACTTAACAAAATAAAATTCTCATACGAATGGCCCATGCGAATGGACCACACGCATGAATAACTTCATACGAATGACTCAGTCGCACGACTGAACTAGAAACTGGATCAGTTGTACGATTGTAACATAAGATTGGCTCAGTCGCACGACTGAACACTCAGTCGTGCGGGTGAATCAATTGCATGGTTCAATCGCACGACTGAACCATACTAATGGTTCAGTCGCACGAATGAACAATACTAACCTATAAATACAACCCAATTCTTGGAATAACCAGAGCTTTCATTCTATTTCAACTCCAGACGTACCTTAGCCGTCCAGAGGCCTCCAAGTTGATACTCCAAGTTCATAGAACGCTGTAGATCGATTCCTAATCGATTCTTAACGTTTGATTCAATACTTTATTGATTCTACGTGCGTTCTCACTGATAGGATCGCCAATCAAATAGGATTCCGCACTATTTGGTTTGGTTTACACGTTAATCATTCGGTATTTCGTTCAAATACCAGGTCCTTAACACCTAAGAACCCTAGTTTGTTTGCATCCAAAATTGTAGATCAATTCGATGTTAATGCTCGAGTTAATTATAGGGCTTTGATTTCCCATTGTATTTCGAGCACACCCATGTGTTCAATCACCTGATTTGAATTCGAATTGAAGCAAGGGTCACCAGAAGGTCGCGGTTGTACAAGAACCATTCCAGTGGCAAACGTTGATAATCATTCAATAAATTGTATGGATAGCTTCGTGTTATGCCCTCGATACAAAGCCCTTTGCCAATTTTGACATTGAAGCTCGGAAGATGATGAACACGTTCGTTGCAGGTCACGACGAAGGTGATGATCGATTAGTGTGTTTTGTATGTTATCAGGTGAAATTAATATGGAAAATCAATTTGAGGTAGTTAAACGATTGCTCAGGTTCAATAAATTGAGTTAATGTTGCTTCTTAATGTGCGAACGGCTACGTTGGTAATGGTTTTGGTTATACAACGTTTGGGTGTTATAATTGGTGTTAAGCTTGATTAATATGATTTATGGGGTTCGAATCAAGTTCCCGAAGTGATTGGAAACGGTTTTTGGTGGAAATCCAAGAGATTTTGGAGGTTTACCCCTCGCCGGAGCCAACCGGAGGGTGCTCGTCGGAATTACGGGACCAAGGGGTGGGTGGTTTGGTTTTTTTATTAATTACTTAATTACCCCCTGTAGTTTCAAAAGTTATCATTTTATGCATAAAACTTGCATTTAAAGTTTTAAAATTAACAATTTAACCCCCTAACTTAATTGTTTTAAGTTTTAGTTAATATAATCCTCATTATTATTATTATTAGTGTTATTACTATTAATTTCATTGTTATTATTAGTATTGTTATTGTTAACAATATTATTTAATTGTTATTATTATAATCTATTTTGTTAATATTATTATTATTATTATTATTATTATTATTACTTTTGTTATTGTTGCTATAACATAATTATATTATTTAATATTTTATTTTTTACCTTCAAACATTAAAACTTAATGACAAAAGCGAATACGCATAGACAACATATGAGTTTCATAAATGGCAAAAATGACCCTTATAATAATAACGAAGTTAACTTATAGTTAACAAAGTTATGAGATGTTACACATGATCTCCCCTATCATCCGGCAGCACCTAGGCCCTAAGCACACTCTCAAAACCTTACCTCTCTATACAATGAAACTGGTATTTATAGGCCTCAGCCCATATCAGATGCGACTTGTCACACCCTCAAAATCCACGTGCGGAGTTTTACTGCGAGGCATGTGAACAATCCAAGATCACGGTCAATAGTTACTCAGAATGACTCTATATGCCACTATTAAAAATAAAATCAACCAAATCATAAACTTGAAACAGTGCGGAAGCGTTTTGTAAAACAACCCAAAGAAATAAATGTATACTATGCCAAAACATGCGCCAACCCAAAAGAGTAAACATTAACTATTAAATGATAAAAATGTCTTGAAAACCGAGTCTTAGAATGCAAGTGAAACCATGTAGTACTCCTAATGGCAAGAAAGCTAATGACCTGAGAATAGCATACTAAAATATCAACACAATGATTGGTGAGTTCAAGAGTGATATTCAAACATAAACCGTTTAATAACATAGATATAAAAGGAGTGCATTGTAACAGATAGCTAGTCCATTAACAATAAATATTAACTCATAGTGATTTCGCAATTGAAGCTGACTGTGTTACGTTGTTGCCTCCTGTCACGACTTAACAGGTCGTGACAATGTTCAAAAGGACAAATTGCACCCGTTGACCTTGAGTCACACAGGTGGGGCTTGTCAGATCCAGTAGTACTACCCAAATTTCCCCGCTATTCAATATTAACAATTCGAAAGTGTGAGGACTTTTCCATGACATCAACACTATATTAATATTATACACAACTTGAATATATAAAGCGTTTGTGATTTACCAGTATGCTATCTCCCCCAAAAGAAATTAAATAATGAGTGGGGCATGAACTCACCTGATATGCGTGATAGACACTTAGAGTTTTTACTTGACAGACAGAATGGACAGACAACCTTCAGAGGTTACCTAGATCATATAAGTAGGTGAGTACGTGTAAATAGAGAACATGTGAAACCCTAAGTACACTACAACCAAGGACTCAAGATTTCAGAAAAACAGACACGTTTGACCTAGTTGACCTGTATGACCCGTTGGTGACTTTATGTGTTGTAAACCATTCAAGCAATCATACACATATATCCTACATGGTTAACATTCAAATAGATCATATGTATGCTATATTATCCAGGTGTATCACTTAGATTCATCATACAACCAGGTATCATACAAGTCATGCGAATCTAGAACATTAACATATCCACTAGTTATAACACAACCAATATACCACACAAAGATCAAATCACGCACCACATGCCATGTGAAGCCACTCATGACTTCACATCCTAAACCTGCCAATCCTACCAAGTAGGGGCCTCAGATTCGCACGCGTGTATGATGATCATAATCATATTCATTAACCATGTTCATTGCATCACAAACATCACAACAATCAATTTCCAATCCTAAACATGATGTCCTAACTACTAATCTACATCAAATCATACATGATCATCAAAGTCCAAACATCACCCATGCTTATCCAAGCATCCGATACAACTAATTTAACATGTTCTATCACATTAGAATTCATCCATGAACTTACTAACATGCTCCTAACATCCCAAACATGTTCAAACTATCATCCTTCCAACTTTGTGCAAATAAAGTTTTCCGTTTTGGGAAAGCACATCCCAAAATCTATCAAACATCCAATGCATTCATGAATTCATTAATAGATACCAATTCAAGTTCATATCACATCTAAGCATGATCAACAACTCCAACATCATAACTCATCAATTCATTCCTAAAAAGTTACTATCTTTAGTAATGTATGAATATAACATGTGTCTTGAATTCCCAATGAATCACAACAACAATCTAACATCTAATCATCACCAGACACATCCATAACATCATTCATCATAATTCAACATTAATGCAAAATAAAGTTACTATTATAGTAAGCTATAAACACCAACTTCAATTCATCAATTTCTTGCAAGATCAACGTATCCTAACATTCATACAACCTACAAATCATCATACATTCATCAAACAATCATCACTTCACATAATCATGCTAATTTCGAATTAGGTTTGCATAAAACCAAAGTTCATGATCAATCCCAAAAAACTACCATTCATGCATAATCACGTTAAACACATGTATGCAATCCAACTAACATTTTAACATCATTAAACAACATCAATTTCGACCCATGAAGATCCATAAACGATTATAGGTTCGGCCTCATGAAAAACTCAAAAAACTTGAAAATCTAACCTTTAACATAAATTGCTTGTAATTGATTATTCCAACATGTTGTAATCCTTGTAATCGAACAATCAAGGCTTGGAGACTAGTTCTAGGTTGAAATCACAAGTGGAGAGGTGTAGGTGATGGTTACGGTCGATTTGGGGTGAGGATTAGGGTTAGGAGTGTTTTGTTTAATTTTATTTTCCATATTTACCCTTTAAGCCCTTGTGTTTTGGTATTTTATAAAAACTAGGCTTTAAACTCTTTGTAAAGGTGTTTTTACTTAATATATAAAGATATAAACAAATGAAAATCATTATATATTTTGTCTTTATAAAACACACAAGGCATACGAATAAATGGGCATGTTTCCGCATTACGCGATTAATTTTCTAATTAACATTTAAAACATGCAAACACATAAACATAACACAATAATCACATAATCATTTAGATTATCATTAATTTAAATTATTATTTATTATTAGGTCACCAACGTTAAACGACAACTAGTGTGGTTTTATGACACGTGTATGCAAGACTTAACCGAACTAACGGAGTTTGATAACGGAAATTTACTGGATGTCACATTATCCCCATGTTGAAAGAATTTTCGTCTCGAAAATTGCGTTACATGGTGAGAGTGTTCCATCACTGTCTCTACTGTATTGGCACCAGAAATCGAAATCGAGTGAGTTTTGGATGAGTTGTCACCATCCCATGTTGAAAGAAATTTTTGTCCCGAAATTTAAATCAATACCTTCGTCTGCTGGCATCGTCCTTTCGAATAGTTGAGCGTACTTAAGCTTCATTGATCTTCTCGTTCCCATGTGAATTCCGGTCACGTTGCGAATTCCAACGGATTTTAACAATAGGCATCTTGCTTTGCTTAAGTGTTTTCACCTCACGGTCCATCACCTCGACTGGTTCTTCGATAAAACGCAATTGTTCATCCACTTGAACTTCTTCTAGTGGTACGACCATTGTTTCATCAGTTATGCACTTCTTCAGGTTTGACAGGTGAAATACATCATGGATTCCACTTAGCGAATCAGGTAGGGCTAGTCGGTAGGCCACTGGACCTATTCTTTCCACTATTTCAAATGGTCCAACGTACCTTGGATTTAGTTTCCCCCGCTTACCAAACCGAACTACGCCTTTCCATGGTGAGACTTTCAACAAAACCTTGTCACCAACCTGAAACTCTAAAGGTTTCCGTCTCTTGTCAGCATAACTCTTTTGTCTGTCTCGCGCTGCAGCCATACGGTTCCATATCTGTACAATCTTCTCGGTTGTCTCATGAATTAACTCGGGACCTCTTAGCTAACTATCACCAATTTCTGCCCAGCAAGCTGGTGATCGACATTTTCTCCCATACAGCGCCTCGAAAGGTGCTTCCTGTATGCTAGTATGATAACTGTTGTTATAAGAAAACTCCACCAATGGCAGGTGAATTTCTCAGTTATTCCCGAAGTCAATCACACAAGCACGTAGCATATCCTCTAACGTCTGTATGGTATGCTCACTCTGGCCATCCGTTTGTGGATGATAAGCAGTACTCATATCTAATCGTGTACCCAAAGATTTCTACAATGATTGCCAGAAATGTGACGTGAAACGAGCGTCACGGTGGGAAATAATTGAGATCGGTACACCGTGTCTCGAAACAATCTCTTTAAGGTACAGTCGAGTTAATTTCTCCATCTTGTCAGTTTTCTTAATTGCAAGGAAGTGAGTAGACTTTGTCAATCGATCCACAATAACCCATATCGTGTCACAACCAGTACTAGTCCGGGGTAACTTAGTAATAAAATCCATGGAGATCTGTTCCATTTCCACATTGGTATCTCAGGTGTTGTAACAGTCCGGATGGTTTTTGATATTCCACTTTTACTTTCGAGCAGGTCAAACACTTGCTCACATACGTAGCTACATGCTTTCATGTTAGGCCACAGTAGTGCGCCTTTAGGTCATGATACATCTTGTCGGATCCAGGATGTATAGAATACTTGGATTTGTACGCCTCGCTTAGACTAAATCTCTTAGATTTCCATAAACAGGCACCCAAAGTCTATCCATGAAATACCGAATTCCATCCTCTTTCACCACTAGTTGTTTATCCTTCCCCTTAACAACTCAGAACAAACATTTTCTACTTTTAAAGCTTCTATCTGCGCCTCCTTAACTTGTTCGGGCAGTTGGGTACTGATAGTAAGCTGTATAGCTCGCACCCGTCAGGGTTTAGCTGTTTCCTTCCTGCTTAGGGCATCGGCAACTACGTTCGCCTTTCCGGATGTACTTAATAGCGCAATCATAATCGTTTAGTAGTTCCACCCAACGTCACTGCTCATATTCAACTCTTTTGCTGAAGATATGTTGAAGACTCTTGTGATCGGTGTAGATAGTGCACTTGGTACCGTACAAGTACGTAATGTTTAAGGCAAAAACCACTGCACCCAATTCTAAGTCATGGTGGTATATAGTTTTTCTCATGAACCTTTAATTGTCTCGAGGCGTAAGCTATCACCTTATCTCGTTGCATCAAGACACAACCCAATCCTTGAATGGATGCATCACAATACACCACAAAGTTCCGTTCCCTCTGGTAGTGCTAATATTGGGGCAGTACAGAGTTTTTGTTTTAACAATTGAAAACCTGATTCTTGGTTCTCACTCCATTTGTATGTCGTTCCTTTGTGAGTCAAGGCAGTGAGAGGTTGTGCGATCTTAGAAAATCCTTCTATGAATCGTCAGTAATATCCTGCTAATCCCAGAAATTGTCTTATCTCGCTCGGCGTTTTGGGTGTAGCCCAATTCTTTATCGCCTCAATTTTGGCAGGATCAACATGTATCCCTTTCTCATTAACAATATGACCTAGGAATTGCACTTCTCGTATCCAAAAGTCACACTTTGAAAATTTGGCATACAGCTGCTCATTTTTCAATAGTTCTAAGATCATTCGTAAGTGCTCTTCATGATCCTCCTTGGTCCTAGAATATATCAGTATATCATCGAAAACACAATGACAAACTGATCAAGATAGGGTTTGCACACGCGGTTCATGAGGTCCATGAACACAGCAGGTGCATTAGTCAACCCAAAAGGCATGACCAAGAACTCATAATGACCATAACGAGTACGAAACGCAGTCTTGGGAATGTCTTCTTCTCGAACTCTAAGTGATGATAACCAGATCTCAAGTCAATTTTCGAATAATAGCTCGATCCCTGAAGCCGATCGAACAAGTCGTCGATACGAGGTAAAGGGTATCGGTTCTTGACAGTTACTTTGTTTAACTCTCTATAATCGATGCACATCCAAAATGTGCCATCCTTCTTTTTAACAAAAAGAACAGGAGCTCCCCAAGGTGATGTGCTAGGTCGAATAAAGCCCTTATCTAAAAGCTCCTGAAGTTGTGATGACAACTCTTGTAGCTCGTTGGTGCTAATCGATAAGGTGCCCTAGCAATCGGAGCTGCGCTGGGGTCAACTCAATTTGGAATTCCACTTGGCGGTGAGGTGGTAATCCAGGAAGATCCTCTGGAAACACCTCTGGAAAATCGCGCACTATGGGAATATCCTCCATTCTCCTTTCTTTGCCTGCTTATTGGTTTACAAGTGCTAGAATAGCCACATGACCCTTTCGTAATAACTTTTGAGCTTTCATGTATAAGATGATGCCTATCACAGCACCACTCCTATCACCTCTGACGGTAAGGATGTGTCATCAACAGGATTCGTATGATTTTCTCATGACATATGATTCCGCTTGCTTGTAGAGAGCCAATCCATGCCTATCACAACATCAAAACTCCCCAGCGTAATAGCATAAGATCTATGGCGAAAGTATGACCAGCAAGTTCTATCTTACAGTCTTTAAGGATATGCGTTACATGGATCTGTTTACCGTCGGCTAATTCCACAGTATCTAGATTCTAAGCAGAGGGTATACACTTAAAAGACTACAGAACTTTAAGGACATGAACTCCTATCGGCTCCAGTATCAAATAGTACTATAGCAAAATAGCCATTAACAGAGAATCTACCGGTAACAATTATGGGATCATTTAGAACCTCACCTGAGCCAATGACGAAGGCTCTCCCCTGGCTCCATCTTTATTGCCGCCATTACCAGTACCATTACCTCCTGTTGTTGTTATTACCGTTGTTGTTGTTGTTGTATACCATTTCTCCTTAGTTGTGGGCAGTTTCGCCTGTAATGCCCTTCTTTCCACATTCAAACAACCTTTGGGAGTTTTGAGGTTGTTGTGGCCTCCTTACCAGTTCACCACGACAATCCTTAGAACGTGTCCAATTTTTCCACAACGTTGACACTTGAGTTATCACACCTTCCCACATGATGGTAATTACACCAAGTGCACTTCGATGTCTACCACCATAACCACTGGGTCCTTGATTATTTGCAGGCGTTTGGTTGAAGTTACGGTATTTTCGAACCTCCTGCTGCTGAACGGCTGTTGTTGCGTTTTTGAGGTTGAGGTTGACCGCTAGAAGATATGATGATGCTTTGGTGTTGTTGGCATTATCCCACTTTCTTTTGTTGTATTCGGGCACGCTCGCCACAGCGCCCCGTTTGGGGAGACGTCCTTGCTCCACGGCTTGGTCAGTTAGCCTGTGAGCTAGCTGGATGGCTTGCAGAATTGTGGTTGGGTTGGAAGCAGTTACCATACTTTGGATTTCGGGTACTAATCCCCGTATGTAATGCTCCACCCTCTTATGCACCTATTCACCATTCCGGACACAAAGTTGCTAGTTCATGGGTTCTAGTGGTGTAGGCCTCGATTTCCGATCCCTGTATCTTCAATTGCTAGAACTCCATCTCTAACTTCTGCACTTCATTGCAAGACAGTACTCCTCAGTCATCATTGATTTAAACTCATCCATGGAAGCCCATTCGCCATCGCTTGTCCTAGCATCTGGACTTGCACGTTTCCACCAAGACAGAGCAGCACCCTCCAAAGTCCCGGTGGCATACTTCACTTGATCCGCAGGTGGACAGTTACATTTGGAGAGATAGACTCAGTCTTCTCGAACCATCATACAAGCCCTACAGCACCCTCTGTACCGTTGTAGGTGTGTGGTTTACAGTCCATAAAGGACTTGTAGGTACACACTGGTGGTCCTGTTTTAACACAACACACATTAATCAGACATCCCATACAGTTATGTAGGATATCAAATTTATCTTTCTATCATTGTTTACCTGCTGGCTGACCCGCGTGGGCAGCAGCCACTGCCGCCTGAACATGCTCATTAATTGAGCAGCTAATTCTACGGGGGTCATGTTAATAGTACCACCGCCCTATTCTCCGGTGCCACGTCCACGTCCGCGTCCACGACCACGTCCACGTCCACGTCCTGGGCGTCCATTCTTTTCACTTTACATTCACAAATACAATAATGAGTAACATCAAACACATTTATCTCATTGAAGCACAATAAATAGTAAATAAAAGAACTAATGAATCATCACAACCACAACATTCACAACAAAAATAATAACCAAAGTAAATAAACTGTAAATGAGTCCAATGTATTTATCAATGTCAAAATTTAAGTTTGTCATTCGTTGGGGAAACAACCCTTCCCACATAGGTTTCAAAAAGAAACACTGCGTAGTCTAAGTCATTAAAGAAAGTCAATCGATAACATCTGACCCATCACTGTCATCCTCCATCTCCACCGGTTCCTCCTCTCGGGTCCCTCCTCGGATCCTCATCCCTCAGGTCTGCTGCAGGAGCAGGAGCTATAGCAATCTGAAGTGCCGCTATTTGAGCTTCTAAAATAGCAATCCTATTATCGCTACGGCGTCCCGCTGTTCACGAGCAGTCACACGCCCTCGAAGTGCCATGAGACCATCTTGCATATGTGACACCCATTTAGGGTCTTCCCGTGCTGTTCCTCGTGTTCATCCAGTTGATGTCTCAGTTTGTGCACCTCTTGATGCAGTGTACAGACATCACCCGTGAGCCGCCTGACTCGATGTTGCTCAGTGTCTAGTGCAACCACCAATGCAGCAATCAGTTGCTCGTTGGATAGCACCGTCCGTGGGGGTGAAGGCATTGGTTGGTCGACAATGTTCCTAGTCCTGGGCCTCGGGACATGTACGCGCTCCCTAAACATAATATGGTCAACGAATCTAGGATAGAAACTCCAGTCTCGTGGAGGGTCACGCTTCATCAATGCAAAAGGTTGATTCCAGTCGATCTCCTCTCGAGGATAAGCTAGTCGGGGCCAATCGAATCCGTTGTCAGGTATAGGTGCGGGAGGTGGGGATTCAGATCGTGAAGGTGATTCAGGTCGCTTATCCGGGGCTCTCGATGACGATGCCATGCTGCAGAGAGTGTGACGTGTATGCCAATGAGTATACAGTAGATGAGAATAAGGCACATGTAACTAATTAACTGTGTGCGGTTATAGTCTAGTGTGTATGCAACCTAGTTCTCTATAACCAATGGCTCTGATACCAATCTGTCACACCCTCAAAATCCACGTGTGGAGTTTTACCGCGAGGCGTGTGAACAAACCAGGATCACAGTTTTACTCAGAACGACTCTATATGCCCTAATAAAAATAAAATCAACCAAATCATAAACTTAAAACAGTGCGGAAGCATTTTGTAAATCAACCCAAAGAAATAAAAGTGTATACTATGGCAAAACATGCGCCAACCCAAAAGAGTAAACATTAACCATTAAATGATAAAAATGTCTTGAAGACCGAGTCTTAGAATGCAAGTGAAACCATGTAGTGCTCCTAATGGCAAGAAAGCTAATGACCTGAGAATACCATACTAAAATGTCAACACAATGGTTTGTGAGTTCAAGAGTGATATTCAAACATAAACGTTTAACAACATAGATATAAAAGTAGTGCACTGTAGCAGATAGCTAGTCCATTAACAATAAATATTAACTCATATGATTTTTGCAATTGAAGCTGACTGTGTTAAGTTGTTGCCTCCTGTCACACTTAACAGGTCGTGACAATGTTCAATAGGACAAATTGCACCCGGTTGACCTCGAGTCACACAGGTGGGGCTCGTCAGACCCAGTAGTACTACCCAATTTCCCTGCTATTCAATATTAACAATTCGAAAGTGTGAGGACTTTTCCATGACATCAACACTATTAATATATTATACACAACTTGAATATATAAAGCGTTTGTGATTTACCAGTATGGCTATCTCCCCCAAAAGAGATTAATAATGAGTGGGGCATGAACTCACCTGATATGCGTGATAGACACTTAGAGTTTACTTGACAGACAGATGGACAGACAACCTTCAGAGGTTACCTAGATCATATAAGTAGGTGAGTACTGTAAATAGAGAACATGTGAAACCCTAAGTACACTACAACCAAGGACTCAAGATTTCAGAAAAACAGACACGTTTGACCTAGTGACCCGTTTGACCCGTTGGTGACTTTATGTGTTGTAAACCATTCAAGCAATCATACACATATATCCTACTGGTTAACATTCAAATAGATCATATGTATGCTATATTATCCAGGTGTATCACTTAGATTCATCATACAACCAAGTATCATACAAGTCATGTGAATCTAGAATATTAACATATCCACTAGTTATAACACAACCAATACACCACACAAAGATCAAATCACACACCACATGCCATGTGAAGCCACTCACGACTTCACATCCTAAACCCTGCCAATCCTACCAAGTAGGGGCCTTAGATTCGCACGCGTGTATGATGATCATAATCATATTCATTAACCATGTTCATTGCATTCAACAAACATCACAACAATCATTTTCAGTCCCAAACATGATGTCCTAACTACTAATCTACATCAACATCATGCATGATCATCAAAGTCCAAACATCACCCATGCTTATCCAAGCATCCCATACAACTAATTTAACATGTTCTCACATTAGAATTCATCCATGACTTACTAACATGCTCCTAACAACCCAAAATGTTCAAACTATCATCCTTCCAACTTGTGCAAATAACTTTCTGTTTTGGGAAAGCACATCCCAAAATCTATCAAACATCCAATGCATTCATGAATTCATTAATAAATACCAATTCAAGTTCATATCAACATCTAAGCATGATCAACAACATCCAAACATCATAACTCATCAATTCATATCCTAAAAGTTACTATCTTTTAGTAATGTATGACTATAACATTTGTTCTTGAATTCCTAATGATCACAACACATCTCACATCTAATCATCACCATGAACAAATCCATAACATCAATTCATCATAATTCAACATTACATGCAAAACAAAGTTACTATTATTAGTAGCTATGAACCCAACTTCAATTCATCAATTTCTTGCAAGATCAACGTATCCTAACATTCATACAACCTACAATCATCATACATTCATCAAACAATCATCAACTTCACATAATCATGCTAATTTTGAATTAGGGTTTGCATAAAATCAAAGTTCATGATCAATCCACTAAAAACATACAATTCATGCATAATCAACGTTAAACAACATGTATTCAATCCAACTAACATATTAACATCATCAAACAACATCAATTTCGACCCCATGAAGATCCATAAACGATTTTAGGTTCGGCCATCATGAAAAACTCATAAAACTTGAAAAATCTAACCTTTAACGTGTAATTGCTTGCAATTGATGATTCCAACGTGTTGTAATCCTTGTAATCAAACAAAATCGAGGCTTGGAGGCTAGTTCTAGGTGAAATCGCAGTGGAGAGGTGTAGGGTGATGTTGCGGCCGATTTGGGGTGAGATTAGGGTTAGGAGTGTTTTGTTTAATTTTATTTTCCCTATTTACCCTTTAACCCTTGTGTTTGATATTTATAAAAACTAGGCTTTAAACTCTTTGTAAAATGTTTTTAACTTAATAATATAAAGATATAAACTAATGAAAATCATTATATATTTTATCTTTATAAAAACACAGGCATGCGAAATAAGGCACGTTTTCGCATTACGCGATTAATTTTCTAATTAACATTAAACATGCAAACACATAAACATAACACAATAATCACATAATCAATAGATTATCAGTAATTTAACATTATTAATTTTATAAGTCACCAACGTTAAACGACAACTATGTGTGTTTACGACACGTGTATGCAAGACTTAACGGAACTAACGGAGTTTGATAACGAAATTTACCGGATGTCACACGACTGGGCCCATTCGTACGATTGGACCATGCGTATGGTTCAATCGTACGACTGGACCATACTTATGGTTCAGTCTTACGAATGGCCCAATAGCATCTCTCAATCGCACGACTGGTCCATTAGCATGGCTTAGTCATACGACTGAGTCTCATTCGCATATGCTTCTGCGAATGACTCAGTTTCATGTGTTTACAACATATCAGATGTATTACATTAAGCCTAGACTATTTGTCAAGCGACGAACCCACTATATATGACAATATATGCTCCAACGACTGGTAAAATGGACAAGTTAACCAGAATTTACCTGAAGGAGGTAGTTTCGAGACATGGTGTGCCAATCTCGACTATATCTGATTGTGATGCTCGTTTTACGTCTTATTTCTAGCAACCATTACAAAATCTTTGGGTTCGCGTCTAGATATGAGTATTACCTATCATCCACAAACCGATGGGCAAAACGAGAATACTATTAAAACTTTGGAAGACATGTTACGTGTTTGCATGATTGATTTCAGAAATAATTGGGAAGTTCATCTACTATTGGTCGTACTTTCGTACAACAATAGTTATTATACTAGCATCAAAGTAGCACACTTGAGGCGTTGTATGGGTGAAAGTGTAGATCACCAGTTTGTTGGGTGGAAGTTGGTGATAGTCAGTTAACTGGTCCTGAGTTGGTACACGAGACTACTAAGAAGATAGTACAATATGAAACCGTATGGCTGCAGCGCGAGATCGACAAAAGAGCTACGCGGACAAGCAATAAAAACCCTTGGAATTTCAAGTCGGTGACTAGGTTTTGATGAAAGTTTCACCGTGGAAAGGTGTGATTTGGTTTGGAAAAAAAGGCAAGCTTAATCCAAGATAGCTGGACCATTTGAGATTCTGGAAAGAATAGGTCCAGTGGTGTATCGATTGGATATACCTGATTCACTAAGTGGCGTTCACAACGTACTTCACGTCTCAAATCTGAAAAAGTGTTTGTCTAACGAGACACTGGTTGTACCACTCGGGGAAGTACAAGTAGATAATAAACTACGTTTTTTGAAGAACCAGTTGAAGTAATGGATCATGAGGTCAAGACTCTTAAACAAAGTAAGATACCTATAGTCAAAGTTTGTTGGAACTAAGACGTGGATGAGAATCACGGGGAACGCGAGGATCAGATGAACTTAAGTATCCTCATTTGTTCGAAATGACGATGACAACCAGGGAAGGTACTGATTGAATTCTGAGACAAAATTTCTTTCAGCATGGAGATGATGTGACAACTCACTAGATTTCATTATGCCAATGTAGTAAACCAGTGATGTAGCATAACCATGTAACATAATTTTCGGGACGAAAATTCTTTCAGCATGGGGATAATGTGACATCCGGTACTTTCCGTTACCAAACTCCGTTAGTTCCGTTAGGTCTTGCATACACTTGTCGTGAGCACACACTAGTTGTCATTGAGTGTTTGACTTAATGTTAGAACCGACCTCTAGGTCATAATTCTAACCCTTGACCTCCTGTGTCACTATCCATGCAATTTATATCAATGTAATATCTTTATTATTATTATTATTATTATATTATTATTATTATTATTATTATTATTATTATTATTATTATTATTGCTATTTATTAGTAGTAGTAGTGTTATTATTGAGACAACTACTACTTTGTCATTCTTATTTTTTTATGTGCCATTGAGATGATTTTATCTAAGTCCAGCCTTAAGCATAAGATAACTTAGTGTTCTAGGAAAATCAATTAGTCACCCTTGAATTTTTTTAATCCTAATTGAAATAATTAAAATGTGTATATATACACATAATTCATGGCTCAAATAAGTACATAATATATAGATTACATATATATATATAGTATGTATATATATATATATATATATATAATGTAATATATATGTATGTATATAAACATATATTATATAGACATATATGTATATATGTATATATATATGTATGTATATATATACATATATATACATATATATATATGTAGTATATACATATATATACATATATATATATACATATGTATATATATATGTACATATATATATACATATATATATATATGTATATATATATGTATATATAGTATATATATTGTATATATATTGTATATATATATATATATACATATACATATATATATACATATTATATACATATCTAATATATATATAATATATATATATATATATATATGCAGGACCGGTGAAGGGTGGTCACTTACAACACAAAGAGGAGAGTAACTTAACTTGATCAAACAGTGAACTGGATTAACCACAAGTAAAGACACTAAGAACACAGTAATTAAGAGACAGAACAAAAGAGCAAGATACACAAGGAGATGGTTTTCAAGATTGCAGTATATTGCTTTCTCAATATTCTATTACAAGTGTTTCAAAGCATAAAGGAAATTTACAAGAACATAAGATACGTATACTACATCCTATATCCGACCATACTTTAAAGGCCAGCCGGCTACAATTGACTAGACATAACACAAAATCAATTGTAGAGTCAAAAAGATAGATTGCCTTTTTGACTTTGTGACTATGACATACCATAGCTCACATCCTAATTATTACAAAAAGGGTAAAGTACATGAAGTAGAAAGTTTACAGACTCAAGACCTCAATGTACAGTTACCAAAAGCATGGACCTTTTCACCAACTCATGCAAGTTGGTGACTTTATAGAGTTGCAGCGGAAAGGGGTGCAGCTTTATGGAAAAGTACATCAGATAAAACATGTTGTTAAAAGTCTTCGGAAGAAATCTATCTTCAAGTGTTGGCTTCGGAAGACTTTGTCTCTGAAGCTTCAGAAGACTTCATCTTTGGCTTCAGAAGATATTGGTCTTGACTTCGGAAGATTTCACACTTAGAGTATTTCTGTTGCATTTGTGAAACTTCCGAAGCATTCTTCTTCATTGCACTTGTGCAACATGCAGGAGACTTGGAAGTGTTTGGAGTTACATCAGCCTTAACATGTATTCCTTACAAACTCCCCCTAGGTTGATGCTACCAAAACTCTTTGAAGACTTTAGATATCAACAATCCTCATTATGATGATGACCGTCCCTTTCTTCATGAGATGATTAGGATCACTCTGACTTTCAAAATTTCTTCTCATGCAAAGAGATCATGCAGAGGCAGATTGAACATGTCCTGCCATGTGTAGACATCCTCAATGCCTTGATCTCTAAGGACATGCCATCTTTCTGGATTTGTGGTGTATGTCCAGGACAAGATGGGTCTTCCTGCTGCTAGAGGAACTGCTTAATTGGGAGTTGATGTAGCATCCTCTGGCTGCACATCCTCAGGATGTTCTGACTCATCCCGAGGTTCAGAAAAGGATGCAACTTTCTTCTTCTTTGGCTTTGGCTTTGAAGCTATCCTTTTCTTTCTCTTTGTTACTTATAACTTAGAAGAATAGCCTGCAGCACCTGATTGATCTTCTTAATCTTTCTCAGTTGGGTCTTCCTCTCTCATAGGTTCAGAAGGAGAGGGAGGTTGACCCTGTTATGGATCAGAAGATGAAGCTTGCTGAGATTCAGTAGGAGGTCCAGGTTGTGTTGTCTCTGGTTGTTCAACCATAACCTCCACTTTAGGTGGAGCTTAACATCGGGGGGAGTGTAAGTCAATCAGCTCTCCACTCCTTATCTTCTGCTTGATCACCCTGATATGCTCATCCATAGTGGATAGAGACATGGGGCCAAGTCTCCTTCCAGAGAACCCATACAGCTTCAAGAACCTCGTCATCCTCTGCCTGTCTGTAGACTTCTTCATGCTCTTCTGGATGATGGCTCGCTCTGACTTAACAGTTTCTTCCCTAAGCTTCCTTTTGGTTATCTTTCTTTCCTTGACTATCTCCAGTTCAAGTTGTTTGAGATACTCAAACTTGACATAGTCATAGGATAAGGGAAGAAGTGCTTCTGCCTGATAGAGGCCTATGGCACTCAGGTAGTTCATCATCTTGATCCTGTCTTCTTCTTTATCTACCTGAGGTTCTTGTTGAACCATATCCTCATATACAAGACTTTCTTGAACTAGGGAGAGTAGGTACATGCTTGTATAGTCTTTTCTTTCTTCTGTCTTATTTCATTTGAACTAGTAGCTCATCATCGTCTGCCTCTTTCTTCTCCTTTGACCTTTCCATGTCAACCAGTTCATTTAGTTCTTCCAAGGGGAGAGAAATGACATTGTCAATTTCATAGTTCATGGTCTGCAAATAGTTGATCCTGACTGCCCTCAACTCATCATCCTGAGTGTTTGGTCTAGGAGCAGCCCTGATTGCACTATCCATAATTCTTGAAGACCCAGAAGAGGAACTTTCTCCCCTCAGCTTCCTTTTCCTCTCTCTCTCTCTCTCTCCTCCTCCTCAATCTCCTCAGATGTCATCTTTCTTTTTCCCTGTCACTCACAGACCTTTGTGACATAGGGTGGAGAGAGATTTGGCCTTCATTGCTTGATATAGCTTCTGAGCTCTGGCCAGAGAGAGGTTAAGAAGCACCTTCACCAGTAGGTGTCTCAAAAAGGGTATGGATCTCTACAGAAATGATGTTAATGGGACAGGGCTCTCAGGTTCTGCCATTGGGCCTTCAGTCAAGGTTTCCCCTATGAAACTAATCTTATGGTCTGCCTCAATATCCAGTTGACTGATGGCATTGCCTGATTGCCTTAGTCTTCTTCTAAGCTGAACTCTGCAATGATCTGTCCTGGATTCTTTGAGCCATCCTGTCAGCTTGTCTTGATTGGCTTGGATTGACATGTGACATGTTGACTAGATCTAGACTTTCATAGAAGTTAAAGGTGTGAAAATTGAATATCTCTTGTTGCCCTTGGATTCTAAGAATGATAAGAGCTCTTCTGTTGTTGTCATACCTCCACCCAATGATGTGATTTGATGATGGTGAAGATGATATAGCCCTTGGTATCCTTCCTCAAATAGACTCTGTATGCCGGAGTCAATGGAGTCCACATCAATGTGAACTTAAGGAAGTTACTGAGTGTGCACAATTGCAAGTGAGGATGGTGAGTCCTCAATGTCCACACTCTCTGAAGAACTCCCAGGTTCTGTGATTGTAATGACTTTCTCTCCCTTTTGGTAGCATCACCCACTTGCATAGGTGAGCCATGAGTTAGGTCAATCACATCCATAGGTTCTTGTGTTCCTGGTTGAGCTCCTCTTAAAGGTCTCCCAGCTAGTTTGTCCTTAAGATATGAAATCTCAAGTTGCTGATTATTGACCCTGTTTTGTAAGGTAGTCACTTGAGATTCAAGGTGACTAACCTTGGAGACTAAATAGGTGCATGTTTAGATAGTTTTTGCACATTTAGTCTTAGATTCCTCTCATCTTCATTAAAAGAATCATTGGGGGATGAGATGATTGGACCAGAGTCCTTTCTCTTACCAGCAGCTTGAGGTTCTTGGCTGTTGGATTTCCTCTGCTCATTGGCAATCTCAGTTGAGATGTCAATGGGCTGAGTTGCCATGGTTGAGGTTCTAATGATGGAATCACTTTCAAAAGTGAGAGCCTCTTCCATATGGGCATCCGGAACAGGTTCAGAATTGTCCACCTCTGTAGTAGGTGACTAATGTGGGATAGAAATAGGAGACTCAGGAGCATTCATCTCTCTTTGAGTAGGGGAAAATAAGAGAGAGTCATGATACTCACTGAAACCTAGATCTTCATTAGTATAGAAGTCAAGGTTGGGGATTGGTTGGTTTAAGTCCAAAGGCTGGGGATGGTAGCTATCCCCTGAAGGTTAATCACTTGAGTGTTAAGACTCAAAGTGATGGCTTAAGGCAATTTGGCTTATGAGCTCATCAGGCTGAGCATGAGGAACCTCAGCACTGATCATTGAAGTAATGGGAGTGGTTTGCTCCTCAGGAGAAGTGGGAGCTCCAGTGTCCATTTCTTCCTGTGTGGGTGAGTGTATAAGAGCCTCCACAGACAGAATAGTCTGAGTAGGGGTTTGTTTGGATTTTCTTTGGTAGGTGATGGTGATTTGTGGTTGTTGAGGTGGTTGGGATGTAGAAGGTGTGGGTTCAACATTAGCTGGTGTTGCTAAGTTGTCACCTTGAGCAATGAGCTCTAAAATTTTTGGAACCAGGACTATTTCTACCCTAGAGAAGCCAACAGTAGGCTTTCTCAGTATTTTAAAGATGCCAGACTTCATCTGTCCCAATTTAAGAATATTACATGTTCCCCTTAACTGTAAGCCTAGTTCACAACTAAGAATGTACTGAACATATCTATGGAACATGTAATACTCTAAGGAGTCCAAGTTTGCAAGCAGATTAGTATAAATAAACTGAGAATACCTGAACTTGACCCCTTGAACCATCCCATGAACAGTGAAGGAGAGATTCTTAGGAATCTGGTCCATCCACCATACTTGTTTGATAAGTTGTGGATAACCACAAAGAGCAGGAATTTCCATTGGGATGAGACCTTCCCTTTCCTGAAGGTCTTGACAGAGTAGTCTCCCTTATAGCCCATCTGCGTGAAGGACTGGTTAACAGCTTCCTTGGAAAAGAACACCTCACCTTCTTCATCATCCAGCTAAAGACGCATGTTGATGATGGCCGGAGTGATGAAAATTGTTCTCCCCTGCACTGTGGCAGACAGTGCCTTCTCCCCATCCATGACGACCTCTTGGCAGGTCTTCCAGAATTCTAGAAAATGATCCTCATAAAGTGGAGGATCGATGGTTAGGGAGGTGAAATAGTTTGACAGAGCTAAGAAACGGCAAACCTCTGAGAAATGAGGATCTTTCTCAGAGCTTAACAGAGCAACCTGGTAATGTTGCTTGTGTAACTGCATGGTAAAGTTTAGGTCATTTCTGTGATGAGGGTTGGCCATTTGGAGAGAGCTTCAGGATGAAAAAAGATGAAAGAAAGTGATTTCAGAGAGAAATTTAGGGTTTTAGGTTTGGAGGAAAGAAGCAGATGATAGAAAGAGGGGGAAACTATTGGGTTTATATGTGAAAGAGGATTTCAGATAAAGTTTAATGAAAGAGGATAAACATTAAAACCGGATGTCGGTCCCACCTCTGGAAAAGTAGTTATTTTTGCTCAAAAAGTAGTTTTCTTGGAAGTCAAAAAGCTTTTGAAGGTAAATTATCTTCGGAAGTTTTAATGAAAAATCTTCCGAAGCTAAAATGACTTCGGAAGATTTTCCTAAGAGTTGTAAAAATTTTGCTTCGGAAGAAAAATTAAGACTTGAATGCTTTGTCCAGAAAAACAAAGCTTTCGAGAGTTAATTTGCTTTGGAAGAAAATGGTCTTTGAAAACATATAAGTGTTTGAGACAAGTATTTAAGCTTTGGAAGATATTTTAGAAATTTCTTCCAAAGGTAAATTTCTTAGACAGTTATTTGTTTTGAAGGTATGATTTTCTTCCGAAGATAAAAGTATATCTTCTGAAGGATCAAAATTTTTAGAAATCTAAGAAAAGTCTTCAAAAAGATTTTCATCCAAAGAAAACAAGAGCTTATGGAAGTGATGAACTAGACAACTTAGTACACAGATTTTAAGAAATAATAAGAATTAGTTTTAAGAAAACCTACTCAAAGTTTATCATCCCAATAGCTGATACAAGATTTAAATCTGTATTCATCAAAAGCTTTTGTAAACAGTTCAGCATATTGTTCATTTGTGTGGACTTTGACTAGTTTAATTAATCCCTTTTCATAATTATCTATTATTAAATGATACCTGATGTTGATGTGTTTGGTCCTTGAGTGTTGTATAGGATTCTCTGTGATTGAGATAGCACTGTTGTTGTCTATGTGAATGGGAGTCTCCTTGAAGTTTAATCCATAATCAAGCATTTGATTCTGAATCCAAAGCACTTGAGCATAGCAGCTTACAGCAGCAATGTATTCAACTTCAGCAGTTGATGCAGAGACACATGATTGTTTCTTGCATTGCCATGAGACAACCTTTCCACCAAGAAATTGACATTCCCCAGATGTAGACTTTGGAAATGGCTACCATTTGAAAATTTGAGTATTTGTGTGTGTGAGGGATCTTAAGATGGTGAGATCTTATATCAAGAGCCTGGAATGCTTTGATACCAAATGCAAGATCGGTGAAGGGTGCTCACTTACAACACAAAACCACAAAGAGGAGAGTAACTTAACTTAATCAAACACTAAACTGGATTAACCACAAGTAAAGACACTAAAAACACAAGTATTTAAGAGACAGAACAAAAGAGCAAGATACACGAGGAGATGGTTTTCAAGATTATAGTATATTGCTTCCTCAATGTTCTATTAGAAGTGTTACAAATCATAAAGGAAAGTTACAAGAACATGAGATACTCAAACTACATTCTACAGCCGGCCATACTTTGAAGGCTAGCTGGATACAATTGACTAGGCACAACACAAAATCAATTGTATAGTCAAAAAGGCAGATTGCCTTTTTGACTTTATGACTATGACATGCCACAGCTCACATCCTAATATATTACAACAAGGATAAAGTACATGAAGTAGAAAGTTTACAGACTCAAGAGCTCAATGTACAGTTACCAAAAGCATGGACCTTTTCACCAACTCATGCAAGTTGGTGACTTTACAGAGTTGTAGTGGAAAGGGGTCCAGCTTTGTGGAAAAGTACATCAGATAAAGCATGTTGTTAAAAGTCTTTAAAGAAATCTGTCTTCAAGTGTTCGCTTCGGAAGACTTTGTCTCTGAAGCTTCGGAAGACTTCATCTTTGGCTTCAGAAGATATTGGTCTTGTCCTTTAGAAGATTTCACACTTAGAGTATTTTTGTTGCATGTGTGAAACTTCCGAAGCATTCTTCTTCAATGCACTTGTGCAGCATGCACGAGACTTGGAAGTGTTTGGAGTTGCATCAGCCTTAACATGTATTCCTTACAATATATATATATATATATATGTATGTATGTATATGTATGTATATATATATGTATATATATATAAATATATATATATATATGTATGTATATGTATATATATAATACACTTAACAACTAACTATATTATACCATCTAAAATACTACATTACACAACAAAATAATACTACATAATAACATTATACAATAAAAATTAAATCAAAAATACCCCCATAACACTCCAAATCGGCCGCCCCTTTCACCACATTCTCCACCAATCCACTCCCTCCCTTGAACTCCACAATACCACCCCCACACTCTTCCACACTTCATTTGCATTCAACCATTTTTCAAAATCCCCTCTCCCTCTCTCTTCTCTCTCGGCTCACCATAAGAAAAAAACACAAATCCTCTCCATTTCACCTTGATATTCCAAGAACAACACCCCAACATCATGGTCAAGTTCAAACTAAGCAAGAAATTGGCATCTTGAGAGCTTTTGGTGCATGGTTTCAGCAAGCTCGACTCCTTTAGAATTTGTTCAAAATTATCCAGCTCATCTTGTCCCTCTAACCTTGCAAAATCGTGAACCACTTGAAGTGTAAGCAACATCATAAGCGAATGAGGCTATCTTGTGTTTTCTTCACTTTTCTCTCTGTAATCTTACCATTCTTTGATCTAACAGAAACTTGTTGCTAAAACTTTTTTCGTGAGAGTGTTTTAACATCCTTGAAGGTATCTCACTTGATATGTTAGTCATTCTATGTTTGGAACTCAATTGACACCATGAAAACCCTCTTTTTGGGTGATGTTTGCACCATCTAACTTGCACATCTTGTAACCCTCCGATGCAAAGGTTTCAAGCTGATAAAAAATGGTTTTCTAACCTTTTAATAACCTTTTTTAAAGTTACAAAAGGATTTGATAATATTTAAGCATGATCTATAATGTTTTACACATGTGTAATGGGTGAAAATGGTAAAATCACTATTGTACAACTTGTTCTTGGGTTGCATGTTAAAACCATGAGTTAGAATCATTATTTCAGTAAGTTTTGGATGATATTGGGTGTATGAGGTGATGTCAATGGCTGAAAAATAATAAAAGTAGGGATGGTAAGCATTTTGAACATATTCAGGGACCCAAAAGGTGGTAAGACGACCATAAAAGTAAGAGAAATTAGAATATGACCATGTTAAAAAGAATTCCAGGGTTAAAAAGTGATTTAAATCAGATTTCATGAATACGTGGTCAAAAATTCTTTAAATGGTTTTTTTAGTTAAAAACGGGTATTAATTGTGTAATGTTTGAAGGAAAAGTCTTGGAAACAATGGTATTAAACCAAAATACGTGCAAAAACATATTACTTCATTAACTTAGGAACTATAAGAATTAATGATGGTGAAAAATTGGTTAAGCAAGTTTTTAAACGGTCAATTTCGAGTAAAAACACGTTTTAACGGGTTAAACCTAAAAATGAGGCTTTAAATAAAAGAGGCTTAAAAATACATTCTCAACAGATTATAAAACTTTTTTAAAATCCCCAAAATAATATTTAAAGTGGTAAAGACTTAAAACCGCAATATTTGTTACATAACCGTTAAAGACTTTGGTTTTATTGTAACCGGTAACGTAAAACATAAGTATAATGAACCTGAATCTAAATCTTGAAAAATTAGGAATTTAACTTATCTACAATGTATTAACTAACTCCAAAAATCTATTGTTTGGCCATAAAAATCAATAAACGGAAAGAAGCAAACTTTAGGGTAGAAAATGTAAATTCTGAAACTTGAAGGACTAAACTGTAAAGTCTACCAAACTTCAATAAACCAACCTCCTTGGACTAGTAATCACTTGGTAAACTTAATTTAACTTGTATCAGTGATCTAATAGTGTAAAAACATGAATTCACCTTAAGAAACCCTAACTTTCTATAAAAGGAAACTTTTTAATACAAGCCTTGGCAAATTTAAGCTAGTTGAACATTTAAATTCTTAACACACCTTGTCCACCACTTATGACCCTAGGACTAGTATCTTATCCACTTAATCTTGATGATAGGATGCTAGACTTGAATTTTCCCCATACACAAAGAAACCACTTCTTGAAACTTAAGGTGAGTTCTAGTGACCTCCTTTTTACTACTGTTTTTGGGATGGAGCATGATCTGTTTGAACTAAACTATTTCTGTGCTATATTATGATGTTGTATGTTCTGGTAATGTTGATACCTGCTGATACTTGTATCATAGTTATTAATTCTTGTGTGAACCGCTAGTTTTATATGGGTAGTTCTACTTGGGGAATCTCCTACACCCAGTGCCTTCCATGATGAACAGGAAGGGTACCACACTAAGATCCTGCGGGGTTGTTTATGGCGTGTAACAGGTTTTTATAAGATACTAAGGTGAAGAATTCATTAGATATGGTCCATTGTTTGAGGCTCAATCCTTCCTTCGGGATTAACCGGTACAACATAACTTTTGAAAAGGCTACACGAGACTGAGTGTAGGGTTGATTGTGATCCCCATAAAAGTTAAACTATGATTCTTTTAAATCAAATATGGATTCTATTGAATCCTTTTGTTTTTAAACTTTAAGCACTTGAATTCACCAACTTATTAGTTGACACAATTTACTTTTCAGCATGATTCAGGTAATCCATGATGGGAGTCTAGCTGTTGTAGAAGACTTTGACCTAGCACCGTGACCATGGCATTGGCTTGTTTTGTTTTCAAAATGTTTCGAACAATTTACATTTAGTGTTGTTGGAAACAATTGTACTGATGTATTATGTACCTCATATTGGGGACTAGACCTACTTCTAGGCTGGGTTTCTTTTAAACATAAATGACATCTGATGTTCTCTCCTTTTGGGTTCTTATGATGGTTTGTTTCCGCTAACATATATAGTCTGTGACAGCCCACCCTACCTGGGCCCGGGGTGTGACACTTATTAACAATAATCTATGATAAACAATAATAATCTAATTAATAATGTTGATTATTAGTTATGATTTTGTGATTCATGGATTTATAGATTTTAAACATCATTTGTAAATTTTACGTGATAACGTGACTATGTGTATTATATATTTTATGTGTTGTGTGACTTATTGTAAATATTTATGATTATTGTTATTGATTAATAATATTTTTATTTTGTAGTTAAAACCTTTTAAAAACTATTATAAAGATTAGTTTTTATAAAATGTAAACAATGAGGGTTACTTTGTAATTATCCTAAAACTTAATATTACCTAAATTAAGCAAACCCTAGCCCCCATAACCCCCAAAATTCGGCCAAAGCCTTCCCTCACCTCATCCACACAATTTTTTGATAAAAATCCTCAATCCATTCGATTTTGGCTTGGTTTCAAGTTTTCCAACGTTTTAGCAAGTGCCATTCTTGATTTCTACACGATTAAAGGTTAGTTTATGATTGTTTTTCATGATTTTTGATTCTTGATGAACCCTAATTCGAAATTGATAAAGAAAAGTTGAAATTGATGATTATTAGATGTTAATATAATGTTAGTTAGGTTGTATAAATGCTAGATTATGTTGATTATGCAAGAAATCCATGGATTGATCATCTAGTTCATACAATCCCTAAAGTAGAAACTTTTTATTCATGAAATTCATGTTTTGATGCTTGGCATATGTTAGATGGATTGTTAGGATTGCTATAAACTAGATTAGGGATGTTATAGATGAATTTGTTGGAAATGACTTTCTCAAAAGGGAAACTTTATTCATATGAAATATATGATTTTGTGATATGATCATGATTTGTTGATTGTATGATGTTAGTTGTATTGCTTTGATGTTAATCTTCTTGGATTGTGCAAGAAAATTCATGAAATTGGTGTGTTGATCTTAAATTACTAAAAGTAGAAACTTTTATGCACGGTGATTGGGAATTTTGATGATTTATGATCATTATCATGTTAGAATGAATGCTACGAACTTGATTAGGTACAAGTTGATGAATTTATGAATGAATTGGATGTTAGATTGCTTTTGGGTGTTACTTTCCCAAAAGGAAAACTTTATTTTTGAAGAACATTGGATTTGAGGATTTGGGCATGATTAGACTTCACATATGATTTATTTGTTGTAATGTATTTATATTTGTGTTGAACATGTTGGTTGTTGAGATTTGCATGAGTTGTATAATGATCTAATGTGTGTGATGATTTTGGTAGAACTTGGGTTGATGATGTGATACACGTGAATAACTTATGTGATATTCATGGATAATAAGTTGATATGCATGATTAAACAATATTTCAATAATGTCACAAATGGGTCAAACGGGTCAACTAGGTTAACCTAGTGTTGTTAAGTGTTCCATGTACACATACTTATGTACTTGTGTGTTCTAGGTAACCTTCGAAGGGTTGTCTTTGCACCTATCACCGGTTCTCTTTTGCCATCATCTTTGCACACAAGGTGAGTTCATGCCCATTTATTTTATGAACTTTTACCGCAGGAGGTAGCATACTTGTACTCAAACGCTATTTTATTGTTAGAAGTTGTGTAGGTTATAATATAGTGCTTAATACCTCGACGTAAAGCATAAAGCAATCGGGAATCGGGACAAAGGCCGATTGGTGTCTACACGGTCTCATCTACCAAATCCCAACACACCTAGCTAGTTTGGATCTCAACTTTCATTCTTGAGACAAAACAACTAATAAGGAACAAGCATGGTACTTTAGATTCTTCAAGTCGAGTCACTACTATAGCGGGTTAATTGAGAACTTTTGACATATAACACAACACTTAGCAATCGAGACAAAGGCCGATTGGTGTTTACACTATCTCGTCTTCTAAATCCTAACACACCCACCTAGTTTTTATCTCAACTTTCATTCTTGATGCCTAGGATCTAATAGGAAACCAACAAGCTAATTGCGAACCTTCGACGTAGGGCACATAACACTCCTTGTCTTTCGGATCCCAATGTGCCCACTTATTCACGATAAGTTGTGATCAGCAGGTTAATTGATATCCTGGGATAACAAAGCGCAAGCCAAAGAGTGTGCGTTATATATGTAACTAGAGGGAGGCCAGTCATGTTGCACACTCTATTGGTCAATTTGTTGATTATATTATTCAAAGCATCAAGGTCCATCATATGTCATAAGCTTGACACACGATGAAATTACCTTCGATCAAAAGGAGATAATTTAAGTACGCAACACAAGAAACCCACATTCAGATTAGGCAAGACATGCCATAACCATGAACTTCGGAGGTATGTTAGGTGAAAGTTGTCGCGCAAGTAGAAAGCCATCCATCCATTCATACCAAACACCACTCGCACCTTTACGGTTTACATTCCCACACCGTCTAGCAAATAGCCATCAACCAAGCACATAGGCCAAGCAAGCAACAAAAAAGCCAGAGCAATCCTTAGAATGCACCGAACGATGAGAAACCCTTCAAGTCGAGTTGCTACTATAGCAGGTTAATTAAGACCCTTTGATGTCAAGCATAGAACACTCGACAATCGGGACAAAGGCCGATTAGTGTATACACCATCTCATCTTCCAGTTCCCAACACACCCACCTAGTTTTGATCTCAACTTTCATTCTCAATACAAAACAACTAATAAGGAACAATCAAGGTAAGTTAGATCCTTCAAGTTGAGCCGCTACAATAGCAGGTTAATTGCGACCTTTCAACGTCAAGCACAGAACACTTAGCAACCGGGACAAAGGCCGATTGGTGTTTCCACCGTCTCGTCTTCCAAATCCCAACACACCCACCTAGTTTTGATCTAAACTTTCGATCTCACAGCAACTAATAGGAATCCAGCAAGCTAATGGGAACCTTCGATGTAGGGCACAGAACACTACTCGTCTTCCGAATCCCAATGCGCCCACTTTTATTCAGGATAAGTTTATCGGTACGTTAATTGAGATCCTTGGATCATAAAGCACACCAAGGAGTGTGGATTGTATAGCCAACTAGAGGGAGGCATCCATGTTGCACACTCTATCGGTCAATTCATTGACTATATTATTCAAAGCATCAAGGTCCATTATATGTCATAAGTTTAACACGTGATGAACTACGATTACCTTTGATCAAGATGACATAATTTTGGTATGCAACACAGGAAAACCATCAAGACAGGTCATAAACATGAATTTTGGAGGTATGTTAGGTGAAAGTTGTTGCGCAAGCAGAAAGCCATCCACCCAAACATACCAAACACCACGCATGAACCTTTACGGTCTACATTCCCAAATCATCTATGAAATAGCCACAAACCAAGCACATAAACCAAGAAAGCAACCAAAATCTAAAGAAATCCTTTGAATTCACCGAATGATGTGAAACACTTCAAGTCGATTCGTTACTATAGCAAGTTAATTGAGACCATTCGATGTTAAGCACAAAACACTTGGCAATGAGGACAAAGGCCAATTGGTGTCTACACTATCTCATCTTCCAGATCCTAACACACCCACCTAGTTTTGATCACAGCTTTCGTTCTCGAGATAAAACAACTAATAAGGAACATGCAAGGTAACTTAGATCCTTCAAGTTGAGTCGCTACTATGGCAGGTTAATTGAGACCTTTCGACAACAAGCATAGAACACTTAGGAATCGGAAGAAAGACCGATTGGTATTTAGACCGTCTCGTCTTCCAAATCCCAACACACCCCCTAGTTTTGATCTCAATTTCCGTTCCCGATACCCAACAACTAATACGAAACCAACAAGCTAATCTTGGATTGTGCAAGAAAATTCATGAAATTGGTGTTTTTGGGATGAAGCATGTTTTGTTTAAACTGAACTATTTTTGTGCTATATTATGATGCTATATGTTGTGGTAATGTTGATACCTGCTATACTTGTATCACAGTCATAATTCTTGTGTGAACCGCTTGTTTTATATAGGTAGATCTACTTGGGGAATCTCCCACACAGAGTGCCTTCCGTGATGAAAGAGAAGGGTACCACACTGAGATCTTGTGGGGTCATTAGTGGCATGTAACAGGTTTTTATAAGATACTAGGATGAACCATCCAGCAAGTATGGTCCACTGTTTGAGGCTCAGTTCTTCCTTCGGGATTAACCGGTACAACGTAACTTTTGAAGAGGCTAGCGGGACTAAGTGCAGGGTTGATTGTGATCCCCCACAATAATAAAACTATTATTATTTTAAAACAAATGTTGATTATATTAAATCATTTTGTTTTTAAACTTTAAGCACTTGAATCACCAACTTTTTGGTTGACATAATTTTCTTTTGAGCCTGTTTCAGGTAATCCATGAAGGGAGTCTAGCTATTGTAGAAGACCTTGGCCTAGCACCATGACCATGGCATTGACTTGTTTTATTTTTAAAATGTTTTGAACAATTTACATTTATTGTTGTTGGAAACAATTGTACTGATGTATATGTACCTGTATTGGGGACTAGACCTACTTGTAGCCTGGTATAAGAGCCAAAGGTTATAGAGAAGTCGGAATGCCATAGTAGACCCTAGACTACAACCTTGATACCTTAGGACCGTCCTTATCTGAAAGAGTTGGATGATCGGGTTCGGTAAATTTATTATTACACCTGATCAACATAGTCATGAATTTACCGGACGCGTAAATTCTAGCATGGACCATTAGGTAATGATTGGACCATTTTTGTTTGAGATTGGTGATTTCTAAAACTTGGTTTGAGTGGTCTAAAGCTTTTTCCTAGAACAAACTACTCTACTTGTTATTATTTGAAGAGACTACTGATTTCTGATACTGTTGCTTTCTGATACCTATGGTTATTGATACGGTTGATGATATCTTATGCTATTGCCATCACTACTATTATAAGTACTATTATTATTATAATCATGAGATATGAGAAACCAAATTACTCATGATATTTCTTACAGGACATCAAAGCTATGGCCGACAAACGAAAGGCACCGTCATACCCAACTGACGGTACTGCACCAAATGGGAGCCTTAAGAAGGCGACATCACAGACGGAGTATGAAGAATACTTGAGATGCAGACATCCGGGCTGGATATCCGTTACATCTGACGACAGCGAGCCATCGGAGGACTCTTCCTCAACATTCCCCTCCTGGAGCCGAATGCGCTCCCATTCACCGCAGGTTGTAGCTCCTACCCACTCACGTATCCCACCTATCGGGGATAGGGGTGCACTTGTTATCACTCATCCACACAAGGGTACTAGGCCAAAAACTGTTAGGACTGCAACACCTGCACCACCGATATTTGACCCGCTCCGACACCACTCACATGACGAGCATTGGATGCCACGAGGCACAACATGTATGATGGCCCTAGTATGCTAGCTGGTGACCGATACTCCCAGTCTAGCCGTCGAGCAAGCGATGTAGTTTCCTTTGATGCTGATTTGGACGAGATTCTGAAGGCTGTCCGTTGGCACAAGCTGACACTCCAACATGCCACTCGGACCTCTCAGTCCGCCCAGTTTCAAGCCATGATGGCTTCGCATGGGGTCTAGCAGTTGGAGCAAGAGCAAAGGAAGAAGAACTCACGGTGGCTAAAGAAGTAGTGGATGTGAGAGCGTGGAGAAGAAGTGGGATTGTCTGTCTTTTAGACAGTTAAAGGAAATAATTTCTATTATTATCAGATACTACTATTATTTATTATAGGGGTGATGCACCTTCCAACTTGTAAGAGTATAACTCTAATCCAATTATGTTTGTTGATACTATTAACCCAACCTATCTATGAAAATATTTCTATTGATTCTAAATTTTGCTAGGTAATTTGTATGGAACTGCAATGTGTCATGTTATGCGTTGGGAATTTTGACTTGTGTCCATTCTGGGTGAATTGTACTAAAGTAATTTAATGGAACATATTTAAAGGTATTTAGCGGTGTGTATATTACACTCCCTCCTGTTAGAACGTTGTATATTAGGATAGGTGATGCATAAATGAATTTATCTATGATGCTTCTAGAATGTTGACCAGACGAGGAACCCGTATTGGAAGACTAGGAGCTACTAGAGGTCGTCGTGAGGGAGCTATACAGACCAGAAACCAACCCCCTACTCCATGAGGAACTCCTTGTGGAGAGAATGCTAATCAGGGGAATGATAAGACACTTGCCAACCTCATAGCACAACAAATTGCTAACGCCATTCCGACCATCATCGCTCAGATCAATGCAGACTAGAGCAACCCTAGTGGTAATGATGGATTCGGGAAAGATGAGGGCAACAATAAGGAAGCTGAAGCATTAAAGAATGGATGCTCCTACCAAACCTTCATGGCGTGCAAGCCAAAGGATTTCTATGGCACCGAGGGTGCGATAGAGACATAACGATGGGTCAATGAAATAGAAGCCGTCTTAGATATCAGTGAATGTAAGATGGAACACATGGTGAGGTTTGCATCCCAATCACTAAAGGGATCGGCATTGGAATAGTGGAAGACTATTATTCAGCCTCGAGGAAGAAATGTTGTTAACCGAATGAGCTGGACTAAATTCAGGGAGTCGATAACCAACAAATACTGCCCCATCAATCAGCTCGTGAAGCTGGAGTCTGAATTTCTAAGCCTGGAGATGAAAGGTCCTAATTACACTGAGTACATCAACTGCTTCTTATCCCTGTCTCGTCTCGTGACGCACCTGGTGACACCGGAATCCAAGGGCATAACACGTTTCATTTGGGGACTACATCCTTGAGTCAGGGATATGGTTTGATCCTCCTAACCCTCAACCCTGCAAGCTATGGTTGACTTCACCGGTAGTTTGACTAATGATCTAGTCAGGGCTGGATGAACTGAGCAATCTAAGGCTGACGAAAAGAGGAAGCCGATGGGTGAGAAGAGGAAGTGGTTTGATGTGAAGAAAGCAGTGGGTAGCAATAGTGGGTCAAGCAAGAATGGTTTTGAAGGTATGAGGTGCGATGACCAGGGTGGAAGGACTCAAAAGCTATACTCGGGTAGAAGCCATACTACAATGTAACACCCAGTTATTTTTATAGTCATCAAGGAAAGAATAAAAGTGAAGAAAAAAAAAGAAATGCAATTTAACTTAAGCCAAGGGGTTAAAAGTGTCAAGAGGACAAAAAGTTTAAAGTTGGTGATAAAGGTTGCATGGCCGCCCACACTCTCTTCACACATCATTTCATTCAGATTTTAGAGAGAGAGAAAGCTAGAGCAAAAAGCTTTCGGGTCTTTTGAAGAAGAACAAGAGCAGAAAGATCGGATTCAAGGTAAGAATTCATGGTCTTAAGATGTTCTTAACTGGCCTTAGCCTCGGTTATATGTTTATGTGTGTTTATGTGTGTTCGGGTGTGTTTTTGGTGGGTTTCTAGGCGGTTGAACTCAACTTGCAAATGGGTTTTTGAAGAAGTCATAACCAAGAGCTGCTAAGGTGAGTTCTAGGACCCTCTTTTTACTTGTTTTAAACTACTTTGGGGCTAGAAATGCATGTATGAAACTTTTTATAAAAATGGGTTTTCACCCGTATGCTTTATGTGTGTGTGTGTTGCGGGTGGGATTTGATTTTGGGTAATGTATTTGATTGATGATTTTATGATTATGTTTCTAAGGCTTAGAATGTTAGATTTAAGCTTAGAACGGGTTATATGATGATTGGGGATTGAATTATCATGTTTAAGTGTGATTTAGACTGCCATGCGCCTAAATAGTGGCTCATGCGCCCAACCGAAATAACTGTCTAAGTGTTCCCATGCGCCCGAAACCCCATGCACCTAAACAGTACACATGCGCCTAGAAATAGGCTGAAATTTACTAAGTGTCCATGCGCCCAAGATTCCCATGTGCCTGTATAGTGCCCATGCGCCTAGAATTGCCCAGAAATGACTAAGTGTTGCCTATGCACCCCAATAGTGCCCATGCGCCTGAAAATTTCCCATGCACCTAAGTGTTCCCCATGCACCCAGAAGGCCATGCGCCTTGATAGTGCCCATGGGCCTCCATAGTGCCCATGGGCCTGCATAATGCCCATGCACCTAAAGACTTAGAGTATTTTTTTCTAATTTTGGGGAAGTGTAAAATGTAGGCTTTGACTTGGGAGGTTCCCGGGGGTTATGTAAGTTGACTTTTTGAAGTCATAGATGATGTGATGGGCGATGTATGATGAGACTTGAGTGATGATGTATGATTGATGCTTATGCATGATGATATGTATGATGATGTTATGTATGTATGATGGTGCCTTTTATGGTGATGTTTTGTATGTTTGTATGTGTATGTTTATGTTCCTTATTATGTATGTTATTTTCCCCTGGCTTTACGTTGAATGTTTATGAATGAAATGAAAAGTATTATGTAACATAAAGTGGAAGATAATGAAAAGAGGAACGTAATGAAAGAATGCATGCATTAATGAATGAATGAAAGTAAGAAAGTCTTGCAAGCAGTGTATGGAGGTTCACACCCGATGAAGGGTGTTAGCTCAGCTGTGTGCGTGTTAGCTAAACCAAAAGGACGCACACTGGGGTCTAATCCTTGTGATTGACTATAAGTATGGGATCCTTGCTGCTTGCCCTAGGTACTGGAGTCAGCTTCGTGCATAATGTTCGAGGTCTATGAAAGACCTCAGGCCCAGTAACCAGCTTCGTGCACAATGTTTGGGGTATAGCATATGGCATTGATCCGAAATGAAATAGAAAAGATAAGTTGTAACACCCGGTTATTCAGTATTTTAAAGCCGAAGAAGGGAGAAAAAGAAAATAAAGTCCAAAGTCGAGGGACCAAACTCACCAACGAAAGAAAGTCGGGTGAGTGGGAGTATATAAGGGAGAGGGTAGCCCTTACCCTCTCCCCACACACTCACAAATCAGCCAAAGAAAAGAGGAGAAGAGAGAAAGGAAGAAAAGAGGAAACATGTCGGTTCGGGTTAGTTTGGGTCGCCAAAATCGTCGTGTAGCAAGCCAAATCGAAGCCCTTGTCGTTGTGCTCGTTTGTGTGAGTTCTAGGACTCATCTTTTACTTGTTTTCAAATGATTTTAGGGCTGGAAAACATCTAAAATTGGTTTTTTTGAGTGTGTATAGGTTTGACCCGTTTGTGTATGTGTATGTGTGTGAATGATGTGTTTGAGTCTTGATTGTGAGCTTGGGTGTGCTTGAATGGTGTCGTGGTATGCATCCCTAAGGTTTAGGATGGTCGATTTGGGCTCAAAATGGGTTTAGATGAGTTTGGAGGCCGAAAACCCTCGGCTGCAGTCGGGATGAACTACATTCTGCATCAGCTAGGGCTAGGCGACCGACTGGAGGCCGAATGGAGGCCATACGGCCGAATAGGGCGCAATTGGGGTCCATTCGCGTGATTGAAGGTTCAGTCTCACGATTGAAAGACCAGTCGCATGGGAGTCATGCGATTGGAGGTCCAGTCGCATAAGTGCTCATCCGCATTAGTTCCATTCGCATGAGGTCCATCCGCATTGTCCATTCGCACGACTAGGCGTTCATTCGCATGAGTATCCATCCGCATTAGTTCATTCGCATAGTGTTCAGTCGCATGGAGGCCATGCGACTGAAGGGTGTCCATACGCCTGAATAGGGCTGTTGCACCGAGGAAAGTATCATTTGACTTCTGACTTTCGGGAAAGTGCAGATGTAAGCGTTGACATAAAGGTTCCCGTAAGAGCATGTAAGATGATTGTTGTGGCCTTAGAGAGCACGTAGGCCATGATGATGATGATGTTGCATGTATATGCATATTATGTATGTATGATGTTGTTCTGTATGACGTGATGTCGGTGCATGTTATGTTCCTTATTATGATGTATGTTTATCTTTCCTGTGGCTTTACGTGTTATGATAATGAATGAACGAAGTATTATGTAACGTAAAGTGAAAGATAATGACAGAGGAACATGATGATGAATGCATGCATTAATGGATGAATGAAATAGGAATGTGATGATGAATGCATGCATTAATGAATGAATGAAAGAAGTCTTGCAAGCATTGGATATCAGGGTCCTTCTTTGTGATCGACCAAACGTGTAATGCCTCTACCGCTTACCTCTAGTACTGTGGCATACGCTCAGCTGTTCATTTATTGACTTCGGCCCAGTAGCTAAATTGTTTGGGGTGTAGCATATGGTATTGGTACGAGAGATATCCGATGTGCAAGTAAAGTTATAACGAACGAATGAATGAATGAACGAAATAGATAATAAAGATGATGTATGATCGCGTGAAAGAAAAGAATGGTTTGAATGAAAACAAAGTATGTTTTATTATAAAACTGGAACTCACTCAGCAACGCTGACTTTTTATATGTTTCCAGTTGGCAGGTAATGATTGCTGAGGATGGCACTGCGAGGCTACTCAGCTCTTTTGGGATGGCATCCAATTATAATGCTTTTGTGATGTAATGCAAACATGTATTTTGTAACCGGATAATAATGTATTATTTGGAAAAAGTGTTTATAATGAAATGAGATGTCATTTTTGAATGTTTCTGCTGCAATATTTTCTTAAGACAAATGTAATTATATGTTTTATGTGCAATGAATGACCAACTGTAAGCGTCCTGGAGACGGGGCCTTACAAGTTGGTATCAGAGCCAAAGTTTAAGTGAAATGGGTAAATTTTCAAAATAAACCTTAACTTAAACTGAGAATGGGACGGAAATGGGCATAGCATGCCAATCTGAGTAGTTGCGTGCCATCAGGTATTTTCTTAAAGTTAACCGGTTTTATGTGCGCATGGTATGTGTTATGTGTTGTATGTAGATTTCAAACTGAGCCGTTTCCTTGAATGACCGTGTTGGTGTTTGAATCTTTCAGTGTGTGTGTGATGGCCGGAGGTAGATCTTCGAAAGCTTTAAGGGGTGGAGGTCACGGTGCTGAATCGTGACCCAAAAGAGGGAGACCTAGAGTTGAGAAGGTGGTTCATGAAGAACCAGAGACCCCTCATCCGGAGGGTGGTGACAAGAGCGCCAATCTGAGAGCCTCAGTAAAGGAGGCTGTGGTGGAAGAGGTTCACCGGGTCATGTAGACGATTCTACCGTTTGTGGTGACCGAAGTGATTAAGGCAGTAAGAGAAGGCGAAAGAAAGGAGAGAAACAGGTCCTCGAAAGGACGGGAACAACCAGAGCTAGAAACGGTTCTCTCGGATGACGAAGAAGAGGAGGAAGAAGAAGAGCCTATGCAGGGGGCAGCACGAGGCTGTAACTATGGGGTGTTTATGAGATGCAAGCCCCCTACTTTCAACGGTAATGGCAATGCTGTCGCTGCTCACCGATGGGTGATAGAGATGGAGGCCGTTCTCGACATCAACGAGTGTGGGGAAGATCAGAAGGTGAAGTTTGCCACTAATTCATTTGTGGACTCGACACTATGCTGGTGGGACAACATTGTCCAAGCAGAAGGTAATCGGGCAATCGGGAGAATGAGATGGCCCGAACTGAAGAAGATGGTGATTGAGGAGTTCTGTCCTCACAGGGAAATGGATAAGATAGAGAGGAAGTTTCTGCAGCTGGAGGTGGGAACCATGACACACCAGCAGTACACAACAAAGTTCAATGAGATGACACGATTGGTGCCAGATCAGGTGACGCCTCTATCTCGGAAGATCAACAGGTACATTCAGGGCTTACCGGTGGATGTTCGCAGGCATATGATCGCCACCCGACCAAGCACGTTTAGGTCGGCGGTTGATTTGGCAGGGAGACTGTATGATGAGCGGGAGGTGGTGGTGACTGAAGCGAATAAGAAGGGTGGTGGTGATCGGAACTTAAATGGGAGGAGGTTTGGTCGGGGTGATGTCTCGATGGGTAACAAAAAGGCACGGGTGGATAACCGCCACGTGGCCACACCGGGATCGGGATCGAAGAGGTGTGGCAAGTGTGGGAAGGAGCGTGCAGGAGAATGTAGCCTGGGTTTGAACGTGTGCTTCAAGTGTGGGAAGACAGGCATATGGCAAAGGATTGCCTGGCAGGAAAATGTTTTAATTGTGGGGAAAGTGGTCATACGAGTAGAGATTGTAAGAAGTCGAGGGCTGAGGACTCTGGGGTGAAGAAGACGGGAAGTAAAGGACCGAGGGCGAACGCCAGGGCATTCACTATGACATAGGAGGAAGCTAGGACGGACCGTGATGTTGTGTCCGGTACGTTTCTAGTGAACCAAACTTTAGCTTCGGTATTTTTTGATTCGGGTGCCAGTAAAAGTTTTATTTCTGCTGCTTTTTGTGCTAAGCTGCCTATTAGTAGTAGATGTGCTGATGCGCCCTTTGATATAGAAACTGCCATAGGTAAGTCTACTAGGATTTCTGAAATGATTGAGAACTGTGAGGTGGAATTAGAAGGTCATAATTTTCCTGTTAGACCGTTCGTGATGACCTTGGGTGGTTTTGATTTGGTTCTTGGGATGGATTGGTTGGCGGACTTCGAGGCGAACATTGTGTGTCGCAAGAAGATGATTCGGTTAACAGCACTGGACGGGATTTTGGTGACGGTTTATGGTGATCGGGTTACGACAATTCCGAAAGTGATTTCGATGGCGGTGGCGGGAAAATGTATGAGGCGCGGATGTAGTGCCTACTTGGCCTATGTAAAGGATGTAGACACGCCAACACCACAACTGTCTGATGTACCAGTTGTGTGTGACTTTCCAGACGTGTTCCCAGAAGACCTACCAGGAGTGCCACCTGACAGAGAGATTGAATTTCAGATTGATCTGATATCGAGTGCCCAACCCGTTGCCAAGGCACTGTATCGATTGGCTCCAACAGAGATGAAAGAGTTGATGGAGCAGTTGCAAGAACTGCTTGACAAGGGGTTTATTAGACCGAGTATCTCTCCTTGGGGTGCTCCGGTCCTGTTTGTGAAGAAGAAAGACGGTAGTATGAGAATGTGTATTGACTACCGTGAACTGAATAAATTGACGGTGAAGAATCGCTACCCCTTACCGAGAATAGATGATTTGTTCGATCAGCTTCAGGTGCCAATTGGTTTTCAAGTATAGATCTTCGATCGGGTTACCATCAGTTGAAGGTGAAGGAGAAAGATATCCCTAAAACAGCTTTCCGCACGCGCTATGGTCACTACGAGTTTCTTGTCATGTCTTTTGTTTGACCAATGCGCCAGCTGCTTTTATGGATTTGATGAACCGTGTGTGTCGGATGCTATGCTGGATAAATCAGTGATTGTGTTTATTGATGATATCCTGATTTATTAGAGGAGCGAGATTGAGCATGCCGGTCATATTCGGGAGGTTCTAGAGACGCTGAAGAGGGAGAAGTTGTATGCTAAATTCTCCAAGTGTGCATTCTGGTTGCGCGAAGTTCAATTCTTGGGTCATGTGGTGAATCCCGACGGGATTACGGTGGACCCGACGAAAGTGGAGGCGGTTATGCAATGGAAGTCACCAAAGACGCCATCCAAGATTCGTAGTTTCTTGGGCTTGGCGGGCTACTATAGAAGATTTATCCAAGACTTCTCTAAGATTGCTTCTCCACTTACTAAGTTGACCCGGAAGGATGTAAAGTTTGTACGGGGTCAGGCTCGGGAGAAGGCATTTGAAGTATTGAAGACAAGATTGACTCAAGCTCCTGTTCTGTCATTACCCGAAGGAAGCGAAGATCTGGTGGCCTATTCTAATGCTTCCTACTCAGGGTTGGGGTGTGTGTTAATGCAGAGAGGGAAGGTTATAGCATATGCATCCCGATAGTTGAAAGTTCATGAGGTCAATTATCCTACTCATGATATGGAGCTAGCAGCCGTGGTCTTTGCACTAAAGATTTGGAGGCACTATCTGTATGGGACAAAGTGCACCATTTTCACTGACCACAAGAGTCTGAAGTACTTCTCGAGCAGAAGGATATGAACATGAGGCAGAGACGGTGGTTGGAACTTATAAAGGATTATGATTGCGAGATCCACTACCATCCGGGCAAGGCCAATGTGGTGGTTGATGCCCTTAGCCGAAAAGAGAGGCCCGAGCCGATTCGGGTGAAGGCATGTCAACTGATCATGACCTTCGATATAATGAAGCAAGTCAAAGAGTTTCAAGATGAGGCACTGAAAGAAGATCATCTTAACTCTGAAAGAATGAGAGGTCTGGTTGGGGAATTGGGTGAAAACACACTCGGTGTTAGAACCCGATTCGGTCGTGTGTGGATTCCTTGTTTTGGGGATCTACGGGTGAAAATAATGGATGAAGCTCACAAGACTCGATACTCCATTCATCCTGGTGCCACGAAAATGTACCATGATATGAAGAAAGATTATTGGTGGCCAGGTATGAAGCGCGACGTGGTGGAGTATGTGAGTAAGTGCCTTACTTGCTTACAGTGAAAGCAGAGCATCAAAAGCCGTATGGGAAGATCCAACCTTTGGATATACCGGAATGGAAGTGGGAGCACATCACCATGGACTTCATCACGAAGCTGCCGCGTACCCCGAAAAGGTACGATGCCATATGGGTGGTAGTTGACCGTTTGACAAAGAGTGCTCACTTCCTACCGATACGCGAGACGTATTCATCGGAGAGGTTGGCTGATCTGTTCATTAAGGAAATTGTAGCTCGTCATGGTGTGACGGTGTCTATTGTGTCCGATCGTGACACTCGTTTACATCTAATTTTGGAAGAAATTCCACGACGCTATGGGGACGAGGTTACATATTAGCACGGCTTATCATCCCCAAGCCGATGGTCAGTCAGAAAGAACCATTCAGACACTGGAAGACATGCTCCGGGCATGTGTGATCGATTTTGGTGGAAGTTGGGATGACCACTTACCGTTAGCCGAATTCTCATACACAATAGCTATCATGCCAGCATTGGTATGCCACCATATGAGATGCTATACGGTAGGAGATGCAGAACACCCGTTTGTTGGGGTGATATTGGTCAAAAGGAATTGGGGAGCGTCGAGGTAATCGAGGCTACGACTGAGAAGCTTAAGAAGATTAAAGCCTTTATGAAGGCAGCCAAAGATAGACAGAAGTCGTATGCTGATAAAAGACGCAGGCTGATTGAGTTCCAGGTGGGTGACCGGGTTATCTGAAGGTCTCGCCTTGGAAGGGTATCATCCGATTCAGGAAGCAGGGCAAGTTGAGCCCAAGATATATAGGCCCTTTCCGAATCATCGCTCGAATAGGAGAGGTGGCCTATAGATTGAAGTTACCGGATGAGTTAAGTGGAATCACCCGACATTTCATGTATCTCATCTAAGAAAGTGCATGGCAGATGAAGAAATGATTGTCCCACTGGAAGATTCGAAGTAGACGAACGGCTCAACTATGTGGAAGCACAGGAAGGGATCCGAGTCAACGTAGGAGACTGAGGAAGAAATGAGACAGCACTATCCACGTTTGTTCGAAGAATAACAGGTTTCGGGGACGAAGCCTATTAAGGGGGGTGGACTTGTAACACCCGGTTATTTAGTATTTTAAAGCCGACAAAGGAAGAAAAAGAAATAAAGTCCAAAATCGAGGGACCAAACTCGCCAACGAAAGAAAGTCGGGTGAGTGGGAGTATATAAGGGAGAGGGTAGCCCTTACCCTCTCCCCACACACTCACAAATCTGCCAAAGAAAAAAGGAGAAGAGAGAATGGAAGAAAAGAGGAAAAGTGTCGGTTTAGGTTAGTTCGGGTCGCCAAAATCGTCGTGTAGCAAGCCAAATCGAAGCCCTTGTCGTTGTGATCGTTTGTGTGAGTTCTAGGACTCATCTTTTACTTGTTTTCAAACGATTTTAGGGCTGGAAAACATCTGAAATCGGTTTTTTTTGTGTGTATAGGTTTGACCCGTTTGTGTATGTGTATGTGTGTGACTGATGCGTTTGAGTCTTGATTGTGAGATTGGGTGTGCTTGAATGGTGTCGTGGTATGCATCCCTAAGGTTTAGGATGGTCAATTTGGGCTCAAAATGGGTTTAGATGAGTTTGGAGGCCGAAAACCCTCGGCTGCAGTCGGGATGAACTGCATTCTGCATCAGCTAGGGGTAGGCGACTGAGTGTAGGCCGAATGGAGGCCATACGGCCGAATAGAGCGCAATTGGGGTCCATTCGCGTGATTGAAGGTTCATTCGCACGATTGAAAGGCCAATCGCATGGGGTCATGTGATTGGAGGTCCAGTCGCACAAGTGCTCATCCGCATTAGTTCCATTCGCATAAGGTCCATCCGCATTGTCCATTCGCACGACTGGGTGTTCATTCGCATGAGTGTCCATCCGCATTAGTTCATTCGCATAGTGTTCAGTCGCATGGAGGCGCCATGCGACTGAAGGATGTCCATACGCCTGAATAGGGCTGTAGCACCCGAGGAAAGTATAGTTTGAATTCTAACTTTTGGGGGAAAGTGTAGATGTAAGCGTTGACATAAAGGTTCCGTAAGAGCATGTAAGATGATTGTTATGGCCTTAGAGAGCATGTAGGGCATGATGATGATGATGTTGCATGTATATGCACATTATGTATGTATGATGTTGTTCTGTATGACGTGATGTCTGTGCATGTTATGTTCCTTATTATGATGTATGTTTATCTTTCCTGTGGCTTTATGTGTTATGATAATGAATGAACGAAGTATTATGTAACGTAAAGTGAAAGATAATGAAAGAGGAACATGATGATGAATGCATGCATTAATGGATGAATGAAATAGGAACGTGATGATGAATGAATGCATTAATGAATGAATGAAAGAAGTCTTTCAAGCATTGGATATCAGGGTCCTTTGTGATCGACCAAACGTGTAGTGCCTCTATCGCTTACCTCTAGTACTATGGCATACGTTCAGCTGTTCATTTATTGACTTCGGCCCAGTAGCTAAATTGTTCGGGGTGTAGCATATGGTATTGGTACGATAGATATCCGATGTGCAAGTAAAGTTATAACCAACGAATGAATGAATGAACCAAAGAGATAATAAAGATATTATCTATGTGTACGTATGATGTATGATCGCGTGAAAGAAAAGAATGGTTTTAATGAAAACAAAGTATGTTTTATTATAAAACTGAAACTCACTCAGCAACGCTGACTTTTTATATGTTTCCAGTTGGCAGGTAATGATTGCTGAGGATGGCACTACGAGGCTACTCAGCTCTTTTGGGATGGCATCCAATTATAATGTTTTTGTGATGTAATGCAAACATGTATTTTGTAACCTGATAATGATGTATTATTTGGAAAAAGTGTTTATAATGAAATGAGATGTCATTTTTGAATGTTTCCGCTGCAATATTTTCTTAAGACAAATGTAATTATATGTTTTATGTGCGATGAATGACCAACTGTAAGCGTCCCGGAGACGGGGCCTTACATAAGTGATGCGTGTACTTGCCCTAGGTACTGGAGTCAGCTTCGTGCATAATGTTGAAGGTCTATGAAAGACCTCAGGCCTAGTAACGAGCTTCATGCACAATGTTCGGGGTAATGTACATGTCATCGGAAGTACCGAACATACAAAAGATAAGTAAGAAAGTTATGTATGAAAGTTATGAATGAAAGTGAATGATAATGATGTATGATGAATGCACGAAAGTTAATGAACGAATGATGAAGATACTAAAATATTATATATGTGTACGTCTGATGCTTGATCGCGTAAGAATGTAAAGAATGGTTTTTAACGAAATAAAAGTATCTTTTATTTTAAAACTAGAACTCACTCAGCAACGCTCACTTTTATGTGTTTCTAGTTGGTAGGTAAAGGTTGCTAAGGATGGCACGGGATTGCTACTTGGCTCTTTTAGGATGGCATATTTTGTATAATGTTTTTGCATTGTAATACGAACGAACGATATTTTGTAATGAACGATGTATTATTTTGCAAAAGTGTTTATTTAAAGGAAATGAAATGTTTGTTTTAATGTTTCCGCTGCAATGTTTTATTAAATTTATGTAAATATATGTTTTATGTGTGATGATTAACCAGCTGTGACCGTCCCGGGAACGGGGCCTTACATACAACAAGTGCAAACTGCATCATCAAGGGGAGTGCAACCCGATGCCCTACTTCCAATGCAAACGACCAGGTCATTTAATTAAGGGTTGTACGTATGCACCAGGTAAATAATGCTATGAGTATGGAGATCCAGGACACATGAGAAATAAGTGTCCTAAGCTAGGGAGAGATAAGGACGCCAGACTCAACAAGCCCAAGGGACGAGCATTCGTGATGGATCCAGTCGGTGCTCGTAAGGAACCTGATGTGGCCAATGGTACGTTCCTTATAAACAATCATCCTACTACCGTTCTATTTGATAATGGAGCAACTGCTAGTTTTGTCTCTAGTCTTTTAGGTCTTTGATTGACATAGGTGCATTTACCCTAACTAATATGTTTATCATAGAATTAGCTGACAGAACATATTAGAAACTAATGAAGTCATCAAGGATTGCTTAATGAACCTAAAAGGTAGTACATTTAAGATAAACCTGATGCTATTAAGCTAGGAGGATTCGATGTGGTTGTTATTGGCTGGCTAGACATAGAGTTGAAATCGTGTGTGACGAATGCCTACTTAAAATACCATTGAACGATGGGAAGGTGTTAGTTGTTCGTGGTGAGAGAAGTAACATGCTATATCCTATGATATCCCATCTCAAGGCCACAAGAGTCTCATGAAGCGATGACTAGCTTTCATAGTCTATAAAATGAAAGCCAAAGAGGTGAAGAAGATTAAGGATATTCCAGTGGCTTCTAAGTATCCGGAAGTATTTCTCGAAGACCTACCAGGACTCCCTCAGAATCGACAGGTTGAGTTCCAACTAGATCTGTTGCCTGGTGCTACACCATTAGCCAAGGCACCGTACCGACTCGCCCCAAGAGTTAATGCTACAAATCCAAGAGTTAATCGACAAGGGATTTATATGACCGAGTGTTTCTCCATAGGGTGCCCCGATACTATTTGTGAAGAAGAAGGATGGAACCCTACATATGTGTATTGATTACTGAGAACTAAACAAGTTAACAATAAAAATCATTACCTCTTTCGAGAATCGATGGTCTGTTTGATCAACTGCACGGGGCAAACTATTTTTCCAAAAATAGATTTAAGATCGGGGTACCATGAGCTGAAGATAAGAGAGGAAGACATACCCAAGACAACCTTTAGAACTAGATATGGACATTATGAGTACCTAGTCATGCCCTTTAAACTGACTAACGCACCGGCAACATTTATGGATCTCATGAACCGAGTGTGTCGCCCATATCTAGACAAATTTTTTATTGTGTTTATCGACGATATCCTGATCTACTCTCGTAGTAAGGAAGAGCACAAGAAGCACCTTAGGCTTATTCTTGAGTTACTCAAGAATGAGCAACTATATGCCATATTCTCCAAATTCGAATTATGGATGCGAGAGATCCAATTTCTAGGGCACATCAATAAAGACGGAATTCAAGTGGACCCTTCTAAGATAGAGACTATTAAGAACTGGAAAATTCCTTAAACTCCTACCGAGATAAGACAATTCCTTGGATTGGCCGGATACTATAGAAGGTTCATCAAGGACTTCCCGCGTATTGTACAACCATTAACTGCTTTGACTAAGAAGAATACAGCTTTTGTGTAGGAACAAGAGCAGAATGAAGCATTCGAAACACTCAAGGAGAAACTATGTAGTGGACCTATCCTCTCCATCCCAGAAGGAATTGAAGATTTCATGATTTATTATGACGCCTTGCGTTAGGGACTAGGATGTGTGCTAATGCAACGCAACGAGGTAATAGCTTATGCATCAAGACTGCTCAATGATCATAAGAAGAACTACACAAAGCATGATCTAGAATTAGGTGTCGTAGTGTTTGCACTCTAAATATGGAGGCAATATCTCTATGGCACGAAGTGTATTATCTACACTAACCATAGAAGTTTGCAACACATTCTTGATCAGAAGATACTAAACATGCATCAGAGAAGATGGGTTGAGCTACTGAATGATTACGAATGTGAGATTTGCTACCATCCTGATAAGGCCAGTGTAGTGGCGGATGCCTTGAGCAGAGAAGAAAGAGAAAAACCCCTTTGCGTTCGCGCCTTAAGGATGAGCGTGTATATAGACCTCATCGCGAGACTAAAAGAAGCACAAGGCGAAGTGCTAAAAGAAGATAACTTAGCAGAGGAAATGTTAACAGAAATGGAGAAGCGATTTGAGATGAGCACAAGGTGATGGTATACATATACATGAAGGGAGAATGTGGGTACCAAAGTATGGGGGAATTAGGTGATCCTAGATGAAGCCCACAAATATAGGTACTCGGTTCACCCCGAAAGCAACAAAATATACAAAGATCTGAAGGCACTTTTCAGGTGGCCTGGGATCAAGAAATCAATTGCCACTTATGTTGGGAAGTGTCTAACATGCGCCATGGTAAAGGCTGAAAATAAAAGAACCATCAGGAACGTTACAACGGCCCGAAATTCCAGAATGGAAATGGGATAACGTCACAATGGATTTTGTTACAAAGTTACACAGAACTTCCAGAGGTCATGATGCTATCTGAGTAATAGTGGATGGGCTAACTAAATCAGCTGACTTCTTGCCGATTAGAGAAGACTACGGCCTAATAAAGCTAGCCCGACTGTACATCGATGAAATAGTAACCAGTCATGGGTTGCCACTATCAATCATCTCAGACTGTGGCAGTCGCTTCACTTCTTGTTTCTAGAAGTCACTCTGGTACGCTCTAGGAACCCGTCTGGATTTAAGCACTGCATACCACCCGCAAACTGACGGCCAGAGTTAAAGAACCATTCAAACCTTGGAAGATATGCTAAGGGCTTGTGTGATTGACTTTGGTGGGAACTGGGATATCCATCTTCCTCTAGTAGAGTTCTCCTAGAATAATAGTTACCACGCAAATATAAAAGCAGCTTCGTATGACGTCCTATATGGCAGGAAATGCCGATCACTGTTGAGTTAGAATAAGATCAGTGATAGCCAAATAATAGGACCCGACATCGTGATAGAGACCACTTAAAAATATTTAAAATCAAGGAGCGTTTAAGAGCAGCCAGAGATCGTTAGAAGAAATATACTGACAGAAGGCGAAAACCTTTAGAATTTCAAGTGGGTGACAGAGTAATGCTAAAAATACCACCATGGAAGGGAACTATGAGGTTTGGAAAGAAAAGAAAGCTAAGCCCGAGATACATAGGACCATTCAAAACATTGGCAGGAATTGGCCTTGTGGCGTACCAATTAAAGCTGCCTCGAGAGTTGAGTTACATACATGACAGCTTCCATGTGTCAAAATTGAAGAAGTCCATGGTAGACAAGACCATGGAGTTACCATTGAAAGAAGCGAGGATTAATGACAAGTTGAACTTCATGGAAGAACCTATAGAGATCACCGACTGGCTAGTCAAGAAACTCAGGCAAAGTCGCATACCCAAGGTCAAGGTAAGATGGAATTCTAGGCAAAGACCTGAATTCACTTGGGAGCGAGAAAATGAGATAAGAAAGAATTATCCACATCTCTTCAGACCCACACGTTCTGGAGCTTATTGAAGCTAAAAATTTCGGGATCAAAGTTCCTAAACGGTGAGAGAATGTGACAACCGACCACAAGGTCATAATTCTAACCCTTGACCTCATGCATCACTATCCATGCAATTTATATCATTGTTAATATCTTAATTATTATTACCAGTAGTGCTATTATTAATACAACTACTATTGTCATTCTTATTAATTTATGTGCCATTTGAAAAGATTTAGCTAAGTCCAGCCTTAAGCATAGGATAACTTAGTGTTCTGGGAAAATCAATTAGTCATTCTTGCAAAAAAATTATCCTAATTGAAATTATTAAAATGTGTATATAAACACATATTTCATAGCTTAAATAAGTACACACACACACATATATATATATAATACACTTAACAACTAACTATATAATGCCATCTAAAATAATACACTACACAACAAGATAATACTACATAATAACATTATACAATAAAATTTAAATCAAAAATACCCCCATGACACTCCAAATCGCCGCCCCAATCACCACATTCTCCACCAATCCACTCCATCCTAAACTCCACAATACCACCCCCACACTTCATTTGCATGCAACCATTTTTCATAATCTCCTCTCCCTCTCTTTTCTCTCTCGGCTCACCAGAAGAAAACACACACACTAAATCACAAATCCTCTCCATTTCACCTTGATATTCCAAGAACAACACCCCAACATCATTGGTCAAGTTCAAACTAAGCAAGAAAGTGGCATCTTGAGAGCTTTTGGTGCACGGTTTCAACAAGCTCGACTCCTTTAGAATTTCTTCAAGATTATCCAGCTCATCTTGTCCTATAACCACGCAAAATCGTGAACCACTTGAAGTGTAAGCAACATCATATGCGAATGAGTCTATATCTTGTGTTTTCTTCACTTTTCTCTTTGTAATCTTACCATTCTTTGATCTAACAGAAACTTGTTGCTAAAACTTTGTTCTTGAGATATTTTAACATCCTTGAAGGTATCTCACTTGATATGTTAGTCATTCTATGGTTGGAACTCGAATGACACCATGAAAACCCTCTTTTTGGGTGGTGTTTGCACCATCTAACTTGCACATCTTGTAACCCTCCGATGCAAAGGTTTCAACCTGATAAAAAATGGTTTTCTAACCTTTTAAATACCTTTTTAAAGTTACAAAAGGATTTGATAATATTTAAGCATGATCTATAATGTTTTACACATGTGTAAGGGTGAAAATGATGAAATCACTATTGTGCAACTTGTTCTTGGGTTGCATATTAAAACCATGAGTTAGAATCATTATTTCAATAAATTTTGGATGATATTGGGTGTATGAGGTGATGTCAATGGCTGAAAAATAATAAAAGTAGCGATTGTAAGCATTTTGAACATATTCGGGGACCTAAAAGGTGGTAAGACGACCATAAAAGTAAAAAAAATTAGAATATGACCATGTTAAAAAGAATTCCAGGGTCTAAAAGGGTTAAAAAGTGATTTAAATCAGATTTCATGAATACGTGGTCAAAAATTCTTTAAATGGTTTTTTTAGTTAAAAACGGGTATTAATTGTGTAACGTTTGAAGGAAAAGTCTTGGAAACAATGGTATTAAACCAAAATCCGTGCAAAAACATATTATTTCAGTAAATTAGAAACTATAAGAATTAATGATGGTGAAAAATTGGTTAAGCAAGTTTTTAAACGGTCAATTTCGAGTAAAAACACGTTTTAACGGGTTAAACCTAAAAATGAGGCTTTAAATTAAAAGAGGCTTAAAAATACATTCTCAACAGATTATAAAACTTTTTTAAAATCCCCAAAATAATATTTAAAGTGGTAAAGACTTAAAACCGCAATATTTGTTACATAACCGTTAAAGACTTTGGTTTTATTGTAACCGGTAACGTAAAACATAAGTATAATGAACCTGAATCTAAATCTTGAAAAATTAGGAATTTAACTTATCTACAATGTATTAACTAACTCCAAAAATCTATTGTTTGGCCATAAAAATCAATAAACGGAAAGAAGCAAACTTTAGGGTAGAAAATGTAAATTCTGAAACTTGAAGGACTAAACTGTAAAGTCTACCAAACTTCAATAAACCAACCTCCTTGGACTAGTAATCACTTGGTAAACTTAATTTAACTTGTATCAATGATCTAATAGTGTAAAAACATGAATTCACCTTAAGAAACCCTAACTTTCTATAAAAGGAAACTTTTTAATACAAGCCTTGGCAAATTTAAGCTAGTTGAACATTTAAATTCTTAACACACCTTGTCCACCACTTATGACCCTAGGACTAGTATCTTATCCACTTAATCTTGATGATAGGATGCTAGACTTGAATTTTCCCCATACACAAAGAAACCACTTCTTGAAACTTAAGGTGAGTTCTAGTGACCTCCTTTTTACTACTGTTTTTGGGATGGAGCATGATCTGTTTGAACTAAACTATTTCTGTGCTATATTATGATGTTGTATGTTCTGGTAATGTTGATACCTGCTGATACTTGTATCATAGTTATTAATTCTTGTGTGAACCGCTAGTTTTATATGGGTAGTTCTACTTGGGGAATCTCCTACACCCAGTGCCTTCCATGATGAACAGGAAGGGTACCACACTAAGATCCTGCGGGGTTGTTTATGGCGTGTAACAGGTTTTTATAAGATACTAAGGTGAAGAATTCATTAGATATGGTCCATTGTTTGAGGCTCAATCCTTCCTTCGGGATTAACCGGTACAACATAACTTTTGAAAAGGCTACACGAGACTGAGTGTAGGGTTGATTGTGATCCCCATAAAAGTTAAACTATGATTCTTTTAAATCAAATATGGATTCTATTGAATCCTTTTGTTTTTAAACTTAAGCACTTGAATTCACCAACTTATTAGTTGACACAATTTACTTTTCAGCATGATTCAGGTAATCCATGATGGGAGTCTAGCTGTTGTAGAAGACTTTGACCTAGCACCGTGACCATGGCATTGGCTTGTTTTGTTTTCAAAATGTTTCGAACAATTTACATTTAGTGTTGTTGGAAACAATTGTACTGATGTATTATGTACCTCATATTGGGGACTAGACCTACTTCTAGCCTGGGTTTCTTTTAAACATAAATGACATCTGATGTTCTCTCCTTTTGGGTTCTTATGATGGTTTGTTTCGCTAACATATATAGTCTGTGACAGCCCACCCTACCTGGGCCCGGGGTGTGACACTTATTAACAATATATATGATAAACAATAATAATATAATTAATAATGTTGATTATTAGTTATGATTTTGTGATTCATGGATTTATAGATTTTAAACATCATTTGTAAATTTTACGTGATAACGTGACTATGTGTATATATATTTTATGTGTTGTGTGACTTATTGTAAATATTTATGATTATTGTTATTGATTAATAATATTTTTATTTTGTAGTTAAAACATTTTAAAAACTATTATAAGATTAGATTTTATAAAATGTAAACAATGAGGGTTACTTTGTAATTATCCTAAAACTTAATATTACCTAAATTAAGCAAACCCTAGCCCCCATAACCCCCAATATTCGGCCAAAGCTTTCCCTCACCTCATCCAGTCCTCAGTTGTTTCAACATCTGACGTCCAACTTGTCTTCAGTAGTTTTTAAAACTACTTCAGTTGTTTCCCTCACCTAAATTATTGTTGCAAAAGTGCTGACGCAGTTGCATTCCTCACCCCCCACCCAGACACCAATCACTACTGGGATAACCTCAACATCTGAGGGGGAGGATCACAATGCTTCTGTCATCCCACAGCACAGGGGTTATCATGTTCCATCTTCTAGTGTAGACAAGGAGGTGCGAACTTCTGGTGAGGCTGCCACTGCCTCTAACTCAGCAAATGACCAGGGTGCAGTTGGTAACATCTCTAAGACCTCACCAGCGGCAACAGCTGATGAAGGACATAGTCCTGAGGCTGGAAGTCCCTAGAACCAAGAACAAGGGGCACATGCTATACTTGATCTACACTCAAGGCATGTTCGTCCTGACTCTGTCAGGAGGTCAGGTGATTCAGTATCAACTGATGATGACCTGAGCTTCTTCTTTGATGTAGTTGCTCAAAACACTGTCCTAGAGGATGAGGTTAGCAGACTCAAAGAGCTGCTGGCCAAGATGTCTCAGGATGAAAGTCCATCTGCCACCACAATACACCCACAGATGGCACCTTCTTCTGAAGGTCCCCTACACACTGAGCCAATACATACTTCCAAGCCACCAGCCTCTGCTTTTGGCACTGATTCTCAGGAACAGAACCATCCTGATCAATCAGTTGCTCACCTTCAAAAATCCCTACCTCTCATCACTCCCATGATCACAGATATAGTGATCAAAGCCATTGATGAGAGGCTTCCTACAATAATACAACCCCTGGTGGAGGAGTTGGTGACCAAATCCCTTTCTACTGCTCAAACCCTTGCACCCAATGCAACCAAAAAGGGGGAGAGTCAGTCAGTTAAAGGAAAAGGAAGAGGACCGATGGGGAGAAGGAGAAAGAATCAGAGAAGGTGAATGAGAAGGAGTTGGCTGTTATAAGTGTGGAGGAGAAGGAGAAGGAGAGTGAGAAGAGAGCTGAAGTGAATGAAAGTCAAAAAGACTTTCATGTCACATATCAAAAGAGGAAAGGAGAGTCTGAGAAGGAGAAGGAGCTGAATGATATGGTGAAAGAAGCTGATGCCAACCATAACCGTTCAATGGATAAAATCATTGAACAGTTATATAGGCAAGGTTTTAACATCCAACAACTAGACTCCGAGATCAGAAGGTTGGAAACAGAGGAGATCAACTCAAGATGGGCTAGCTATGATGCCTTAGAAAGAGAAAGGTTGGAGATAATGATCAGATTTATAGCTAAATACTTGGGAAGATCTCTGATTGAAATAAGGGCCTGGACCAGGGACAACATCTTGGCAATAACCACCAAGATTTGTTCGTCTGAAGCATACCCCAAAGGTTTAGTGATTGAGGCATTGAATGAAGCTGGGGTTGGGAATCGAAAAGAACTGACAAAATTTACCAAAGCCTCCCTTATAGCCAAAATGCTAAAACAGTCTGAAAAGCCTCTATCCTCAAAATCACTACCTCCACAACCCACTAAAACAACCCCTTTACCCTCTAAACCAACCATCCAACCCACAAAACTAAATCCTTTACCCTCAAAACCCACTGCCAGTGATGTACCTAGACAAAAGAAAAGAAAGGTACTGAGGCATGATGAAGAAGAAGAGGAGGATGAAGACAGACTGCCACTCTCTGCAGTTATCACTTTGCCTAAGGCTAAACCAATGTCCATCACTCCTGCTTCTCAAATGCATGATGTGATGATAAAGATTGAAGAGGAACAGATGCAAAGACATGATGAGGAAATGCTGAAAAGCATTGACAAAGCATATGCCACATCCTCTTCAATGATTAGCATGAAGAAAGAAGTTTTAAGATTGTACACCCTTGCTAATACCTTTCAATACCAAAGGGAAAAAGTAAGAATATGGCCTGATCCTAGGGTGGCACACCGGATTGTCAAGAAAGAAATTCCTTCAAAATACAAGGGCCAAGTGAAGAGGGTTGTCGACGAAGACATCACTGTGGTTCTTGTAGTGTCACCTTGGGAAATCGTAGAAGAGTTCAAGAAAGCCTATGAAGCCAAACAACCACCTCAAAAGATGTTGGAGAACAAAATCATAAAGAAGGGATTGGTTTACAAAAGACTTGAAAACTTCAAACAAGAAGAGCTCAACCTGCTCTTAGAAGGGACTCATCCAGATGAGTTTGCTTATAGACAAATAACCACGGTTGAGCTCAAGAATGGAAAACAGGCCAAGTACATCTCTGAAGTGTATGGCCGAGAAGGATTGTTTGATGGTGTGCCCGAGGTGCTGACAATGGATGAGCAGATCATGTTTCTAAGGGCTTACACCAGGGAATCCTATAGGCTGATACACGGGAAGTAGATCTCATGGTTGGGGTAACAGCTCAGTGTCCAAGTCCCCAATACAGAGCTCCCAACCATATCATGCCAAACAGATCATCAGAGACTTCTTCCCAGGCCGATGCTGAAAAAGGGTCACTTCTCATCTGATCAAGAGGATAAAAAGACCAATCTATCTGCCAAAATAAGTGGGACTCGTCAATAACTTAGAGGTTTTGGCTGCATTGGTTCAGGGGGAGTTTGTTGGACCAAAAGAACCAATGAGCCTGATCAGAGAAACCTCTAAGTCCCACAGGACATCACAACAGCTGAAGAATACCTGATCAGCTGTTCTACAAAGTCTGAAGAATACAACTGCTGAAGTATTTCTGAAGTACTGAAGACAAAGACTGAGACAACAGCTGAAGATCTAAAGTCTGAAGACTTCAACAAGTACTGAAGACAAAGACTGAAGATCAACAGCTGAAAGACAAAGTCTGATGTTCAAGTACTGAAGACATCAGCTGATGTTAACAGCTGATGACAACAGCTGAAGAGGGCTTCTTCAGTTGTTGTGATGGTTTTTCTTCATCAGTAGTTTTCTTTTCCTTTCAGTAGTTTGTGTACTTTTCAGTAGTTTTATTTCCTTTCAGTACTTGTAAACAACTGAAGAGGTTGTTCTTCAGTTGTTGTAGTATCAGTAGTTTTATGTTTTTCAGTAGTTGTAAATAAGATGTTTAACACTTAGGAACATTTGTAAGAAGATGTCAGTTGTTGACATCTTCAGTAGTTGTTAAACATCAGTAGTTATAAAACGGTTACATGTCACTTTCAAGTGACATCAGCCTACGTCATTCTTTCCTTTATAAGGAAGGACGACTCACCTGTAATCGTGCCTTTGAGGCCGACAATCTTAATGCTATATTCCTTTTGTCGGATATTTCTCTCTCTATAACAGAATTCTTTTATCGTTTTATATCGAATATTCTTGCTTGAATTTGTTTAATTCCGAGCTATTCCGCTGCTATATTTGTTCAAACGATTAAACCAAGGGCTGAGATCCTAACAATTTTTGATTTTTGATGAACCCTAATTCGAAATTGATCAAGAAAAGTTGAAATTGATGATTGTTAGATGTTAATATGATGTTAGTTAGGTTGTATAAATGCTAGATTATGTTGATTATGCAAGAAATCCATGGATTGATCATCTAGTTCATACATTGCATAAAGTAGAAACTTTTTATTCATGAAATTCATGTTTTGATGCTTGGCATATGTTAGATGGATTGTTATGATTGCTATGAACTAGATTAGGGATGTTATAGATGAATTTGTTGGAAATGACTTTCTCAAAAGGGAAACTTTATTCATATGAAATATATGATTTTGTGATATGATCATGATTTGATGATTGTATGATGTTAGTTGTATTGCTTTGATGTTAATCTTCTTGGATTGTGCAAGAAAATTCATGAAATTGGTGTGTTGATCTTAATTACTAAAAGTAGAAACTTTTATGCACGGTGATTGGGAATTTTGATGATTTATGATCATTATCATGTTAGAATGAATGCTACGAACTTGATTAGGTACAAGTTGATGAATTTATGAATGAATTGGATGTTAGATTGCTTTTGGGTGTTACTTTCCCAAAAGGAAAACTTTATTTTTGAAGAACATTGGATTTGAGGATTTGGGCATGATTAGACTTCACATATGATTTATTTGTTGTAATGTATTTATATTTGTGTTGAACATGTTGGTTGTTGAGATTTGCAGAGTTGTATAATGATCTAATGTTGTGTGATGATTTTGGTAGAACTTGGGTTGATGATGTGATACACGTGAATAACTTATGTGATATTCATGGATAATAAGTTGATATGCATGATTAAACAATATTTCAATAATGTCACAAATGGGTCAAACGGGTCAACTAGGTTAACCTAGTGTTGTTAAGTGTTCCATGTACACATACTTATGTACTTGTGTGTTCTAGGTAACCTTCGAAGGGTGTCTTTGCACCTATCACCGGTTCTCTTTTGCCATCATCTTTGCACACAAGGTGAGTTCATGCCCATTTATTTTATGAACTTTTACCGCAGGAGGTAGCATACTTGTACTCAAACGCTATTTTATTGTTAGAAGTTGTGTAGGTTATAATATAGTGCTTAATACCTCGACGTAAAGCATAAAGCAATCGGGAATCGGGACAAAGGCCGATTGGTGTCTACACGGTCTCATCTACCAAATCCCAACACACCTAGCTAGTTTGGATCTCAACTTTCATTCTTGAGACAAAACAACTAATAAGGAACAAGCATGGTACTTTAGATTCTTCAAGTCGAGTCACTACTATAGCGGGTTAATTGAGAACTTTTGACATATAACACAACACTTAGCAATCGAGACAAAGGCCGATTGGTGTTTACACTATCTCGTCTTCTAAATCCTAACACACCCACCTAGTTTTTATCTCAACTTTCATTCTTGATGCCTAGGATCTAATAGGAAACCAACAAGCTAATTGCGAACCTTCGACGTAGGGCACATAACACTCCTTGTCTTTCGGATCCCAATGTGCCCACTTATTCACGATAAGTTGTGATCAGCAGGTTAATTGATATCCTGGGATAACAAAGCGCAAGCCAAAGAGTGTGCGTTATATATGTAACTAGAGGGAGGCCAGTCATGTTGCACACTCTATTGGTCAATTTGTTGATTATATTATTCAAAGCATCAAGGTCCATCATATGTCATAAGCTTGACACACGATGAAATTACCTTCGATCAAAAGGAGATAATTTAAGTACGCAACACAAGAAACCCACATTCAGATTAGGCAAGACATGCCATAACCATGAACTTCGGAGGTATGTTAGGTGAAAGTTGTCGCGCAAGTAGAAAGCCATCCATCCATTCATACCAAACACCACTCGCACCTTTACGGTTTACATTCCCACACCGTCTAGCAAATAGCCATCAACCAAGCACATAGGCCAAGCAAGCAACAAAAAAGCCAGAGCAATCCTTAGAATGCACCGAACGATGAGAAACCCTTCAAGTCGAGTTGCTACTATAGCAGGTTAATTAAGACCCTTTGATGTCAAGCATAGAACACTCGACAATCGGGACAAAGGCCGATTAGTGTATACACCATCTCATCTTCCAGTTCCCAACACACCCACCTAGTTTTGATCTCAACTTTCATTCTCAATACAAAACAACTAATAAGGAACAATCAAGGTAAGTTAGATCCTTCAAGTTGAGCCGCTACAATAGCAGGTTAATTGCGACCTTTCAACGTCAAGCACAGAACACTTAGCAACCGGGACAAAGGCCGATTGGTGTTTCCACCGTCTCGTCTTCCAAATCCCAACACACCCACCTAGTTTTGATCTAAACTTTCGATCTCACAGCAACTAATAGGAATCCAGCAAGCTAATTGGGAACCTTCGATGTAGGGCACAGAACACTACTCGTCTTCCGAATCCCAATGCGCCCACTTTTATTCAGGATAAGTTTATCGGTACGTTAATTGAGATCCTTGGATCATAAAGCACACCAAGGAGTGTGGATTGTATAGCCAACTAGAGGGAGGCATCCATGTTGCACACTCTATCGGTCAATTCATTGACTATATTATTCAAAGCATCAAGGTCCATTATATGTCATAAGTTTAACACGTGATGAACTACGATTACCTTTGATCAAGATGACATAATTTTGGTATGCAACACAGGAAAACCATCAAGACAGGTCATAAACATGAATTTTGGAGGTATGTTAGGTGAAAGTTGTTGCGCAAGCAGAAAGCCATCCACCCAAACATACCAAACACCACGCATGAACCTTTACGGTCTACATTCCCAAATCATCTATGAAATAGCCACAAACCAAGCACATAAACCAAGAAAGCAACCAAAATCTAAAGAAATCCTTTGAATTCACCGAATGATGTGAAACACTTCAAGTCGATTCGTTACTATAGCAAGTTAATTGAGACCATTCGATGTTAAGCACAAAACACTTGGCAATGAGGACAAAGGCCAATTGGTGTCTACACTATCTCATCTTCCAGATCCTAACACACCCACCTAGTTTTGATCACAGCTTTCGTTCTCGAGATAAAACAACTAATAAGGAACATGCAAGGTAACTTAGATCCTTCAAGTTGAGTCGCTACTATGGCAGGTTAATTGAGACCTTTCGACAACAAGCATAGAACACTTAGGAATCGGAAGAAAGACCGATTGGTATTTAGACCGTCTCGTCTTCCAAATCCCAACACACCCCCTAGTTTTGATCTCAATTTCCGTTCCCGATACCCAACAACTAATACGAAACCAACAAGCTAATCGGGAACCTTCGATGTAGGGCACATAACACTCCTCGTCTTCCGGATCCCAATGCACCCCTTTTATTCACGATAAGTTGGTCGGCAGGTTAATTGAGATTCTTGGATCACAAAGCGCGTGCCAAGGAGTGTGCATTGTATAGGCAACTAGAGGGAGGCCAACCATGTCACACACTCTATCGGAAAATTCGTTGATTATATTATTTGAAACATCAAGGTCCATCATACGTTATAGGCTTGACACATGATGAAATACAATTATCTTTGATCAAAGATGACATAATTTAGGTAAGCAAGACAAGAAACCCACAATCAGATTAGGCAAGTCATGTCATAACCATGAACTTAGGAGGTATGCTAGGTGATAGTTATTGCGCAAGCCGAAAGCCATACACCCAAACATACCAAACACCACACATGCACCTTTACGGTCTACATTTCCAAATCATCTAGCAAATAACCACCAAAAAAGCACATAGGCCAAGCAAGTAACCAAATACCAGAGCAATCCTTTGAATGCACCAAACATTGCAAATCAAGTCGCTACTATGGCAGGTTAAACGAGACCCTTCGACCTCAAGCACGAAACTCTCAGCAAACATGACAAAGGCCGATTCGTGTCTACATACTACGCATGCACCTTTACGGTCTACATTCCCAAATCATCTATGAAATAGCTACCAACCAAGCACATAAACGAAGAAAGCGACCAAAAGCTAAAGCAATACTTTGAATGCACCGAACGATGTGAAACACTTCAAGTCAAGTTGTTACTATAGCAAGTTAATTGAGACCATTCGACGTCAAGCACAGAACACTCGGCAATGAGGACAAAGGCCAATTGGTGTCTACACCGTCTCATCTTCTAGATCCCAACACACCTACCTAGTTTTGATCTTAACTTTCATTCTTGATACAAAACAACTAATGAGGAACAAGGAAGGTAATTTAGATCCTTCAAGTCGAGTCAGGTTAATTGAGATCCTTGTTTTGATCTTAACTTTCGTTCATGATAAGTTTATCGGCAGGTTAATTGAGATCCTTGGAACATAAAGTGCGCGCCAAGGAGTGTGGATTGTATAGGCAACTAGAGGGAGGCAGCCATGTTGCACACTCTATCGGTCAATTCGTTGATTATATTTTTCAAAGCATCAAGGTCCATCATATGTCATAAGCTTGACACACGATTAAATGCAATTACATTCGATCAAGATGATATAATTTAGGTACGCAACACAAGAAACCCACAATCAGACTAGGCAACACGCGTCATGACCATGAACTTAGGAGGTATGCTAGGTGAAAGGTATTGCGCAAGCAAAAAGCCATACACCCAAACATACCAAACACCACTCATGCACCTTTACGATCTACATTCCCAAATCATCTAGCAATAGCCACGAACCAAGCACATTGGCAAAGGAAGCAACCAAATACAATAGCAATCCATTGAATGCACGGAATGATGCGGGACATTTCAAATCGAGTCGCTAGTATAACAGGTTAATGAGACCCTTCGACCTCAAGCACAGAACACTCGGAAAACGTGACAAAGGCCGATTGGTGTCTACACCGTCTCGTCTTCCAGATCCCAACACACCCACCTAGTTTTGATCTTAACTTTCGTTCTCGATACAAAACAACTAATAAGGAACAAGGAAGGTAATTTAGATCCTTCAACTCGAGACACTACTGTAGCAGGTTAATTGAGACCTTGTGACGTCAAGCACAAAACACTTAGCAATTAGGACAAAGGCCGATTGTGTTTATACCGTCTCGTATTCCAAATCCCAACACACCCACCTAGTTTTGATCTCAACTTTCGTTCTCGATGCCCAGCAGCTAATAGGAAACCAGCAAGCTAATTAGCAACCTTCGACGTAGGGCACAAAACATTCCTCGTCTTATGGACAAAATTTAGGTATGCAACACAAGAAACCCACAATCAGATTAAGCCAGACATGTCACAACCATGAACTTAGGAGGTATGCTAGGTGAAAGTTGTTGTGCATAGCAGAGAGCCATCCACCCAAACATACCAAACACCACTTATGCACCTTTACGGTCTACATTACCAAATCATCTAGCAAATAGCCACCAACCAATCCCATAGGCCAAGCAAGCAACCACAAGCCAGAGCAATCCTTAGAATGCACCGAACGATGCAAAAATCTTCAAGTCGAGTCGTAACTATAACAGGTTAATTGAGACCATTAGACGTCAAGCACAGAACATTCGGCAATTGAATCAAAGGTCGATTGGTGTCTACACCGTCTCGTCTTCTAGATCTAAAAACACCCACCTAGTTTTGATCTCAACTGTCGTTCTCGATACCAAACAACTAATAAGGAACAAGCAAGTTATTTGAGATCCTTCAAGTCGAGTCGCTACTATAGCAGGTTAAGTGAGACCTTTCGACGTCAAGCACAAAACACTTAGCAATCGGGACAAAGGCCGATTAGTGTTTACACCGTCTCGTATTCCAAATCCCAACACACCCACCAAGTTTTTATCACAACTTTCATTCTCAATACCCCGCAACTAATAGGAAACCAGCAAGCTAATTAGGAACCTTCGACATAGGGAACGGAACACACCTCGTCTTTCGGATCCCAATGCATCCACATTTTTTTCCACCATAAGTTTAGCATCGGTTTAATTGAGATCCTTGGATCATAAAGCGCGTGCCAGGGAATGTATATTATATAGGCAACTAGAGGGAGCCAACCATGTTGCCAACTCTATCAGTCAATTTGTTGATTAAATTATTCAAAGCATCAAGGTCCATCATATGTCATAAGCTTGATACACGATAAAATACAATTACCTTCGATCAAGACGACATAATTTAGCTATGCAACACAAGAAACCACAATCAGATTAAGCCAGACATGTCACAACCATGAACTTAGGAGGTATGTTACGTGAAAGTTGTTGCGCAAGTAGAGAGCCATCCACCAAAACATACCAAACACCACTCATGCACCTATACGACCTACATTCCCAAATCGTCTAGCAAATAGCCACCAACCAACACATAGGCCAAGCAAGCAACCAAAAGCCAAAGCAATCGCTAAAATGCACCGAACGATGAGAAAGTCTTCAAGTCGAGTCGCTACTATAACAGGCTAATTGAGACCCTTCGACGTTAAGAATAGAACATTCGGCAATCGGAACAAAGGCCGATTGGTGTCTACACCGTCTTGTCTTCTGGATCTAAAAACACCCACCTACTTTTTATCTCAACTTTCGTTCTCGATACCAAACAACTAATAAGGAACAAACAAGGTAATTGAGATCCTTCATGTCGAGTCGCAACTATAACAGTTAAATAAGACCTTTCAACATCAAGCACAAAACACTTAGCAATCGGGACAAAGGCCGATTAGTGTTTACACCATCTCGTATTCCAAATCCCAACACACCCACCTAGTTTTGATCACAATTTCGTTCTTGATACCCCGCAACTAATTAGGAACCTTCGACGTAGGGCACCGAACACTCCTCGTCTTTCGGATCCCAATGCGCCCACTTTTTGTCACAATAAGTTTCTCATCGGGTTAATTGAGATCCTTGGATCACAAAGCGCGTGCCAAGGAATGTATATTGTATAGGCAAGTAGAGGGAGCCAACCATGTTGCCCACTCTTTCAGTCAATTAGTTGATTAAATTATTCAAAGCATCAAGGTCCATCATATGTCATAAGCTTGACACGATAAAATACAATTACCTTCGATCAAGACGACATAATTTAGGTATGCAACACAAGAAACCCACAATCAGATTAAGCCAGACATATCACAACCATGAACTTAGGAGGTATGTTAGGTGAAAGTTGTTGCGCAAGTAGAGAGCCATCCACCAAAACATACCAAACACCACTCATGTACCTTTAAGGTCTACATTCCCAAATCGTCTAGCAAATAGCCATCCAATCACATAGGCCAAGCAAACAACCAAAACCCAGATTAATCCTTAGAATGCACCGAACGATGCGAAAATCTTCAAGTCGAGTCGTTACTATAGCAGGTTAATTGAGACCCTTTGACGTCAAGCACAGAACATTCGGCAATCGAATCAAAGGCCGATTGGTGTCTACACCGTCTCTCTTCTGGATCTAAAAACACCCACCTAGTTTTGATCTCAACTTTCGTTATCGATATCAAAAAACTAATAAGAAACAAGCAAGGTAATTGAGATCCTTCAAGTCGAGTCGCTACTATAATAGGTTAATTGAGACCTTTCGACGTCAAGCACAAAACACTTAGCAATCGGGACAGAGGTCGATTAGTGTTTACACCGTCTCGTATTCCATATCCCAACACACTCACCTAGTTTTGATAACAACTTTCGTTCTTGATACCCCGCAACTAATAGGAAACCAGCAAGCTAATCAGGAACCTTTGACGTAGGGCACGGAACACTCATCGTTTTTCGGATCCTAATGCACCACTTTTTATCATGATAGTTTATCATCGGCTTAATTGAGATCCTTAGATCACAAAGCGCGTGCCAAGGAATGTACATTGTATAGGCAACTAGAGGGAGCCACCCATGTTGCCTACTCTATTAGTCAATTTGTTGATTAAATTAGTCAAGCATCAAGGTCCATCGTATGTCATAAGCTTGACACACGATAAAATACAATTACCTTCAATCAAGATGACATAATTTAGGTGTGCAACACAAGAACCCACAATCAGATTAAACCAGACATGTCACAACCATGAACTTAGGAGGTATGCTAGATGAAGTTGTTGCGCAAAGCAAAGAGCCATCCACCCAAACATACCATACACCACTCATGTACCTTTACGATCTACATTCCCATATCGTCTAGCAAATAGCCACCAACCAAGCACATAGGCCAAGCAAGCAACCAAAAGCCAGACCAATCCTTAGAATGCACAGAACGATGCGAAAATCTTAAAGTCAAGTCGCTACTATAGCAGGATAATTAAGACCCTTCGACGTAAAGCACAGAACATTCGGCAATCGGAACAAAGGTCGATTGGTGACTACACCGTCTCGTCTTCTGGATCTAAATACACCCACCTAGTTTTGATCTCAACTTTCGTTATCGATACCAAACAACTAATAAGGAACAAGCAAGGTAAGTGAGATCCTTCAAGTCGAGTCGCTACTATAACAGGTTAATTGAGACCTTTCGACGTCAAACACAAAACACTTAGCAATCGGGACAAAGGCCGATTAGTTTTTACACCGTCTCGTATTCCATATCCCAACACACCCACCTAGTTTTGATCACAACTTTCGTTCCCGATACCCCGTAACTAATAGGAAACCAGCAAGCTAATTAGGAACCTTCGACGTAAGGCACGGAACACTCCTTGTCTTTCGGATCCCAATGCACCCACTTTTTTCACGATAAGTTTATCATCGGGTTAATTGAGATCCATGGATCACAAAGCGCATGCCAAGGAATGTGTATTGTATAGGCAACTAGAGGGAGCCAACCATGTTGCCTACTCTATCAGTCAATTTGTTAATTAAATTATTCAAAGCATCAATGTCCATCATATGTCATAAGCTTGACACACGATAAAATACAATTACCTTCGATCAAGACGACATAATTTAGGTATGCAACACAAGAAACCCACAATCAGAGTAAGCCAGACATGTCACAACCATGAACTTAGGAGGTATGTTAGGTGAAAGTTGTTACGTAAGCAAAGAGCAATCCACCAAAACATACCAAACACCACTCATGCACCTTTACTGTCTACATTCCCAAATCGTCTAGCAAATAGCCACCAACCAAGCACATAGGCCAAGCAAGCAACCAAAAGCCAGAGCAATCCTTAGAATGCACCGAATGATGCGAAAATATTCAAATCGAGTCGCTACTATAGTAGGTTAATTGAGACCCTTCAACGTCAAGAATAAAACATTCGACAATCAGAACAAATGCCGATTGGTGTCTACACCGTCTTGTCTTCTGGATTTAAAAACACCCACCTAGATTTGATCTCAACTTTCGTTCTCGATACCAAACAACTAATAAGGAACAAGCAAGGTAATTGAGATCATTCATGTCGAGTCGTACTATAGCAGGTTGAGTGAGACCTTTTGACATCAAGCACAAAACACTTAGCAATCAGGACAAAGACCAATTAGTGTTTCCATCGTCTTGTATTCCATATCCCAACACATCCACCTAGTTTTGATCACAACTTTCGTTCTCGATACCCCGCAACTAATAGGAAACCAACAAGCTAATTAGGAACCTTCGACGTAGGGCACGGAACACTCCTCGTCTCTCGGATCCCAATGCACCCACTTTTTTCACGATAAGTTTATCATCTGGTTAATTGAGATCCTTGGATGACAAAGCGCGTGCCAAGGAACGCATATTGTATAGGCAACTAGAGGGAGCCAACCATGTTGCCTACTCCATCAGTCAATTTGTTGATTAAATTATTCAAAGCATCAAGGTCCATCGTATGTCATAAGCTTGACACACGATAAAATACAATTACCTTCGATCAAGACGACATAATTTAGGTATGCAACACAAGAAACCCACAATCAGATTAAGCCAGACATGTCACAACCATGAACTTAGGAGGTATGTTAGGTGAAAGTTATTGCGCAAGCAGAGAGCCATCGACCAAAACATACCAAACACCACTCATGCACCTTTACGGTCTACATTCCCAAATCGTCTAGCAAATAGCCACCAACCAAGCACATATGCCAAGCAAGCAACCAAAAGCCAGAGAAATCCTTTGAATGCATCGAACGATGCGAAAATCTTCAAGTCGAGTCGCTACTATAACAGGTTAATTGAGACCCTTCGACGTCAAGCATAGAACATTCGGCAATCGGAACAAAGGCCGATTGGCATCTACACCGTCTTGTCTTCTCGATCTAAAAACACCCACTAAGTTTTCATCTCAATTTTCGTTCCCGATACCAAACAACAAATAAAGAACAAGCAAGGTAATTGAGATCCTTCAAGTCGAGTCGCTACTATAACAGGTTAATTGAGACCTTTCGACATCAAGCACAAATGTTGATACATATATGTACCTAGATTCTGATCTCAATATAATATGTCTTGAATATCTTGCACTTATGTAATATTGGGTACTTAATGAAATAAGAATATTTGTTTGTGATTTGTCTTGTTTAATATTTCATTAATGAGTTGATTACGCATATTGACTTTATTATGTAGGTTTGTGGTTGATTGTTTTAATATAAATAACATTATTATGTTTAATACATTCAAACTTAACAACATGAAGTCATCATGCGAATGGTCCATGCTAATGGACCATACGCATGAACAACTTAATGCTAATGACTCAGTCGCACGACTGAACCAGGAGACTGGATCAGTCGTATGATTGTCACATAAGATTGGCTCATTCGCACGACTGAACACTCAGTCGGGCGAATGGACCAACCATATAACTCAATCGCATGACTGAACCATGCTAATGGTTCAGTCGCCCGAATGAGCAACCCTAACCTATAAATACCACCTAATTCGTGGAAAAACGTAAGCATTCAATCCACTTCGACTCCAGACATACCCTAGCCGTCTAGAAGCCTCTAAGTTCGTACTCCAAGTTCATAGAACGCGGTAGATCGATTCCTAATCGATTCTTGACGTTAGATTCAATACATTATTGTGTTTACGTGCGTTCTCACCGATTGGATCACCAATCAAATAGGATTCCGCACTATTTGGTTTGGTTTAACACATTAATCAGTTGGTGTTTCATTCAAATACCAGATCCTAACAACAAAACACTTAGCAATCTCACAAAGGTCGATTAGTGTTTACACCGTCTCGTATTCCATATCCCAACACACCCACCTAGTTTTGATCACAACTTTCGTTCTCGATACCCCGCAACTAATAGGAAACCAGCAAGCTAATTAGGAACCTTCGACATAGGGCACGAAACACTCCTCGTCTTTCGGATCCCAATGCACCCACTTTTTTTCACGATAAGTTTATCATCAGGTTAATTGAGATTCTTGGATCACAAAACGCATGCCAATGAATGTATATTGTATAGGCAACTAGAGGGAGCCAACCATGTTGCCTACTCTATCAGTCATTTGTTGATTTAATTATTCATAGCATCAAGGTCCATCATATGTCATAAGCTTGACACACGATAGAATACAATTACCTTCGATCAAGACGACATAATTTAGGTATGCAACACAAGAAACCCACAATCAGATTAAGCCAGACATGTCATAACCATGAACTTAAGAGGTATGTTAGGTGAAAGTTGTTGTGCAAGCAGAGAGCCATCCACCAAAACATACCAAACACCACTCATGCACCTTTACGGTCTACATTCCCAAATCGTCTAGCAAATAGCCACCAACCAAGCACATAGACCAAGCAAGCAACCAAAAGCCAGAGCAATCCTTAGAATGCATCGAACGATGCGAAAATCTTCAAGTCGGGTCGCTACTATAGCAGGTTAATTAAGACCCTTCGACATCAAGCATAGAACATTCGGTAATCGAAACAAAGGCCGATTGGTGTCTACATCGTCTTTTCTTCTGGATCTAAAAACACCCACATAGTAACTAATAAGGAACAAGCAAGCTAATTGAGATCCTTCAAGTCGAGTCGCTACTATAACAGGTTAATTAAGACCTTTTGATGTCAAGCACAAAACACTTAGCAATCAGGACAAAGGCCGATTAATGTTTACACCGTCTCGTATTCCAAATCCCAACACACCCACCTAGTTTTGATCACAACTTTCGTTCTCGATACCCCGAAACTAATAGGAAACCAGCAAGCTAATTAGGAACCTTCGACGTAGGGCACAGAACATTCCTCGTCTTTCGAATCCCAATGCGCCCACTTTTTTCACGATAAGTTTATCATGGGGAAATTGAGATCCTTGGATCATAGTCACATGGTTCGCGGTACGCTCCGGTACGGGTACGTAGAACAGGATCGCAATTTGCTAGGTCCCTAAAATTCGGTACGAAGGGGGGTAGGCTCATTTCGGATCGTTCCGGTACGATATACCATTAAATGTGGTACGACGTACAAATTAAAATAGGTGTTATTTTTCTACATAGATTTCACAAGTAACTTCAAGCCTTATATTAAAATTTTGGCCCAATTAATATTATTTAAGTCCATTAAACTACTCAATAACTTAAAAAAGCCCATTTAAGAAAATAAATACGGGCTCACAAGTGTACGTTCTCAAAGATTAGGTTTTATTGTGAAGCCCTAATCTATTGCAGCCACTACCAAATATGTCATTCCTCGTCTTGTCTATTCTAGAGAACAATTGTTCGCATGTATTACAGGTCCTGATCGGAAGCTTATAGGTATGAAGCATGAAGATCAAAGGCTTTTGATTCTCAATTGAGTGTAGGTCGATTTTAGAACCAAACTACAACTGAAAAAAGAATGCTTCATCTTAATCTCTGTTTTTCATCTCTAGTTCAGAAACCACCACCCTATGCTTCATCAATCTCTATTCTTCATCTCTTTCATTTCTGGAACGTTAATTTTATAGTCAAAATCGTGAACCGGAGCGTTCCCGGAACGCATTCGTACCGCGTTTTGGTATGAGCGATCCAAATCAAAAATCGTGGCATAACTAGCGAACCATGTGACTATGCCTTGGATCACAAAGTGTGTGCCAAGGAATGTAAATTGTATAGGCAACTAGAGGGAGCTAACCATGTTGCCCACTATCAGTCAATTTGTTGATTAAATTATTCAATGCATCAAAGTCCATCATATGTCATAAGCTTGACACACGATAAAATACAATTACCTTTGATCAAGACAACATAAGTTTGGTATGCAACACAAGAAACCCACAATCAGATTAAGCCAAACATGTCACAACCAAGAACTTAGGAGGTATGCTTGGTGAAAATTGTTACGCAAGCAGAGAGCCATCCACCCAAACATACCAAACACCACTCATGCACCTTTACGGTCTACATTCCCAAATCGTTTAGCAAATAGCCACCAACCAAGCACATAGGCCAAGCAAGCAAGCAAAAACGAGAGCAATCCTTAGAATGCATCAAACGATAGGAAAATCTTCAAGTGGAGTCGCTACTACAGTAGGTTAATTGAGACCTTTCGACATCAAACACAGAATACTTAGCAATCAAGACAAAGGCCGATTGGTGTTTACACCGTCTCGTCTTCCAAATCCCAACACACCCACCTAGTTTTGATCACAACTTTCGTTCTCGATACCCAACAACTAATAGGAAACCGGCAAACTAATTAGGAACCTTCGACATGGGGCACAGAACACTCCTCATCTTCCGCATCCCAATGCGCCCACTTTTATTCACGATAAGTTTAATCCCGGGTTAATTAAGGTCCTTAGTTCATAAAGCGCCCCCCAAGGAGTGTGTATTATATAGGCAACTTGAGGGAGGCAGCTATGTTGCACACTCTATCGGTCAATTCGTTGATTATATTATTCAAAGCATCAAGGTCCATCATATGTCATAAGCTTCCACAGGATGAAATACAATTACCTTCGATCAAGATGACATAATTTAGGTATGCAACACAAGAAACCCACAATCAGATTAGACCAGACATGTCACAACCATAAACTTAGGAGGTATGCTAGGTGAAAGTTGTTGCGCAAGCAGAGAGCCATCCACCAAAACATACCAATCACCACTCATGCACCTTTACGGTCTATATTCCCAAATCATTTAGCAAATAGCCACCAACTAAGCACATAGGCCAAGCAAGCAACCAAAAGCCAGAGCAATCCTTAGAATGCACCGAACGATACGAAAATCTTCAAGTCGAGTTGCTACTATAGCAGGTTAATTGAGACCCTTTGACATCAAGCACTGAACACTTGGCAATCGGGACAAAGACTGATTGGTGTCTACACCATCTCATCTTCTGGATTCAAACACGCCCACCTAGTTTTGATCTCAACTTTTGTTCTTGATACAAAACAACTAATAAGGAACAAGCAAGGTAATGTAGATCCTTCAAGTCGAGTCGCTACTATAGCAGGTTAATTGAGACACTTCGACGTCAAGCACAGAACACTCGGCAATCGGGACAAAGGCCAATTGGTGTCTGCACCGTCTCATTTTCTGGATTCAAACACACCCACCTTGTTTTGATTTCAACTTTTGTTCTCGAAACAAAATAGATATTGCATGCATACATATACATGGCATATGATATTGATTTTGTATTTCTCAAGACCATAAAACCACAAGAAAATAAAAATATAAAGACAATATGGTGTTAAAGAAAGAACACATACCAGAACGAGCATAGCTAATTCTAGCCTTTGGCAAAAACCGAGCAACTTAATTTTTTTTGCTTTCTCACTTGGTCAAGCATAGCTTGAAAATTAAGATTCAGAATAAAATATATCAAACACCAAACATAAACATAAAAATAAAGTAAGTTCTGGAGAACTAACAAATGAATAACAAATTCAAGAATAAGATAAAGTGGTCTGGATTTGGGCAAAGAATAATCAACCACGATTTTAGTTATAAACATATACCCAATTTTAGGAGCATAATTTAAAAAAGAAGCAAAACAAGGACCAACATGGGTAATTGAAGTCTGAAGTTGCATATGGCACATAACTATCCTTGTAATGACTACTTATGAATTATAAAAAAAACTAATTATCACCGCTATTTTCATTTAGGTGCTGTTTGTTTTTTCTGCAAGAAAATGTTTGCAGTCTGTGGACCACATCTGCAGACATCTGCAACAGAAGAGGTGGACCAAATGTCTGCAGTCTGCAAGAAAAAGACTGTTTTTTTTAACATCTGTAAAATGCTGAAATATTCTGTACTTAAACTAAACTAATTTTTTAAACTTTAAAAATAACAATACATAAATAAAAGTCATATTGTTTTGGAAATTATTGTTTTGAGAGCACTTTGTGCTACTATATATATTAATCGTGCTCAGTTTAAAGTCGGATCAACGGGTATGGGTCGGAGTGGTTAATGTGACCGGGTCATGGATACGGGTTATGAATAGTGATATTTTAGTCACATGTTTATTTGGAACCAATCAGTCCCAATTTCAGTGAACAATTTTGCGACTTCTTTATTGCTCCCTAATGAGTTCTCAAGCACCCCGACTTTCCTTAAAGCCTTAACGTCCTCAGGATGATCGATCAGCGAATCAAGAAGACATATGATGTAACCCCTGCATCATATGCTTCATGTGAGCTTATTTCATAAGCTATCAAGTTTAATAACATAGGCTTGGTGGAATCATCCACTGTTATTGGAGGGAGTTTTGAGCTTTTCGGATACAAAGTATCGATTCAAGCCATTTTCTTTTCATCCTCCGGATGCCAAAATATTTCCATAGATGAAAGGTTTAATCTTATTCAGACAATCATCAATCTTCAACAACTTCATCACCTCCCTTAGAACTTTAAAAGGAATTTGGTTTTCCAACAAGAACAAATCTTGATGAACAAACACAATCTGGAGGGCGGCGATGAGACTTCTGCGAGGAAGGAGGGCCACGGAGGGGAGCGTGAGCGGGCGGGGGGGCCTGGAGGACGGCGGCGGGACTTCTATGAAGGAGGAGGGCCACGGAGGGGAGCTTGGGCGGGCGGGGTGCGTTGGCGGGCGGGGTGAGTGTGCGTGCGGGGGACTTCTACAACGGAGGAGGGCGACGGCGTGGGGGCGGCGGAGCGAGAGGGATGCGACGGAGGAGGGCGGTGGCTCGGAGGGCGGTGGCGTGGATGGCGGCGGCCGAAGACGGAATCTGCAGTTGTTGTGAGAAGAGGAGAGGAGTGGTGGGTTTAACACAATGAGAAGAAAACAAGTCTGAAAGGATTGGGGTAAAGGAGAAGAGGTTGAAAAGACTTGAGAAGTGGTAACACACATCTTCTCCACGCAAACGTCAGGAAGATGTTTTTTAATGAAACGTCTTCCAAAAACAAACACTCTACGCACTCAAAACCTCTTCCCGCATCTGCGTGCTCGCAGATGAAGATGTGGGGAAGGGCTTTTACAAAAAACAAACACCACCTTAAAGATGAAAATAATAAAAATAGAAGGTCTGACTAACGGCACTTGGAAACATTCTTTCTCAAACCACTAATCATGGATATAGAAGAGAGTACGTAACAAGCAGTGAGAAAAAGGAAAAAAAATGATAATCTAGGGTGGAATCTGTCCTTCAATCCCACAAACAATCTAAATTTGATGCTAAAGTGATGAAGAAACCCATATAATCATTTTTTAAATCTCACACCATGTTCACTCATATAGCAAATTTTACATCCTTATATCATCTTTAAGATTAATTCATCTCGCAATCCCACCTACTTTTAATATTAATGAATTTCTTACAAAGATTATTAACTCTTTTGTTTCATTGTAAACTAGTAGATGCAAGCACCTCGACACAATTTAAGCATCCTACAATAGCTCACTATTAAATAATTGGCACAACATTCTTCAAAATTTACTCTAATATTTTTTATTATAGAGAAACATTAACATCCGAAGAACACACAAATAAATTATAGGCTCACTGGCATTAGCATTTATGTCACAAACTAGTGGCAGAGTTTGAACACTCCTGTAGGGGGGTCGGGAGCGAGATTAATTTTTTTTGGGGGGGCGAACTCGAGTTTTATATAATAAATTACACTATCGAGCCAAAAACACTGTGGTGTAGAAAGAAAAAAAAGGCGTACCCTGCACAAGAGGCGTAGCTGACTTGAACCTCATTTACAAAAATCGCACGAGCTTGATGTGTAGTCACTTTCTCATTTGGCCAAGTATATAATTAGCAAGCCTGAAAATGAGATCAGAAATAATATATATCCTCAACAACCACACATAATTTAACATAAAAAGAGAAAGCTTTGAGAACTAATACAAGTATAACCAATTCAAATATATGACAGTGGCCTAAAGCAGTGGAAACAGACAAAACTTATGTTTAAAAAGTCGAACGCAATTTAAATCATATTCAGGGAAGATGTACCAAAAGCTGGACAGATATTTCAAACACATTCACTTAAATTCAACGCAGAACTGTTGACACAAAGCCGTTAAATTCAAAAGGCATATCATCTATAAAAATAATTGATAGAATTGTAAGCATGGAGCTTCAAACATTTAAACACTATTGTTGCTTTATAACCCTACCAAAGTAATTGAAACATTCAGTTTTAAAAGCCTTTAACGCATTTTAAATAATTTTTTTCATAAATAAGGTTTCATACAGTCAAACGCGGTTGTTATGTAAGCCTTGAGTTTTGATTTGAAACAAATGTGAAGAACCCGGATTGAATAAATCACAAATTCATCAAACCAGAGTGAAAAGACTAAGATCAAGCAGACAATATGGCTACACCTGCTCTTGAAATTAACATTTGATTACATTCAAAGCAAGAAAGTTGATTGTTTGTATTACCATTTTGATTAAAAATAAACAAAAGTTACAATAATTACATTTACAACAGAGAATTATGAATACGCCTCGTGTAACAAACTAAATAAGCTTATAAAACAATGTGATAAAAAGAAAACAGGACAACTTGTTAAAACCACATCTTTTTCGGTTCATTAAAGTTGCTTTATTTGTAACTTTGCTAGTTTGCTTTGAAACAGCCTTAAAAATAGCATACGTTTTGCAGCTGAAGTAACAGGGAAAATACAGTCAAACCATTTAGTATACATAGAAACAACTTGAACTTTATAACTTACAATGCAGTAGTGGACGTGCAGCAGATCATGTAGCCTTCAGCACAATTAGAATGGTACTCGCCAGCTGTTAACAGTTGACACAAATTCAGTGTTCAAACAATCTCAGTTAGGTAATCATTTTGTTTCCAGTGCGTGAACAAAGATGTAGATAATGATAATGACTATGAAATCTGGCCCGTATGTTTTAGACTTTTAGTCACCCATAAAAAAGAAAAGAAATTAACATGTAAAAGATACCTACATTTTTTTTCCTCGTGGAAAAAAAATTATAATGAATGTTGTGAACACGAACATACTTGTTGATAATTGTGGCAAAGAGAGACAAAGCTTCAGACTCTCAAGCATCAGGCAAATTCCTAGCATAATCACCAAGCACTGGATCCATCATCGGGGGCACAATTGCTTTCCTATTTGTGGTTGATGTTGATCTACAGCCTTATCCAGAAATGTCTCAATCAGCTTCAGTGTTTCCCTCTTCACAGATCTGTTTTGTGACAAATGGATACGTAGGAAGAATAATCCAACATGTTATTAATTAAATAATATAACATTGTACCTCAGAAGTTTTACGTAAGAAGTTCTAGACGCATAGGGCCCCCTACAGCAATGGATGATGATACAAGCTCACTGTACATTCTGATTAAAGCATGATACACTAGGGAGATAAGTATAAGCCACTTGAAAACATTAGATCATGTGGTAGAAAGGTGATTGAACTTTAAAACATACTTGTAGACGTTAAGCATGTCCAAAAGATGAGGGTTATTTGTGACAGAAAATGTGTCCCAGTGCACTGGCGGCACTTGTATTTGTCTGCAGAAAACAGAACCATACTAAAATAACAAACAATAAACCAAAAACATACATAAAATTATACATAACTCAAAGTTCTAACAAATATGGCTAGGATTGCTCACGAGTAGAAAAGATTTTCAAATGTTTAGTACAGATGCAAACCTGCAATATATTAGCACGGTCCTAATCACATCTGGATCCTTTAAGAAATCAACACTACCACACGCATGTCCTATAATCTCAGTCCATTTCTGCATAAAAAAGGCATCATATAGCATAATGTTCAGGTTTTTTTATATAAAAAAGATCCTAGAAAAATCCTACCTGATTAGGAAGACTCATCAGCCTCTGCAAATATTCCTCCCATATTGCGGCCTCGGATTCTGCCTGAATCACATAACCAACCTACCAAAGAGAATAATGCGACAAATGTCGTAAACCTATAATAAAATGTTTATACTGATGGAGTGAATTGGTATCAAGTTATCAGGACAATTCAACTTACAGACTCGTAGAATGTATGTATCTGATGTGGCTCAAGGTCTGCAATGGTTGTTGGGAGAGTGGTAAGCAGTTCTGAGACAAAAGGCTCACTTTCCCCAACCTAAAACAGCATAAATGTACAATAATATTAAATAATTTACATTATTGTGTATTATATCCAAGCAGGTATAATGAAATCAAACAACTGCGAAATTTAGAAATATATCAAATCACACATTACATCATTACCTGTAATATGACGAACTTGCGCTTGCATTTCTGAACAATTTTCAAGAATGTATCACATGCCATGTCCTGATTGGATGAGAAATGAAACAATATTATACTACGGCCAGAACAAATGATATTTAGAAAAACTGCAATGAATTCTGTTAATGAAATACTAAGTACTCATGTCTGATTAGAAAGTTTTAGTTTAAAAGTTCAACAAAGTTCCCTGTAAACCAAAGGCCTAAACTAAACAATTAAGGAGGATCCAAACATATCAATAGCACCAGGTGCAGATTAAAAAGATAGTATTAAACAATAGAGAAAGTGGATCTGGAGACATCAGTAGCACCAGGTGCAGATCTAAACAAAAAATAGAGCTTCATAGTCATACAACCTGAACCCCGGGGTGTGTTTCATGCATGAACTCAAACAACTTGTTTATGACAGTTTTCAAGAACTTCCAAATCTTGGATATTGTCCAACAACATACCTGGCAGTGCACCAAAAAGTAGAACATTAAAGTAAATGAACTACTGCCTGATCAATGCTTAAACTATTAGTAATATACTAAAAAAACTGACAAACATACATGATATTACTTGCAATAACAGCTTTATTGTCCTTTCCTTTTGTGATTTCACAGAGATTTAATAGATCACGAATAACCATCACAAGAAATCTATTCTCCTGCCAAGAAAAAAACAAATATTATAACATTAATATAATCTGAAACATGGAACTATATGCTTTATTGTCCTTTCCTTTTGTGATTTCACAGAGATATTGATCCTATTGCCCAGCATAACGTGTTCAAGTTGTTCCATGTCCAATCCTCACCATTTAGTTGTTTACTTAGTTTCTTCAACATCTGTTTACACTCAGAGATTGGTACAAACAAAAATAATTACAATATTGCATTAGAAAATAAGAATGGACTGAAAACAAAAGATGTGAATTCAACAATTGAGGTTTCATGAAATTTGATAAATAACTGGAATATTAAAAACAATAAAAGTTCTGAAAAGTCGTACCTACTTTTCAGTGTCATTATGATCAAGATGGGACAAGTAGATAAGTGTTTCTCTCATTTTCTGCAACAATATACTTAGTTTATCCCGAGAAAATCACTGCTATGTTTCAAGTACTAATCTTCCCATATATGGATGAATATACCTTGTATTGAACAAGGATGTCATTGTCTTTTAAAGTTTCACGAACTATATTCCCATTTTCATCTTCAACAGTTAAAACTTCTTCCAGTTTCGCCATACAAGATATCGTAAGGAGTCTTAACTTTGACATTGGTCCAAAGTAGAGTTGACGTCTTTGCATCAATTGTGTACCATGACCCTCAATCATACCAGGAATCATTGAAATCTAAGTTTTTTAAAAAGAAACAAAAAACAATATTCACAAGATCCAAGATCAAGAGCAAAATTATACAAAACATGCCATGCAAAAAAATAATCTACCTGCAGTTCCATCATGCTTGCAGTTGCTATCAAGATTGTGGTTTGCTTCGAAAAGCTCTAACACCAATAAATTCCAATAATACAAGCAAACCTGTTCAAATAGATTGATGAAAATGGTAGATAAAACAGAATGCAAACCATCATATCACCTAACAAAAGAACAGAGCGAGCCTAAATACCTGCCAAACAGCACACGAACTATCGATTTACCATCCTGTTTGGAAAGAAAATGAAACAAAAACAACATAATTATACCTTAAAAACTTCTGTATCATCCACATAAGAAATGTTCAAGCGATACTCAAGGCCCATCATAAGTGCAGCAATGTTCTCTTGTGAGGATTCGAGTATGCGGATATGATTCTGCATCCAGGGTGTTTATTTCGGATTAAACATAATAATTATCTGATACTTATTACATTATGTAACTATTTCCTTCGATCTGAGAAGGAAAATGCAAATTTTAAAATTTTAATTGTCTAAAAAGAGGCAACATTTCCTTTCTTGGCAACCGTTTATCCAAACCTGCTTTTTACCGATGAATAATCCTTGTTTGATATTTTTAAATTGATTTTGGTCAACAAGTTCTCTTTGTATCTTGTTAGGTTAGTTCAATAATCACGCCAATAAGACTACATGCCATGTCAAAGTAATGCAACAGCCAGCAGAGGCTCATTAAGTCATACAAGGCTTCTATTTAACTTACGAAGAACATAGCAGAGACATACTTAGGAACACGTGCAGAGAAAGAATAGCCATGAAATACAAACATGCTTTGTAATGAAGTGAAAAACAATGCCAGATTCTGAATAAATGCCTGAAAGCAGAGAAAGAAAACTTAACGAGTCAAGGTTTGTTTAAAAGCAAATTTCTCAAACATAACATGCCCTTCCTGTTAAACCCTACAATCCCCTGCTCCTCACTTGACCCATTTCCATAAGCATCTGGTATATTTGTACTAGTAACATCAAATAACAACGGAAATCGTCCAATGTACAACAAAATCAAAATAGAAGACAATACCTTAAAGATAACCACAGTTGTTGGTGAAACCGGATCAAAACGCACAGCACATCTTCCATCTTGACTTGAATACGATAAACGACACATTGATACAAACCCTAGACGATGAACGACACATTTAGCGACAATGTAACATCAAATAACAACAGAAATCGTCCAAAGAAGAACAAAATCGAAATAGAATACAGGACCTGAAATATTGTTGGTGAAACTCGAATACTCGATCAAAACGCACAGTACGTCTTCCATCTTGACTTGAATACGCCCAAATCACACATTATTACAAAACCTAGGCGATAACCGACACATTAGCGGCAATGTAATATAAAATGAAACAGAAATCGTCGACAGTATGGAAAAACAAGACGGAAGATACCTGAAGAATGATGGAATACACAGTTGTTGGTGACACTGAATACGATCACAGGCTTCGATTCGATTTAGTGTTGCAAAGTAATACTGTAAGAAGAAATTACAACTCACAGAGCAATGACTATGATCCATTTGAGAGTGTAATAGGATTCTTTCTCTATATTGGTGATCGAAGGCGTTGTATCGATGTATTTCTACCCGTGTGTGTAAATTGCGGTGGTGGTGGTGGTGGAGGTGGTGGTGGTGGTGGTGATGGTGTTGTGGTGGTGATGGTGGTGTCACTGGTGTCACTGGTGTGTGTGTGTGTTTGTATGTTGATCATGTGTTGAAGACAAAACATGCATTTCTACCGGTGTGTGTAAATTTCCGGAATCTAACATTAAAAAAATGGAAATTTTTACATATTCCCTCTTATTAATAACATAATTTAAATATTTCTCCAAACAAAAAAATCAATTACATATTTTCTCTTTTTAAAACATATATATAATATATATATATCTATTTAATTCAACTTAAACTATTAAATAACTATTTTACTTTATTTTTACTAATAGATTTTTACATATTGATGTTTTATTATTAAATTTGTTTAAAACTTTTGACAATTATATTTTATATTTGGAGATATAATTTTTATTATAGGTTATTGTTGTTTTGAAATAAAATTTTAAACGAGATATGACTTTTTTGTTTCTTTTTATATAGAAGATTCGAACTTGAGTATGTATATGATTGATAGTATTAGAAAGTGAAATGTGTAAAAATATTTAGTGAAAAACACAAGTAAAATAATTATTCAATAAATAATTTTATTAAAATGGGTAAACATGTAATATATATTTAAAAAAAAAGAAATATGTAATTAATTTTTTAAATTGAGTAAATTTGTAATTAATAACTTTAATAATGAAAATATGTAAATGCCCTTGAAAAGACATTGGAGATGCCATGGATTTGAAAATCTAGTCACGCAGCAATGTTTAAATATAATCTAGTCACGTAACCAATGATTCTTAGCCTAATCGACTAAGTTAAGTTAGTTAATACATGTAAATATTAAGATTTTATTTTGAACAAAATAGTTAGAGTTGATCCAGTAGGTTTTCTTAGTAATAAGTTAACTTCTGAAGGGGTTGGGGGTACGGTCAAAGTTGGAAACGAATAGATGAACTTGATTAATATAACATCTATCTACTGAATTAGGATCACACAATCGTCATTCAAATTAATTATTTTTAACTAGATGGTGTTATCATCTGTAAGGGGAGATCATGATGTGATTAAAAACATTTACTGAGAATTTCAAGAGGGAAAAATATATAGTTGTAAAATAAAAATAGTTGGATGACTAGTAAAAGTTGGACCTACGATGTAAACCCATACATTGGGGCGCAAAAGAAGAATAAATGGTTGTTGGCAACATCTGAATCAGCCACCTAATGGTTCAGACTGTTTGTTTTGAGAGCAGATGTCTGAATGATTCAAACACTTGCCTCTCAATGGTTAAGCATTATACTAATACTGAATGGTTAAAAAGTTTAATGCTAAATGATTAAATTCTCTTATTTAAATTGGTCAAACATTTATCTTTAAATAATTAAGTGATATACTAGCTTTTAATAGTTCAGATCTTTTAATGGTTCAGCACTTAATGTTTTATATGGCTCTTGCATATTTAATATATATCGGTTATAAGCAAGCCATGATACTTATTTTGCATACTCGAACACACTTATATTTGACTTTAGCTCGACTCGTTCTTATTGTTGATCGGCTATTGTCTCGTTCAACCAAACTATGACCAGCTTTGACTGGGCTTAACCATGGTTGATGGAACCCCGCCATCATCTTAACATACCATGAGTCACACCCGCTATCTTCATCACTTGCCTACGTCATTGTCGACCACTGTTATCAACACACAACAACCCCTAAAACCACCCCCATAACCAACAACTACAACCACAACCAACACAACCACCATTACCACCGCCCCCCTTGCGACTGTTGTATTACCACCACCGCTGAACCACCATTCAATGCCCCCACCATCTTCATGGTGGTCAGAGGACACAAGAAGGTGGTGCCTCTGTGACTATGACGCAACCCGAAGGGGGAGCTCTTTGTGAAGACAGAGGGTGAGCGAGGGATGTCAAAGGGCGTGTCTTACATTATGGGCTAAATTGACGCTTTTATCCATCGTTCTTTTATTATAAGGTAGTAAAGATAAATATATAGGTTAATTAATTTTTTTTTCTAATTTTACGATAGGAGTAATTGTAGACCTGTCTCCTATACACATGTATGGTAGGCAATTTGTATTATTCTAAAAATGAAAAGCTTCAACATTTCAACACTGTCTTCACATATTCTTCTGCTCACATTCTCCAACTCATATAAGTTTCTTTGTTTTAAGTAATTAAAGTTGTTTGGATGAGTTAGTTTGTAATTGTTCGCATCTCTTCCGGATGCACATAATTGGCAAAAGCAATGGTAGTTTCTTTCAGGATCTACTCTAAGAAGCTTTCAAGTTTAGTTTAGTAACATATCTTAAAATTTAAAATTATAGTAATTCCTGAATTATAACATTAATAGAATCATAATATTATCCTATTCAATTAAGTTTCAATTGTAATATCTAATCATGTAGCAAATTGTTCAATAGCATAATGAATTCTTGGGCCTGTTTGATCGCCTTGCTGCTGCTCATTTTACTACAGTTGCTGCTCTGAACATTCTACATGAAATCCTAACATTTTACCATAACAACCCACAAAATCTTTTTTTTCTTTCCACACACATGCATCATTGATTGAACAAAAAACCACAAATGAAAACGCTGGCACCATTTCAAAAACCTTAATCACAACCTGCATCTCTAACAAGGCGACGTGCAATGTCTAGCTTCCTAAGAATTCGACGTGAGGCTTCAACATGCTCAAGCGGAGGTTTCAAAGAGGTGCAGTATTTACTTGTATAATCTGCATACAAATCTGTAATTTATTGTTGACCCTATTTGTAATTGTAAAGTATATAATTTTTAATTTTTATTTGTTATTAATTTTTTGTTACTTTAAATTTTGATAATCATTTTACACAATTCTTCTCTCTCACCAATGAAACCTACAATCTCATGATTCCGTCGATGATGAAAAGTTCGATATAGATTTTGTAAATGGAACAGTAATAAGTAAATGAAATTTTATTAGCAACACGTAAACATAAATTAAGAATTTATATTTATATGCAAAATTACATAATCAACTCTTTTAAAGATAAATATTTAACATTTTTAATTAATAAAATTAAAGTTTTTTAATACTATCTTCCATCTGTTACCCATATCTCGTTATAGCTAGGGGATTTTTTGCGTTTAAAAAAGATAAAAGTTATATAAATAAAATTTGAATTGTTTAAACTAGCATTAAGGATTATATATAAATACAATTATTCGTACCATCCGTAGTAGAAATTATTTAGGGTTTTTAACTATAATTATTATTAATTATTAATATTCATTCTTATCTTATCTTGTTACAACGGATTTAATCAAAATTATTCTACAATAAAAAGAGTTGATGATTACAGAAAAAGTAGTTATATTCACATTAGCGAGTAATGGCTATAAATACGACATCATTTGGCACATCGGTAGAAAAAGAAAAAAAAAACTTATCTGTTATTCTTTGTGAAGGTACAAATTAATGTGGTGATTCATCTCAAAATGCTCTATGTAATGATACGATGACTTGATTAATCCAATCTAAGTTTTGGTTGGTGACCACAAATGAAATGAGTTTCCTACGTTTGATGTCTTGCTACTTTCTTAATAAAATTTATGATATTTAATCAGTTTTGAATAGATAATTATACTAATCGTGTATACCAGTGTATGTTTATTGTTTTAAGTATGATACATAACCGCATATTTTTCTCTCTGGTTGTATATGATTAATTTAAATTTTTGTACAAGTGTTTACTTGAAATTGTTGTGTATTAAACATCCCTTATGTATGTTATCCGATGTGAATTCATATTATTTTCTTACAATAGTTGAATTTAGAGTTCAAGAATCATATTCATTTTCGTTTATTATATTTAATATTAAATTTTTACTTAAAAAATATTTTGATTGTATGTTAAAATGCAATATATTATTGTATATTTTAAAATGACGTTTTGGAAATTATTTTCTTAAAATGATGTTTTTGAAATCTAAAATTCTTAAAACCGAATTATCTGAAAATTCAATATTCAAAATCTCAGATATTTAAATTTTTGATTTTATTTTATACAGATTTTAGAAAATTTGGATACTCGAACTATCCAAATTGTATGTATGATTGTTTTATATTTAAAAGTAAGAAAATCCAAAAAAGAACTTTTAAATTTGTTTTTTATAAATAATAGTGTAAAATATTTTATAGCTTTTTATATTTTAAAATATTATATCTACTAATCTACATATATTTTTTATTTTTTTATTTTCAATTGTTTTGGATCGTTTTGCTACTGAAATTCGTATGCGAGATTTCAAGCAATTTAATTTTCGAATACCTATCCTGATAATGAAATCAACCATTTGAAAATTTCGGATATCAAATGAATTTTGAATAATTTAAATTATTTTCAAGTTTTTAATCAATAAAATTCATATCAAACATGTTCTTTTTAAATAATTACGAAAGTAGCAAGGCAAAAACGCACGCAACACAATTCGTTTTATGATCACCGACCAAAACTTAATGGGACTAACCAAATCCTATCAAGAGATGATTTAAAGGCCCATAAAGATAATGAGGCAATGAAGAAAAACCAGCTATGCATGCATTTTTCACCAAAATAGTGAGGTAACAAAATCTTTGCTTTTGATGGAATTGAGTTTCAATAAGTTTGAAGAAAGTTGTGATTTGTTTGAATATTTCCTCCAATGATTTTAGAAGATATACCTATACAGCTCAAGAATGATCACCAACTATAGATATAAAAGAAATATTTTTAACATTCTTAGATTTTTACACTAGATGTCCCCAAGCATCCGTATGAACCAGGGAACCTAGCACATAAAATTTGTGGTCGCTCAAAGTAAAAACAGTAATTGTTTGTTAACAAACTCAATTCTATTGTTTGTTTGACAATTTTTTTGTTTTTTGATCGATCTGACTTTAAAGTTTGAATAAAGTTGTGATATGTTTGAATACTTCCTCATACAGATACATGACAAAAGGAGCGACACACTTAAAAGAGTAAAAAAGTATATCGTAGCGCAAAATAGCATCCCGCAAAAAGTTTCCATTTTATGATCACCTACTATGAATAATAAGAAGTATTCGTAATCTTCTCTTCTTGTTACATTGAATGGACCCCATACATCCATATGAACCACGTCACTTAGTTCATCCGATTTGTGGTCATTTAAAGTAAAAAGTTCTACTTTGTTTTGTTTAGCTGCGTGACAATTATCACAAGGTTCATGATTTATGATTAGTAAAAGGTAAGTCTTATTATAAAATATGTAGAACTTTTATAAAGGGTAACCTAATCTTTATGCCATAATTTAGCAAATATTATGGCATCATTGGTATGCACGAAAGCCCTATAAGGACACCATTATTCATGGTGTCAACAAAGTTTAAGCCTCTCTGTTGAAAATAGTTCAGATCAAATAAAAATAAATTAATTAATATTAAGTTATTAGCCAAATCAAATTAATTTTTCGTGACCGATCGAATCTGGTTATAAGAAAGGTAGAAGGAGAGTGTCCCGTTATCGGACAAATTAAACGACACAGAATAATGTAAAACCAACTTGTTATATAATGATCTTCGAATGATGAACTGCACGAAATGTATTCATGTCCTTAAATGATTTTATGCGCTCTAATTGTTGTAAGTTACAACGTAAACTCCCAAGATTTAATACAAAATGAATCTGATTGGTTTATATATACGTACGTATATATATACATATACGTAATACATATACGTATATATACATATACGTATATATACATAAACGTATATATGGGAAGGTTCAAATGAGAACCACTTTTTTTGTGAAAACTCTAGAAACCAATCTCAGCTACTCATTTTTATCACATGCAAATCACATGCTATTTCCCACTTTTTTTTAACGTTCGTAACTTTTTTTCACGACATCATTTTTTCAAATAAAAAATTCACCATAAAATTCAGTATTTTTTATCTTTCCAACGCCTATCATATTGATATACGTATATATATATATATATATATATATATGGATATATATATACGTATATATATATACGTATATATATAGATATATACATACGTATATATATACGTATATATATATACGTATGGACAGACAACCTTCAGAGGTTACCTGATACGCGTGATATATATATACACGTATATATAAATATATATATATACACGTATATATATACGTGTATATATATATATGTATATATATATATATATATATATATATATATACGTATATATACGCATATATATACGTATATATATATGTATATATATATACGTATATATATACATATATATATATATATTGTCACATCCCGGCGGAAGCGTGAGATATTTAGGATGTGACTTGATTGTTCAGAACTCATTGTCGGATACTAATTAATAAACAACACATGATCATACTTATTTCATAACATAATATTAAGTTAGGATTACATAAAATCATAATAGGCAAAATTTGAAATTACATAATCCTATTACATCATAAAGTTTTTAACAGCTACATCTTCAGAGACGATGGAAGTGAGCATCCACCGACACACTGAAGTCATACAAGTTCACAGTTAGGTTCACACAAACTTTTCCTACAACTTCACCCCAGCCATTAAAAACATCAAAGGAGAATGTTAGGTTGTTATTCATGATGAATTCCTGAAAAAGCATACCAAAAATAGTCAACACAAAGTTGGTGAGCTTCACAGGTTTATTAAGCAGATAATATTGATGCATTATTTAAACAACCAAACCTTACATAGTAATCAGATTTATCTATATCTGTCATATCATATTCTCATAAATCAGATAACATAGCATTATGACACTCATTCTGTTAATGCAGGAGATATCTCCTAAGTAGCGCTACCAATGTTATCTAACGGTTCCACATCCGAACTAATGGTTGTAACATAAATTTCAGTAATAATACATCAATTCATAAATTAGTATGCTTTTTTCCCAAATTTGATAAAAACAAAATGGGCCATGAAACTCACCTTTACTCCAAGTAATACCTATAAACAAAAGAATTTTATAGTTTAGAAAACTTAACTATTTTCTTCAAATTTTTCAGTACCTCAATAGATTTGGAAATTTTTATAACAAATAGGTTTATTAATCTGGAATATCACGTTAATTTCTTATTTCCAGATATTACAGATTATTTTCTATAATTGTTATAAAGTCATCATAAATTGCCAAAATAGTTTCCGTAGTCCAAAATTCCCAAAATTTTACAGAGGATTCATCATAATAATTAGAACTTCTTATAAATTTATCAAAGTCTAACACATAATAGATTAGTTTCTGTAATTTTTATAATAATCCCATTTCTTCACAAAATAGCTATATAGCTCCAAAAATCATTAAATTTATACATTCTGTAGGTTTGTATTTATCAATTTATCCATGATTTTCTCAGATTTTATTTTGCTATTTAAGTATTTATTCTGATTTTTCTACTACAGAACATGTAAAATTCATATTTCAATCATAACAAAGGAATAAATTCTGAAATAATTCCAGGGACCTTAGTACTCAAAAAGGATCATTTGGTGAATTTATTAGAATTTTATAAAATTTATTTATATTAATTGCTTATTTCAAGACTATTTTTTCTTTAAAAATTTGGAACAATGTTTGTTCCCACAATCTTTATTTGCCTTTATGATGTAAAATTCCTTGTAATATGTTCACATATAATGCTTTTGATTATATGTGTTGTTTGAACACATATCATACATATATCTATATTTTGACATATAAGTTTAGCTTAGAATTTGATACCTTTGGTTGGTATTTACTTATGAAACCAGAGATATGGTTGTTACAAGAACTAAGTACACGATGGTGGTGGTGATAGCTATCGGTGATGGTTTGTGATGTTGGTGTTTCAAGGATAAACTCGAGGGTCTTTGGTTGAGGTGGTGGTGTGTGTACCTTGTCCGAAGGAGAGTGAAAGATCAAGGTGGTGTGTGGTGTTTGGGAGGTGATGGTGACCGAGTGTAGAGATGATGGTAGTGGTGTGCGATCGAAAGGTGACCGAATGGGGGTGGGTATACGGTAGTGGTTTGGATAGCCGAGAGCTTTGGTATGTTTCTATAGTTCCTTCGGCCGAGTTCATTAAATAATGTAGTTAGTCATCATTATCTACTCCTAGAGTTGTGTGGTGGAACTTAGGATTGCTTAGTGGCGGTTTGTGAAGGCTCTTGGTGTCCCGAAGGCTAGGTGGCGAATGGATAGGTGCATGAGTCACCAAACACTCATTGCAAACTAATCTAAGGTTTTAGTTGGTTTAATCGGTGATTAAGGGTGCTAATGATTCGGTCTTTGATCTTAATTGGTGTTTTGGTTTAAGGTTTAGGTGTGAAAGATTTGGTTTAGTTTGTTTTGATGTTAAGTTCTCTTGATGTTAACTTGTACTTATGGTGTTTGATTAGGTTGTGTTTGGATGTTGTTTATGGATGTATCTTAATCATATATGGTTTCATATCAAAGATTTGTTGCTTATGAATACATGCACACGTAAATTATATATACATGCAATCATATATACGTGCATCGCATAGTATATACATATAAACACATAATACACACATGTATTTTAACAAGGGATGACATATGCATGAGTAAAACATAGATAATATACATGTGTATAATGTTTCTTAATAAAGATGGTTCATGCACACGTAAAAGGTATGTATGCGACCATGCGTACGTATACTTGTATATATATGCAAGTGAATAATATACTTATGTAAACAAAATGAAAGCATGCATATGTTATGCAAAGTATATATATATATATATATATATTAACCTAGGTGTGGCTTAAGTTATATGAATGATCCTTGTATAATATTTCTTAATCTAGGGTTGTCACATTCTCCCCCCGTAAAGATAATTTCGTCCCGAAATTTATTTGGTTAGCAATGAACTTATCTGACCATTGACTTGGAATAGATGGGGGTATCTTCTTTTGATTTCATCTTCTCTTTCCCACGTATACTCAGGTCCTCTCTTAGCATTCCACTTAACCTTTACTATAGTAATTTTGCCTCTTCTTAGCTTTTTAACTTTCTTGTCTAATATAGCTATTGTTCTTCTGTGAAATGAAGCTTCTCGTCTATCTTTATTTCCTGAGCTGGAACTTTTAATGTTTCATCTGTTAAACATTTCTTTAGATTGGATACATGGAACGTGTTGTGTACTTCATTAATTCTTGAGGTAAATCTAGTTTGTATGCAACGGGACCAATTTTGTCAATAACTTCAAATGGTCCAACATATCTTGGGTTTAACTTATTTCTCTTTCAAATCGAAAGATTCCTTGGTAGGTGATATTTTTAGATAGACTTTGTCTCCAATTTGAAATTCTAATGGCCTTCTTCTTTTATCAGCATAGCTTTTCTGTCGATCCCGTGCTGTCTTTAGTCTATTTTTGATTTCCTTGATTTTGTCAGATGTTTCTTGAATTATATCAGGACCTATAAGTTGCCTATCTCCTACTTCATTCCAGCATAAGGGTGATCTACATTTTCTCCCATACAAGGCTTCAAACGGGGCTGTTTTAATGCTGGAATGATAACTATTATTATAGGAAAATTCTATCAAAGGTAGATGTATATCCCAGCTGCCTCCAAAGTCTAATGCACAAGCACGTAACATATCTTCCAGTGTTTGTATTGTCCTTTCACTTTGTCCATCTGTTTGTGGGTGGAAGGCGGTGCTAAGATTTATTCGGGTTCCTAAAGCTTTTTGTAGGGTTTGCCAAAATCTTGATATGAATCTACTGTCTCTATCAGATATAATGGAGATTGGTATTCCATGTCTGGATACGATTTCTCGTATGTAGATTCTTGCCAATTTTTCTACTTTGTAATCTTCTCTAATTGGCAGAAAGTGTGCTGATTTGGTTAACCTATCTACTATAACCCAAATAGTGTCATAACCACTTGAAGTTCTTGGTAACTTGGTTACAAAATCCATAGTAATTTGATCCCATTTCCATTCTGGAATTTCAGGTTGTTGTAGATATCCTGAAGGCTTTTGATGTTCTGCTTTGATTCTTGAACACGTGTTACATTTTTCTACAAACTCCCCAACTGATCTTTTCATACCAGGCCACCAATAATGATTTTTCAAATCTTTATACATTTTGTTATTCCCTGGATGTACTGAGTATTTTGACTTATGTGCTTCTTCCATATAACCTTTCTAAGTATGGTATCATTAGGTATCCAGATTCTTTCTTAAATTTTAAGATCCCATGTGTATCTGCCTGTAAATTCTTTTCTTGTCCTTTTATTTCTACCTTACTTTTCTGTTGGGCTTCCCATATTTGTCTTAGTAGATCTGATTGTAGTTCCATTCTCATGGCTCGTACCCGTAACGGTTTAGCCCTATCTTTTCTACTTAAAGCATCTGCAACTACATTTGCCTTACCGGGGTGATATTTGATTTCACACTCATAATCACTTAGTAATTCTATCCATCTTCTTTGTCTCATGTTTAGCATTTTCTGCTCAATATATGCTGTAAACTTTTGTGATCTGTGTATATGTACATTTTGTCCCATATAGATATGCCTCCAAATTTTAATGCAAAGATCACTGCTCCCAATTCTAAGTCATGAGTAGTGTAGTTTTTCTCACTTCCTCTAAGTTGTCTAGAGGCATATGCTATGACTTTACTTCGTTGCATTAATACACATCCAAATCCTTGACGAGACGCATCACAATATACTACAAAATCATCAGTCCCTTCTGGTAATGACAAAATAGGTGCACTATACAGCTTACTTTTCAAAAGTTCAAATGCATTCTTTTGTTTTTCTCCCCAAACATATGACTTGTCCTTTTGAGTTAATTCAGTCAAGGGTTGAGCTATCCTTGAAAAATTTTCTATAAACCTTCTGTAATATCCTGCTAATCCCAGAAATTGACGTACTTCTGTTGGTGTCTTGGGATCTTCCCAATTCTTAACAGCTTCTATTTTTGCTGGATCTACCTGTATCCTTCTTGATTGACTATGTGTCCAAGGAATTGTACTTCTCTTTTCCAAAACTCACACTTTGAGAATTTTGCATATAATTTTTCTTTTCTTAACAACTCCAAGGTCAATCTTAGGTGTTGCTCATGATCTCCCCTATTCTTAGAATAGATTAAAATGTCGTCTATAAAGACTATGACAAACTTATCTAAATAGGGTTTACAGATCCTATTCATTAGATCCATAAATATGGCGGGGGCATTGGTTAATCCAAATGGCATTACTAGAAATTCATAATGTCCATACCTTGTTCTGAATGCTGTCTTGGTATATCTTCATCCTGTATTCTTAGCTGATGATATCCTGATCTCAAGTCTATTTTTGAAAAGTAACTAGATCCTTGTAGTTGATCAAATAGATCATCTATTCTAGGTAAAGGATACCTATTCTTTATAGTTACTTTATTAAGTTCCCTATAGTCTATGCACATCCTAAATGTTCCATCCTTTTTCTTGACAAATAAAACTGGTGCTCCCCAGGGTGACACACTAGGTCGTATAAATCCTTTATCCAAAAGTTCCTGAAGTTGCTCATTAATTCCTTCATTTCAGTAGGTGCTAAACGGTAGGGTGCCTTAGCAATAGGGTTTGTTCCTGGCATCAATTCAATTTTGAATTCTACTTGACGTGGGGGTGGTAATCCAGGTAATTCATCAGGGAATACATCTGAGTATTCATTGACAACTGGAACATCTTTTAGTTTTGCTTTGTCCATCTTAGTATCAACAATGTGAGTCAGATAAGCCAAACAGTTATTCCTTAGATATTTTTGTGCATTCTTGCAAGAAATTATCTTTATGGTACCTCTAGGTTTTTCACCATATATACACAATATTCTATTCTCTTTAACCAAAGAATTTTGATCATTTTCTTACCACATATTATCTCAGCTTGATTTTTACTTAACCAATCCATTCCTACAACAATGTCAAATCCTCCTAAATCAATAGGAATCAAATTTATGTTGAAATAGTTTTCATCTAGATTCATTGTACAATTTGGAATGATTTCACAAGCTTCGATTATCTTACCATCTGCTAACTCTATCATATATTTTTGATCTAACTTTTCTGTGGTCAAATTAAGTAGTTGCCTAAATGTATTTGAAACAAAACTACGGGTTGCTCCAGTATCAAATAACACAGTAGCATACTGGTTGTTTACAGGGAACGTACCCGTGACAACTTCTGGTTCATGTCGCGCTTCTTCTGCCTGCATTATGAATGCTCTACCCCGAGGGTTGTTCTGATTAACTGGTGCTCTTCCCTTCAGCTGCGGACATTCGTTTCGGCGATGATTTTCATTCCCACATTGATAGCAGATTGGTTTTGGATTTGCAGGGTTTTTGCAGTCTCGGGATATATGCCCCTTCTTCTTGCAGTTGTAACAGATTACCATTGCACAATTGCCTTGATGGTATCTTTGGCAAGTGCTGCACCATGGCTGGTTTTCTGTCTGGGGTTTCTTTTCCCGTGTCATCTACCTAGTAGTTCCGAGGGTTTGTCTAACTACTCGTTTCTGAGGAGTTCCTCTAAATCTTTCCCCTGTGTTATCATTATTCCACTTTCTCTTTCTCCGGATCTAGGGTTATTTAACGATCCATTTCTTATCATTTCATCTGTTAAACTTCCTGATAAACTTACAGTATCTTGAAAAGTTTTGGGCCTAGCTGATTTTACTAATCCCCTTATTTGTGGCACTAGTCCCCAATATATCTTCCTATTCTTTTCGATTCTGGGGTTACTAGGTGTGGTACTAATCTCGAGAGTTCATTATATCTGTCGGTATATTCCCGATATGCTGCTCCTTTCATCTCTAAAGCTAGAAACTCAGTTTCTAACTTTTCTATTTCATTATAAGGGCAGTATTATCTATAATCAAATTCCTGAATTCTTCCCAACTTAATTTATTCATAACGTGCCTACCTTTGATGGTCATTTCCAACTTCCACCAGGATTGGGCTTCACCCTTTAGTGAGTGTGAAGCAAACAAGGTTCTGTTGCTATTGGCACATTTGCTGATTTCCAGAGTTGACTCTATTTCATCTAACCAGCGTAAAGCCTGTACCGCTCCGCCTTTACCATCAAATTCTCGAGGTCTACAGGACATAAAAGCTTTGTAGGAGCATCCTCTTTCTATTATAGCTTCCTCTTCTGGTTGTTCCCTCGTGGTATCATCCATGGGTATCTCATTACCTGGTGTTGTTGTTCCGAGATTTAGGTTTTGTTGGAGCTGAGTTACTAATGTGGGTATGGCAGCTTCTAATTGTTGTGCTACTATCCGTGTGATCCTCTCATCTTCATTGGTGTTTGGGTTTATAGGGGTTTCTTCCCCAAGTCTGGTTCTAGGTCGTCCTCTTCGCGCCGTTCTTCTTATGGGCTGTGTGTCCCTTCTTGGCGGCATGCTTTTCTATAATTAATTATAGTAAATAATAAGAAGAATTTTTAGATTATTAACAACATCCTACTTAACACATAAACAAGTAATAGCTTTGAACATAAAAGATATTTTTCATTTAAGTTCTTATTTAAAGATTTCACATCAAAAGTTAGCTTCTAATTTCCCTGCACCCATTTCCATATTCTTGAGAAGATGTTTCCTGTAGGTGCTTTCAATTCCTTAACATCTTTCTGAATATTCCTGATTTCTTGTTGAATTTTCTTGAGCTGTTTAAGGGTTGGTTGAGTGACTGTGTTTTGATCTTTATCCACCCTTTGTCTCTTAGCTTTACTTTCTTCGTTTCCGAGGGAGTTAGTTTCTTGTATCTCCTTGCCTTCGTATTGCTTGGTCTTAAATTTGTTTCCGGGTCGTACCCTTTTCCTGGGAGTTTTAATGGTATATCCTCCTACCATTACAGGTGCACGACGGACATAAAATTTAGGTTCGGGATTATCTTCTCCTTTGGTTGAAAAAGATTCTAAAATTTGCTGAGGTTTAGGTTCAGGCATAAATCCTTCGTGATTATTATAATCCGAGCATTCGGATAAGTCAGTCTCACAAAATTTGTTATTGGTACTCATGGCTGCAACACAAATCTTTTCATGATTCAACCCAATAGTTAGTTATCTATTTTTATACATATTATAAGTTTTCCGCATGAAACATACTTTAATATACATGGAATCATAATACACAAAATCATATATATACACATTTATACATATATGAGCTTATGGTTATAGTCTAGGTATTTTTATGGTACCTAATTCTCTATAACCAATGGCTCTGATACCAACCTGTCACATCCCGGCGGAAGCGTGAGATATTTAGGATGTGACTTGATTGTTCAGAACTCATTGTCGGATACTAATTAATAAACAACACATGATCATACTTATTTCATAACATAATATTAAGGTTAGGATTACATAAAATCATAATAGGCAAAATTTGAAATTACATAATCCTATTACATCATAAAGTTTTTAACAGCTACATCTTCAGAGACGATGGAAGTGAGCATCCACCGACACACTGAAGTCATACAAGTTCACAGTTAGGTTCACACAAACTTTTCCTACAACTTCACCCCAGCCATTAAAACATCAAGGAGAATGTTAGGTGTTATTCATGATGAATTCCTGAAAAAGCATACCAAAAATAGTCAACACAAAGTTGGTGAGCTTCACAGGTTTATTAAGCAGATAATATTGATGCATTATTTAAACAACCAAACCTTACATAGTAATCAGATTTATCTATATCTGTCATATCATATTCTCATAAATCAGATAACATAGCATTATGACACTCATTCTGTTAATGCAGGAGATATCTCCTAAGTAGCGCTACCAATGTTATCTAACGGTTCCACATCCGAACTAATGGTTGTAACATAAATTTCAGTAATAATACATCAATTCATAAATTAGTATGCTTTTTTCCCAAAATTTGATAAAAACAAAATGGGCCATGAAACTCACCTTTACTCCAAGTAATAACCTATAAACAAAAGAATTTATAGTTTAGAAAACTTAACTATTTTCTTCAAAATTTTCAGTACCTCAATAGATTTGGAAATTTTTATAACAAATAGGTTATTAATCTGGAATATCACGTTAATTTCTTATTTCCAAGATATTTACAGATTATTTTCTATAATTGTTATAAAGTCATCATAAATTGCCAAAAATAGTTTCCGTAGTCCAAAAATTCCCAAAATTTTACAGAGGATTCATCATAATAATTAGAACTTCTTATAAATTTATCAAAGTCTAACACATAATAGATTAGTTTCTGTAATTTTTATAATAATCCCATTTCTTCACAAAAAGCTATATAGCTCCAAAAATCATTAAATTTATACATTCTGTAGGTTTGTATTTATCAATTTATCCATGATTTTCTCAGATTTTATTTTGCTATTTAAGTATTTATTCTGATTTTTCTACTACAGAACATGTAAAAATTCATATTTCAATCATAACAAAGGAATAAATTCTGAAATAATTCCAGGGACCTTAGTACTCAAAAAGGATCATTTGGTGAATTTATTAGAATTTTATAAAATTTATTTATATTAATTGCTTATTTCAAGACTATGTTTTTCTTTAAAAATTTGGAACAATGTTTGTTCCCACAATCTTTATTTGCCTTTATGATGTAAAAATTCCTTGTAATATGTTCACATATAATGCTTTTGATTATATGTGTTGTTTGAACACATATATCATACATATATCTATATGTTGACATATAAGTTTAGCTTAAGAATTTGATACCTTTGGTTGGTATTTAACTTATGAAACAAGAGATATGGTTGTTACAAGAACTAAGTACACGATGGTGGTGGTGATAGCTATCGGTGATGGTTTGTGATGTTGGTGTTTCAAGGATAAACTCGAGGGTCTTTGGTTGAGGTGGTGGTGTGTGTACCTTGTCCGAAGGAGAGTGAAAGATCAAGGTGGTGGTGTGTGGTGTTTGGGAGGTGATGGTGACCGAGTGTAGAGATGATGGTGTGTGCGATCGAAAGGTGACCGAATGGGGGTGGGTATACGGTAGTGGTTTGGATAGCCGAGAGCTTTGGTATGTTTCTATAGTTCCTTCGGCCGAGTTTCATTAAATAATGTAGTTAGTCATCATTAGATCTACTCCTAGAGTTGTGTGGTGGAACTTAGGATTGCTTAGTGGCGGTTTGTGAAGGCTCTTGGTGTCCCGAAGGCTAGGTGGCGAATGGATAGGTGCATGAGTCACCAAACACTCATTGCAAAACTAATCTAAGGGTTTTAGTTGGTTTAATCGGTGATTAAGGGTGCTAATGATTCGGTCTTTGATCTTAATTGGTGTTTTGGTTTAAGGTTTAGGTGTGAAAGATTTGGTTTAGTTTGGTTTTGATGTTAAGTTCTCTTGATGTTAACTTGTACTTATGGTGTTTGATTAGGTTGTGTTTGGATGTGTTTATGGATGTATCTTAATCATATATGGTTTCATATCAAAGATTTGTTGCTTATGAATACATGCACACGTAAATTATATATACATGCAATCATATATACGTGCATCGCATAGTATATACATATAACACATAATACACACATGTATTTTAACAAGGGATGACATATGCATGAGTAAAACATAGATAATATACATGTGTATAATGTTTCTTAATAAAGATGGTTCATGCACACGTAAAAGGTATGTATGCGACCATGCGTACGTATACTTGTATATATATGCAAGTGAATAATATACTTATGTAAACAAAATGAAAGCATGCATATGTTTATGCAAAAGTATATATATATATATATATATATATATATATTACCTAGGTGTGGCTTAAGTTATATGAATGATCCTTGTATAATATTTCTTAATCTAGGGTTGTCACACATATATATATATATATATATATACACACGTATATATACGTATATATATACGTATGGACAGACAACCTTCGGAGGTTACTTGATACGCGTGGGGCATGAACTCACTTGATACGCGTGATAGACACTTAGAGTTTTACTTGACAGACAGAATGGATAGACAACCTTCAGAGGTTACCTAGATCATATAAGTACGTGAGTACGTGTAAATAGAGAACATGTGAAACCCTAAGTACACTACAACCAAGGACTCAAGATTTTAGAAAAACAGACACGTTTGACCCAGTTGACCCGTTGGTGACTTTATGTGTTGTAAACCATTCAAGCATCATACACATATATCTTACATGGTTAACATTCAAATAGATCATATGTACGCTATATTTTCCAGGTGTATCACTTAGATCATCATACAACCAAGTATCATACAAGTCATGCGAATCTAGATCATTAACATATCCACTAGTTATAACACAACCAATATACCACACAAAGATCAAATCACGCACCACATGCCATGTGAAGCCACTCACGACTTCACATCCTAAACCCTGCCAATCCTACCAAGTAGGGGCCTCAGATTCGCACGCTTGTATGATGATCATAATCATATTCATTAACCATGTTCATTGCATTCAACAAACATCACAACAATCAATTTCCAGTCCCAAACATGATGTCCTAACTACTAATCTACATCAACATCATGCATGATCATCAAAGTCCAAACATCACCCATGCTTATCCAAACATCCCATACAACTAATTTAACATGCTCTATCACGTTAGAATTCATCCATAAACTTACTAACATGCTCCTAACATCCCAAACATGTTCAAACTATCATCCTTCAAACTTTGTGCAAATAAAGTTTCCCTTTTGGGAAAGTACATTCCAACATCTATCAAACACTCAATGTATTCATGAATTCATCACAATTATACCATTTCAAGCTCATAACAACATGTAGACATGATCAACATGCTTAATCATCATAATCTAACAATCATCACGAGAAAAAGTTTCCACCTTTGGCAAGACATGAACAACAACATTCATTCTAAAGCATTCAAATCAACAATCTAGCATCTAATTAACATCATGAACCCATCAACAACATCAACCTATCATTAGATCATCATGTCATGAAAATAAAGTTACTATTATTAGTAACCTATGAACACCAACTTCAATTCATCAATTTCTTGCAAGATCAATGTATCCTAACATTCATACAACCTACTAATCATCATACATTCATCAAACAATCATCAATCATCCATAATCACACTAATTTCGAATTAGGTTTTGCATAAAACTAAAGTTCATGATCAATCCACTAAAAACATACAATTCATACATAATCAACGTTAACAATATGTATTCAATCCAACTCACATACTAATATCATCAAACAATATCAAATTCGACCCCATGAAGATACAAAATCGAATTAGGGTTCGGCCCTAACAAGAAATCCATAAAAACACCAAAACTAACCTTAATTCTTGCCAAGGAACACGATTTTGATGTTGTTAACTTGTTTTATAGCTTGAAACCGAATCAAAATCGCAAGGATTTGCTTGTTCTTGGCTGATTTCGAAGTGAAGAGGTGTAGGGTGATGATTTGCGGCCGAATGGGGTGGGAGGCTAGGGTTTGGAGTTGTTTTGTTTAAGTTAATTTACATATTTACCCTTTAAGCCCTTGTGTTTTGGTATTTTATAAAAACTAGGCTTTAAACTCTTTGTAAAGTGTTTTTAACTTAATAATATAAAGATATAAACTAATGAAAATTATTATATATTTTATCTTTATAAAAACACAAGGCATACGAATAAATAGGTACGTTTCCGCGTTACACGATTAATTTTCTAATTAACATTTAAAACATGCAAACACATAAACATAACACAATAATCACATAATCAATTAGATTATCATTAATTTAACATTATTAATTATTATTAGGTCACCAAAGTTAAACGACAACTAGTGTGTGTTTACGACAAGTGTATGCAAGACTTAACGGAACTAACAGAGTTTGATAACGGAAATTTACCGGATGTCACAATATATATATATATATATATATATATATATATATATATATATATATATATATATATATATATATATACGTGTGTATATATATATATATGTGTGTGTGTGTGTGTGTGTATATATATATATATATGTGTGTGTGTATATGTGGGGAAAACCATTGGTTTATATGAATCACATTTAAGACAAATTTAATAAAAGAAGATAAACTTTGAAATCCGGATATTGGTCCCACCTTTGAAAAATAAGTTTAGTTTTTGCTCAAAAAGTAGTTTTATTGGAATTCAAAAATCTTCCGAAGGTAAATTGTCTTCGGAAGTTTTAATGAAAAAGCTTCCGAAGCCAAAATGACTTCGGAAGAATTTCCTGTAAGCTTTTGAAAATTTTGCTTCGGAAGAAAACTAAGACTTGAAATGTTATTCAGCTAAGAATAAAGCTTCCGAGAGTTAATTTGCTTCGGAAGAAATCTATCCTTGAAAACATGTAAGTTCCTAAGAGAAAATTTTAAGCTTCCGAAAAGATTTCAATCATTTCTTCTGGAGGCAATTTACTTAGGTAGTTATTTGTTTTGAAGGCTCCATCCCATCCGGACGTTGCCCCAATTCGTGCATAAGTTTCTTCCTAAAATAAAACTATATCTTTCAAAGGAAAAATGACCAAAAAGTTTTCAAAATTTTAAGGAAAGTTTTGTTAAAAAGATTTTCATCCAGAGAAAACAAGAGTTTATGAAGGTGATAAAATAGACAACTTAGGACACACAGATTTTAGAAATAATATGATTAAGTTTTAAGAAAAACTACTCAAAGTTAATTATCCCAATAGCTGATATAAGATACTTGAATCTTTTTTCATCAAAGCTTTGGTGAACAAATTAGCATATTGTTCATTTATTTTAACCTTGGCTAGTTTGATTAATCACTTTTCAAAGTTATCTCTAATTAAATGATACCTGATATTGATGTGTTTTGTCCTGGAGTGTTGCATCTAATTTTGAATTCAAAGAACTTGAGCACAGTAGCTTGCAATAGCAATGTTCTCAGCTTCAGGAGTTTATGTAGAGACACATGATTGTTTCTTGCATTGTCATGAGACAACCCTTCCACCAAGAAACTGACATGCCCCAGATGTAGACTTTGCAGTTATATTGCAGCCACCATAATCACTATCTTTATATGCATACAGGTTGAAGTCAGAGTTCTTGGAATACCAGAGGCCAAGTTTTGAGGCACCATTGAGGTATCTTAGAATTCTTTTGGCAGTGATAAGATGTGACATCTTGGGGTTGGCTCTATATCTTGCACAAATACATGTGGGAAACATGATATCAGGTCTGCTAGCTGTAAGATACATAAGAGTCCCAATCATAGCCCTGTAAAGATATTCATCCACACACTCCCCCTCAAGATCATGTCCAATGGAGTGGTTTCTTGCTATGGGTGTCTTAGCAATCTTACAATCAGTCATATTGAACCTTTTGAGTATGTCCTGAACATACTTTAACTTACTTATGATATATATAGATATATATACACACACACACACACACACATATATATATATATATATATATATATATATATATATATATATATATATATATATATATATATATACGTATATATATATCTGTATATATATACATATATATCTGTATATATATATATATATGATATATATATATATACAAATATATATATAGATATATGTATATATATAGGTATATATATCTGTATATATATACATATATATCTATATATATATATATATATATATACATATATATATATATATATATAATATATATATATATATACGTGCAGGACCGGTGAAGGGTGGTCAGTTACAACACAACAACACAAAGAGGAGATTAACTTGACTAGTCAAACAGTGATACTGGATTAACCACTAGAGATGATACAAAGAACACAAGTAAATAAGAGATAGAACACGATAGCAAAATACACCAGGAGATGGTTTTCAAGATTGCAGTATATTGCTTTCTCAAGTTCTTTTACAAGTTTTACAAAGCATAAAGGAAAGTTACAAGTACTGAGATACATATACTACATCCTACAGCCGGCCATACTTTGAAGGCCAGCTGGATACAATTGACTAGACACAAAACAAAATCAATTGTAGAGTCAAAAGGCAGATTGCCTTTTGACTTGTGACTATGACATGCCATAGTTCACATCCCAATATATTACAAAAAGGATAAAGTCAATGAAGTAGAAATTTACAGACTCAATACCTCAATGTACAGTTACCAAAAGCATGGACCTTTTCACCAACTTGTGAAAGTTGGTGACTTTACAGAGTTGCAGCGGAAAGGGGTCCATCTTTATGGAAAAGTACATCAGATAAAGCATGTGTGCTAAAAGTCTTCGGAAGAAATCTATCTTCAAGTGTTGGTTTCGAAAGACTTTGTCTCTGAAGCTTCGGAAGACTTCATCTTTGGCTTCGGAAGATATTGGTCTTGGCTTCGGAAGATTTCATACTTAGAATATTTCTATTGCATGTGTGAAATTTTCGAAGCATCTTCTTCAGTACTTATGTCCATGCATGCAGGAGAGACTTTGGGTGTTTGGGTTTCATCAGCCTCTTCATATAATCTCTACAAACTCCCCCTACGCTGATGCTACCAAAACACTTGAAGACTTTAGATATTGACAGTCCTCATCAGAATAATGACCATCCCTTTCTTCATGAGATAATCAAGATCCCTCAAACTGTCAAAGTGTCTCCTTATATCGAAGAGATCATGTAGAGGAAGATTGAACATGTCTTGCCAAGTGTAGATATCTTCAATGCCTTGATATCTAATGACATGCCATTTTTTGGATTTGTGATGTATGTCCAGGACAAGATGGGTCTTCCTGATGCTAGAGGAGCTGTTTGAATAAGAGTTGATGTAGCATCCTCTGGCTGCACATCCTCAGGATGTTCTGACTCATCCTGAGGTTCAGAAAAGGATGTATTTTTCTTTTTCTTTGGCTTTGGATTTGAATCCATCCTTTTCTTTCTCTTTGTTCCTTTTAACTTAGAAGACTAGCATGCAACACCTGATTGATCTTCTTTGTCTTTCTCAGTTGGGTCTTCCTCTCCCATAGGTTCAGAAGGAAAGGGAGTCTGACCCTGCTGTGGATCAGAAGATGAATCTTATTGAGATTCAGCAAGAGGTTCAGGTTAGGTTGTCTTTGGTTGTTCAACCTTAACCTCCACTTCAAGTGGAGCTTGACTTGGAGGGGAGTGTAAGTCAATCAGCTCTCCACTCTTGATCTTCTACTTGATTACTCTGATATGCTCATCCATAGTGGATAGAGACATAGGGTCAAGTCTCCTTCCGGAGAATCCATACAGCTTCAAGAAGCTCATCATCCTCTGCCTATCTGCAAACTTCTTCATGCTCTTCTGGATGATGGCTCTTGACTTAGCAGCTTCTTCCCTTAGTTTCCTTTTGGTTCTCTTTCTTTCCTTGACTATCTCAAGTTCAAGTTGTTTGAGATACTCAAACTCAACAGAGTCATAGGATAAGGGAAGAAGTACATCTGCCTGATAGAGGCCTATGGCACTCAAGTAGTTGATCATCTTGATCCTGTCTTCTTCTTTGTATACCTGAGGTTCTTGTTGAACCACATCCTCATGTGCAGGATTTTCTTGAACTGGGGAGAGAATAGGCACATGCTTATATAATCTTTTCTTTCTTCTTTCTTCTTTCTTCATTCATTTGAACCAGTAGCTCAACATCTTCTGCCTCTTTCTTCTCCTTTGACCTTTCCATGTCAACCGGTTCATTTAATTCCTTTAAGGGGAGAGAAATGACATTGTCAATGTCATAGTTCCTAGTATGTAAGTAATTGATCCTGAGTGCCCTCAACTCATCATCCTGAGTGTTTGGTCTGGGGGCAGTCCGGATGGTAGTTTCCATGAGTCTTGCAGACCTAGAAGAGGAACTTTCTCCCTTCAGTTTCCTTTTCCTCTCTCTCCTCCTCCTCAATCTCCTCAGATGTCATCTTTCTTTTCCCTTTGTCACTCACGGACCTTTGTTGTCACACCCTCAAAATCCACTTGCGGAGTTTTACCGCGAGGCGTGTGAACAAACCAGGATCACAGTCAATAGTTACTCAGAACGACTCTATATGCCATAATTTAAATGAAATTAATCCAAAGTAAATAAATAAAGAGTGCGGAAGCATTTTGAAAATAACCCAAAGTAATAAAAGTATATTTGTGGCAAAACACGTGCCAATCCCAAAAGAGAAATCAATAACTATTAAAATGGTAAAATTGTCTTGAAGACCGTGTCATAGAATGCAGTGGACCATGCAGTGCTCCTATGGCAAGCAAGCTAATGACCTGAGAATAGCATACTAAAAATTTCAACACAATGGTTGGTGAGTTCAAGAGATATTCAAATATAATCAGTTTAATAATAGAGATGTACAAGTAGCGTATTGTAACAGATAGCTCAATAAATATTATTTCATAGTGATTTCGCAATTGAAGCTGACTGTGTTACGTTGTTGCCTCCTGCCACGACTTAACAGGTCGTGACAATGTTCATTAGGACAACTTGCACCCAGTTGACCTCGAGTCACACAGGTGGGGCTCGTCAGACCCAGTAGTACTACCCAAATTTCCCCGCTAATCAATATTAACAATCCGAAAGTGTGAGGAATTTCCATGATATCAACACTATATAATATTGTACACAACTTAAATACATAAAGCGTTCGTGATTTACCAGTATGTTATCTCCCCCAAAGAGAGTAAATAAAAAGTGGGGCATGAACTCACCTGATATGCGTTTAAATACACAGGGTTTGACTTGTCAAACAGAATAGACAGACAACCTTCAGAGGTTACCTAGATCATATAAGTGCATGAGTACGTGTAATCAAAGAACATGTGAAACCCTAAGTACACTACAACCAAGGACTCAAGATTTCAAACAAAATAGACAATGTTTGACCTAGTTGACCCGTTGGTGACTTTATGTGTTGTAAACCATTCAAGTAATCATACACATCTGTTATGCATTGTTAATATTCAATAGATTATATGTATTCTATATCATCCAGGTGTAGCGCTTAGATCATCATTCAACCAAGTATCATACAAGTCATGCGAATCTAGAACATTACATAACCGCTAGTTATACACAACTAACATGTCACACAGAGATCAAACCACTCATTACATGCCATGTGAAGCCACTCACGACTTCACATCCTAAATCCTGCCAATCCTACTAAGTAGGGGCCTCAGATTCGCACGCGTGTATGATGATCATAACCATATTCATTATCATATGCATTGCGTTCAACAACATTCCAACAATCAATTACCAGTCCCAAACATGATGTCCTACTACTAAACAACATCCAAATCATACATGATCATAATGTCCAAATATCATTCATGATTACCCCGGCATTACATACAACCAAATTACCATGTTCTACACATTAGAATCTATCCATGATCATCCTAACATGTTCCTAACATCCCAAACATGTTCATGCTATCATTTTTCAGACTTTAGGCAAATAAAGTTTTCCTTTTGGGAAAGTACATCCCAACAACTATCAATCATCCAATGTATTCATGAATTCATCATAATTATACCATTTCAAGCTCCATACAATATCTAAACATGATCAACAACACCTAAACACCATAATCTAACAATCTTCATAAACAAAAGTTTCTACTTTTGGCAAGCTATGAACAACAACATCAAATTAAAGATTTCTAGCATTCATAACAACAATCTAGCATCTAATCATCATCATGAATTCATCCATAACATCATACCATCCATAATTCAACATTACATGCAAAATAAAGTTACTATTCTTAGTAACCTATGAACAATGCATCAAAATCCCAACTGTCTTGCATCATCAATGTATTCTAACATTCATACAACCTATTAATCATCAAACATTCATCAAACAATCATCCATCATGCATAATCATAGCATTTTCGAGTTAGGGTTTGTTTCATACACAAGGTTCATGATAAATCCACTAAAAACATAGAATTCTTGCATAATCGACGTTAACTAACATGTATACAATCTAACTAACATGTTAACATCATCAATTGATTAAAACTCAACACCAAGAACATCAAATTCGCAACTAGGGTTTCGGCCATATCCAATTTCATGCAAACAAAACACCAACTAACCTCTAATTCGTGAAAAGTAACAAAATCGAGACTTCTAATGTGTTGTATGCCTTCAAATCGACTAAAATCCAATGCTTGATGCTTGATCCAAGTTGAAATCGCAAAGGGAGGGGGTTTGGGAAGGAGATCGCGGCTGATGGGGGGTGGATTAGGGTTTGGAGTTGTTTTATTTAATTTTAATTTACATATTTACCCTTTTAACCCTTGTAATTTGTATTTTATAAAAACTAAGCTTTAAACTCTTTGTAAATTGTTTTTAACTTCATAATATAAAGATATAAACTTATGAAATTCATTATATATCTTATCTTTATAAAAACACAAGATATACGAATAAATAGGCACGTTTCCGCGTTAGCGATTAATTTTCTAATTAACCTTTTAAAAATGTGTAAACACATAAACATAACCCAATACTCAAATAATCAATTAGATTAACATCAAACTAACATTATCCATTATTATTAGGTCACCAACATTAAATGACAACTAGTGTGTGCTCACGACACGTAACGGAACTAACGGAGTT
>CM046458.1:5039064-5224064 GCA_025506515.1 Flaveria trinervia | reverse complement strand
AAATGAAAGGAGAGTTGAAATTTCAAAAAGGTGCCCTCGAGTTTAGCCTCTTTTGTAGATTAATCCCTCATGAGTTATTTTCATTGACTATATATTTTGGTCTTCAATTTGCCGTTCAAAGCATATAAATTTTGACCATATCAACATTAGGGCGACTATTCCTCTCACTTTAACGCCATCCAATACATATTCAATTTTTAAAAGAAATCAGATAAAACATAAACAATTAATATGACTACATCACACGATAAAGTTGATAATTTTATGACTTATTTATAGTCGTAAATCATGATTGTACATCTTAAAACATTGATACAACCAAAGTGTTGAAATTTGTAACGTTTAAATAAGATAAATATAAAATTTTCTCATATACTAAAACGAAATTACTAAATGAAATTATTGGAAAAAAGGAAATAACATATTAAACAAATTGAAAAAGAATACTTAAAAAAATTTAATTAAAAAAAAACAAAAAGAACTAAAAGTAAATAGTCGAAGCAAATGTGTTATCGTTGGGATATCTATATCTGCTCTCTTTGGTGCTTAGTGTACTATAATCTCTAATACAAAAAAAAATAAAAAAATTATAAAAAATAGGGCAAAACAAAAGAAAAAAGGATGGTTCAATCAATGACACCACATGTCAATAACGATTTAGAACTGTAGACATTGGTGTCAAATGTAATATAATATATTATAATTATATATTTTCTTAGTTGTGATACATAAGAGGTTGTTAATTTGTTTAGGGGATTTTCTTTTTAACTTCTATTACATCTGCCAAGTATTACATACAAATATATCAAGGTGTTTTTTTAATTCTCCCCTCACCATCTTTTAACTCTCCTTTTTTCGCGTTAACAAAAAATAGACCATGGCTAAAGGACTGAAGTGCATGCTAACATTATATTCGAATTATATAGAAATTTTTATGATTGGTCCTCGTAGTTTATATGAATTTTAGATCTAGTCTTTAATCTTTAAAACTTGTAGATTTGGTTTTCAATATTAAATTTCTCTTTCTTTTTTAGTTCAAGACACTAACTTTTGTTAAGTTTAAATGTTAACAATAGGATATCTTTGCCTTTTATATTTTTTAAACAATTGTTTAGATTTTAAAATGCCATCTATGGTAGATCAATTTATGCATCTCAATCTCTCTCAAATTTCATTTGTGCTTTGAGATGCCACCATAGCAATTTCACCACTACAATTCACCAAATAACGTTGCCGCAACAATTCACCTCTACACATCACCATTACCCAACCTAACTGCCATGTGGAATAGTTAAAGCCATAATAAAACCATAAAACCCACCATCAATACTAGACCTCACCCTAACGCTATTATTAACTCTCAAATTTTGATCTATGATATTTGGATTTAAAACTTCCAGATAACAAACAAATCCTCTTTTGATTTATATGATTACATCTGATTTAGGAATGTGGGGTCTAAGAATTTAACCCATCTCTACTAATCAAAGAGTTAGTAATATGATTCATGAATGTGGCAATGGCAGGGGTGCTATGTGATAGGGAAGGGGAAAAGAAGATTACGACGGTGGTAAGGGTGGTTGGCGATGGATATGAAAAGGAGGGAGAGAAGAAGAGGGGTGATTCGAATAGTAGAGAGAAGAATAGAGGGAAGAAGAACAGAAATTTCTTATTCAATTGCATAATCCCAAAGAGTTCATTACAGAAATTTGGTAAGGGGTGATATGAACAACTAAACATTTACAAAATAATCCCCTCAACTATTACAATATGACATATGCAACCTAATTGATACATGACACGTATCAGTACCCTTCCCTTAAGAGCTTTATTGACCCCAAGAAAGAAAGTCGGGAAAACGCAACTGGAGATCATCAAAATATTCCCAGGTTGCAGCTAGTGGGTTTAAACCCAACCATTGAATCAACATTTGAACAACGGCCTTGTTGCGACGTCTAACCATCTGACGATCCAAACCGCAGCTGGAACAAAAAAAACGGGGATCATGGGGAATTGGTAGAATTTTAGTAGGGGGCACTCAGCTGGCTTTAGAAGGGAAACATGAAAAACTGGATGAATAGAAACATCCGAGGGTAAATCCAAACGGTATGCTACCGAACCAATGCGCTTCGTGATAAAAAAATGAGCCGATTACTTAGGAGCGAGTTTAGAATGGCGATGCAAACGGAGAGAATTTTGCATATAAGGCTGCAAACGAAGATAAGCCCAAGTTCCCACCATAAAAACTCGTTCGGAACGATGCTTATCCGCTTGTTGTTTCATGCGGTTTTGAGCTTTGAGAAGTGAGGCTCGTAATAATTGAAGTGTATATTTTCTACTATGCATCAAGATATCAACATCCAATCTTGAGAATCACGAGCAACATAAGGAATGTGCAACGGAGGATCATACCCATAAAGAGCCTTGAAAGGAGTCATACGGATGACTGAATGAAATGAATATTATACCACCATTCAGCGAGGGATAACCAAGTAGACCACGAAGATGGTCGTTCCATAACCATGCAACGCAAGTAATTTTCAATACAACGATTAACAACCTTTTTTCTAACCATTCGATTGAGGTTGGAAGGTCGTGGATAAAGCAGTAGTAACCCCAAGTAAAGCCATGAATTCTTGCCAAACATTGCTCAGAAAAATCAGATCACGATCAGAAACTATAGATGTAGGACACCCATGCAACTAGAACACATGATCAAGAAAAAGTTGAGCAACTATCTATGCCGAGAGTGGATGACTAAGGCTTACCAAGTGGACATACTTAGTTAACCTATCCACTATCACCAAGATCATATCTTTGCCTTTAGACTTAGGAAGGCCCCCAATAAAATCCACTAACAATTAAGCAAATACAGCATTAGGAAATGGCAGAGGTTGCAATAAGCCAAAAGAAGCCATATTTTCACTTTTCGCCCGTTTGCAAACATCACAATACCGTATGAAATGATGCACAATTTCAGACATCCCTTTCCAATAAAGAATACATCGGATGCGTTGGGTTGTGGCATGAACTCCAGAGTGACCTCCCATAGGAGAATCATGATAAAGGCCAATAATATCCGAGCGTAAGGTTCGATCAAAGCCAACAACCAACTTATGATCACGATATAAAACATCAACCACCAAAGTATAATGAGGAATTAAGGCATCTTTCTTTAAAGAAGCAATCAATCGAGAAGTATCAGGATCAACAACCCAGCTAGCAGCTATGCGTTACATCAATAAAGGTTCCACACGAGAAACATTTGTAGCAAAGATAGTGGCACCTTGAACATGTGATAGAGCATCATCTGCTACATTTTTGTGACCATGCTTGTAAACTATCTCATAGTTGTAATTCATGAGTTTAGTTAACCATGTATGTTATAGAGGAGTAGTCACCTTTTGTCCCAGTAAAAATTTCAAACTTTGATGATCCGTGCAAATGATGAATGACCCATTATCAAATACTAATTCCAAGCTTTAACCGCCATCAAAATTGTTAGTAGCTCTTTTTCATAAACAGATAGACCTTGCTTCTGAGGAGATAGGGCCTTGCTTAGGTAAGATATAGGATGGTTATCTTGCATTAAGACGACAGCAAGACCCATAGTCGAAGCATCATTCTCTACCATAAATGGTTTTGAAAACTCTGGTAAAGCTAATACAGGTGCTGATATCAAAGCTTGTTTCAATGCTCAAAAGCCGCTTGAGCTTCGTCATGCCATTGAAAAGCATCTTTCTTCAATAGATCAGTGAGTGGTCGAGAACTATTAAATCTGCGGTAATATCCTGCTAAACCCAAGAATCCTCTTAGTTGTTTGACCGAAGTAGGTAATAGCCATTCTTTATTGCTTTGACCTTTTCTGGCTCAGTGTGCACACCTTCCCCCGAAATCACATAACCCAAGTACTCAATTACTATACCGCCAAATATGCATTTAGAATGTTTAGCATACAGCTGATTCATGCATAATAAGAGAAGGACTTGTTCTAACAACAACAAATATTGATCCATAGTGGTACTATAGATCATGATGTCATCAAAAAAATACAAGAACTCCTTTACGTGATAAAGGTTTGAAAACCGAATTCATCAAGGACTGAAAAGTTGCAGCCTCATTAGTTAGGTTGAATGGCATAACTAAGAATTTGAAGGGACCTTCATGTGTTCTAAAAGCATTATTGTGGATATCTTCTTCATGCATGTGAATTTGATGGTAACTGGATCTCAAATTCAACTTAGAAAAAATTGCAGACTTATCCAACTCATCCAGCAACTCTTCAATGAGGGGAATTGGAAATTTATTCTTGATAGTCACATCATTAAGGCGCCTATAACCCATACACATATGCCACTGACCATCTTTTTTATTAACAAGTACAACAGGAGCTACAAAAGCACTATGGCTATCACAAATAACTCCTGATTCTTTAAGCTTGTTAGGATCGTTTTCGTACGGAATACTAATTGATTCTGCGTTTAAACCGGATCAAATAGTGCGGAATCCTATTTGATTGGCAATCCAATCAGTGAGAACGATAACCCGATCGATATAAGATTGAACTAAACGTTAAGAATGAGTAGGGATCGATCAGGAACAAACTATAAACTTGGACAAGCTGTATAGGACACTCTGGACGGCTAGGGTTTACGTGTAGTCAAAGTATCTCTCAAAGTGTTATATTTTTTCACGAATTAGGTGGTATTTATAGGTTAGTGGTTTCCATTCGTATGACTGAACCATTAGCATGGTTCAGTCGTGCGACTGAATCATGCGATTGAGTCATACGCACGACTGAAGGTTCAGTCGTGCGACTGAGTCAATCTTATGTCTCATTATACAACTGATCCAAGTCTCCTGGTTCAGTCATACGATTGGTCCATAAGCATGATGTATTCATGAGTATGGTCCATAAGTATGGTCCATTAGCCTGAATAATCACCCAACTAGGTTGAACATAATACTCAATCATTATTGACTTAGAGTTATGTACAACAACCTCAAACCTATATAAGAAGTTCATACATATGAATCAAAGATAAATAAACATCAAATCATATATCATATGTCATTACTTCATCAAATTACACATATGTAAGACATGAACGACTTTTACATTTAAGCACATAAACTAGGAACATATGTATCTATAAACTCCCCCTTGGACGTAGTTTACTCTATTGTCTAACATTCTTCACATGCTCTTAGAACTTCTTGTAATTCTCTTCTCTTGTGACTCCTGCATGTATCTCGAATGCAAAGCAGAGCCGTATAACATGTTGAAATTGAAGAGCTTGTACAATGTCTTGCATGTCATAGAACAGTGGCCACTTGTATAATGTATAGACATCTTTAGTAGACAAGTTAGTGAGCCACATTGGGTCAAATACCCTGATAGTCTCTATTTTCCCATCTCTATTTAGAACTATGACCGCTTCCCCTGTCCTCCAGTCATAATACCACCATTTGAAGTATGGAGTGAAGTCCTGAGGCATTTCTCGTAAGGGAAACTTGGACATTGTGCGCAGAGGACTCCATTTCAGCACTACTTTAGGCTTTCCAGATATAGGATCAACTTTAGACTTATGAATGAACCTCTTAGGTTGTTGAGGTCTGAAGTTTACCCACCTGGTGTGGTATTCTTTCTTCAATGCAGCCTCAAACCATCCTGACATCTTTCTTGGGTTAGCATATAACAGATCTAAGCATGTCAGTCGGTTGAGCTCAAAACCAGGAAGAGTCTTCTGATCATGTGGATATCTGAAGTACTCAAGCCCTTTCTCCATTTTCAAAGCATAGACTTCCAAGTCTTCGAAATATGCCCACACTATAATCTTTCCTGACATTTTCTGATGTCTTTTGACTCTATAAGCTTGGTGTAGGCTTTTTGCTTTAGGGTTGCGCGTTGGGCTTTCATCTCAGCAAAACAAGCTGCCCATTCAGCTTTCTTAATATCAACATTAGCATTCGAAGCTTGGGCTGTACTTTCATCTTTCTCCATCTCTTCTAACTTATCAAAAGTACCACTGCCAAATGTTTCACCCAATTTGGGGATAACATGTCCTTTCGAGTCAGTGTACTGTGGATAGTGCTCTGCTGTGACATCCTCTATCTCTTTCTCATCCACATTTTTCAGCTCATCATCACTCACAACATCAACTTCTGGAACATCTTTGACAAGCTCGTCAGGATTCAGTCTTAGCATTTTAGCGAGCTGCTTGTCTGTTAGATCATGGATGATCTCTCCTTCCTCCGGAGTGTAGCTCACAGATCTTCTGATGATCCCTTGCAAGTCAAGAATCATAGTAAGTTGAGTCTTAACTTGCTGAAGGGGGGCAACATCATATTCATCTGTCTGTTGAGCTTTATCTATTTGATTAAACATTCAACACAACACACATAATCATTAGATAAGACATTTAAACATAATTAATCATTAATTACATTAATGTAATACATAATTCAAGTACAAAAGTTTTCAAATACATAAACATCTAATCATTACTTTTGTCTGGATCTGTAGTCTCTTCAGCTTGAGGAGATGAGGACGAGGCTCCTTGATCTTGATTTCTCTTGGTACGCCTCTCGTTTGCTGATGGATTTGAGGCTGACGTAGATGCATCACCTTCTTGATCATCCTCGTTATTATCATCACCTTCTTTTCCTTTTCCACTTCCTCCTGCTACCTCATCAACATCATCATCTTCCTCAGATTCATCTTCATCCTCATCATTATCATCATCCTCATCATTACCATCCTTAATCTTTAACGGCTCACTCTTTGATCCCTTCAGTTTTAGCAAGATCCTTTTGTTCTTCTTCTCAAGACCTTCAATCCTCTTTATCGATGCCAACACCAGCTCATTTTGACTTTTTAGTGCGTGGTGGGCTCGGCCTAACGCTCTCTCGTACTGAGCGTTCTTCTCACTCAGCTGAGTGATTTGCTTTTTTTGAGCCGCATTCACCGCCATCAACTGTTTGATCTAAGTAGCCCTCAGATCATCAGTAGCAATAAGCTTTAGCACCATCTGGTTCAGGCTAGCCAGCTGCTCCTATAACCCGACCATGGGTAGAGTAGGTCCGGGTGTGAATGTGGATTGGGTGGAGGGACCAGCTTGGTGAGTGGTGGATGTGGTGAAGATGGGAGGAGGGATGGGAATGGATTGTTGAGGAGTAGGTGTATGAGTGGTGGATGGAGTGGTGGCTGTGGTAGTGGGTATGGTAGTGGTGGTGGCTGTGGTAGTGGGTGTGGTAGTGGTGGTGGTTGTGGCAGTGGTGGTAATGGGTGTAGTAGTGGTGGTGGCATTGGCAGTGGTGGTAGAATATGTGATCAAAGTAAATTTTGGACTCTTACCCTTTTTGCCATAAGGGTTGGCCATCCTCTTCTTCCTAGAGCTCTTGGCAGCAGAGGAAGCTTCTCGTCAATAATCATCCATCATCTAGAATCAAAACATCATCTCTCTCTTTTGGTAGAAGGCAACATTCTCTGTTCCACCAGGTGCATCACCACCTTGACCATCATCATGGTCGTCATCATCGTCATCTTCTTCATCGGTGGGTAGCTCGACTGACTCAACATTGGAGTCGCTATCATCGCGACGCCACTTCTTACGAGAGGGCGCCACATAATCTTCATTGGCCAAATGCCCGCACAATATCCTGACTGGGGGCTTCACCTGCTTCTCCCGGTTGATCTTCATCCGACCTAAAGTCGTGTCATCCATCATCTAGAATCAAAACATCATCTCTCTCTTTTGGTAGCAGAGGAAGCTTCTCGTCAATAATCATCTGTAAAACCTTAGGTAATGCAGAAGCCTTCCTTGCCCTTTGCCTTGATGTTCTCTATCATGTTGGAGAATAGCATGTGGGAGAAACTAAATGGGTGGTTCAACACCAGAGCAACATATGCGTTCTGGATTTGATCTGACATCTCATCAAATCCTCCTCTCATTGACACTATGCACTTAAGAATGACATGAGCTAAGTACTTGAACCGGGGGAACAAGTTGCTCTTGTTGAGCACACCTGCATTGATGTCGCTAATGTACTTCATCCTCAGAAAGCATCCTCGAATGGTCAAAGGATGTAGCTTGGTTAGGTGGGCACCATCCTCACCCAGATCTAGGACTCGCCTTAGATCGTCTGCAGTAATCCTAATCTCCTGCTCGAAGATCGAGCTCTGAATACTGTGGGGCTCAGAGAACCTGTCAACCGAAGCACTTTCCCAGAAGGTCGGTTGTATAGATAGGTATGGTGTGCATGGAGCAGAGATAGCCTTGTATATCCTCGATCTACGAAGAAAGGCTATGATCCCACCAAACTCGGAAGCATTTCGAGAGGTAGCATCTAAGTGAGCACAAATATTGTGCTTCGTGCTCATCGTCTGTAAGACCCCGTTCCCGGGCACCTCACAGCTGGTGGTTCATCGCACATAAAACATTAGAAAACATACATTAATTTTGCAGCGGAATTTAAAACTTTCATTTATAATTAAAAACATGTCAATTACAACATCTGTTTTCATCTCAAAATACAAGACATGTCAAAATACGGATGCCAGCCTTAAAACGCTCCCAGTAGCTTATGCATCCATTCCTGCAACTCCTCAGCATCAACATGTACCTGCCAACTATCATGCATACAAAAGTCAGCAACGCTGAGTGAGTTCTAGTTTTAATAATAAAATACTTTACTTTTGTTAAAACCATTCTTTCAAGACATACTATACTTTACATCATTCGTGATCATGCATCATACGTACATACAGATAATAACATTATTATCTTCCATTACGTTCATTAGCTTTGCTCATTCAACGTATTACATTATCGTTCACTTCTCTTTCTAGATCCGGTCAGACTTTACCCTCTTCGTGGCACTCAGCCACGATTACTGAGGTCGAATGACAAGGATCCTGTGCTGTACTTTATTACGATAATTCACTTACGTTCATTCATACGTTCGTTCTTTCATACATTACCTTTCGTTCATTACTCTTTATTACTCGAATCTTGTCTCATGAAATATCCCCGACTCGTGCTCGAAAGCTGATGCTGTGACGGGGCCTGCTCACAAACCCCCGACTCATGTCCAAAGACTGACACAGCACCAGGATACGTGACAAAGATCCCATACGAGTAAATCACAGGGATTGAACTCCATCCGAGTCTGTTGCAACACAAAGTCGCTCACCTCATTATCTTGTCTCATGCAATATCCCCGTCTCATGTCCAAAGACTGGTACTGTGCCGGGGTCTAACAAACAAACCCCCGACTCATTTCCGAATACTGACACAGTACTGGGATACGCGACACGGATCTCATCATCCGTCACTTTCGTCATATACAATACTCCCGACTCATGTCCGAAGACTGATACTATGCCGAGGCCTGCTCACAAACCCCTGACTCATGTCCGAAGACTGACACAGTACCGGAGTACGCAATCTGTATCTTGTCTCATGCAATACCCCCGACTCATGTCCGAAGACTAATACTGTGCCGGGGCCTGACACACAAACCCCCGACTCATGTCCGAAGACTGACACAGTACCAGGATACGCGACAACACCCCCACCAAATTGGGTAACAGCACCCCTACCGAAGTAGGTAACCCTCTGAAGGTCAGTCACAAAGACTGGAACCTTTGCGTGCACACTTTAGGATTTGCTGATCCTCACGTGGTAGAGCTTAAGGCATTAAGAGCCGTGCACCTCTGTTCATATTGCTTGCAAGCCTCTCTATACTTCTCTCATTATTCATTCATTTATTCATGCATGCATTCATTCATTACATTCCTCTTTTCACTATCTTCCACTTTACGTTACATAATACTTTCATTACAGTCATTAACGTTCAACGCAAAGCCAAGGGAAGACATACGTACATAATAAGGAACACACATAAACATAAACATACATCATCACCAATACAGGCACATCATACATGCATAACACACATAAGCCATTACATCATAACCAGGCTTATCTCCCTATATTACCCCTTAAAAACCACTTGGAAAACCTCAAGTTCAATGTGGGTACATGGGTCCTTCCAGGCGCATGAGCATAAAATTCTAAGTATAAAACAGTCTGGGCGCATGGGCACTATTTGGGCGTTTCTGCCCTGTTCAGGCACATCAACACTTAACATTTCACTTGGGCGCATGGGCACTGCTTAGGCGCATGGGCACTGCTTAGGCGCATGGCCAACACTTAGCCGTTTGAATCTCTAGGACGCATGGGCACTATTTAGGCGCATGGCCAACACTTAGCCTTTTCTTCACTTGGGCGCATGGGCACTATTTAGGCGCATGACCCACCCTTGGGTGCATGACCAACACTTAGACGCATGGGCCAACATGCTGGGCGCATGGGCCACTATTTAGGTGCATGGTCCACCCTTGGGCGCATGGCCAACACTTAGGCGTCTGGTCTCTCATGCTGGACACATGGACAACTGTTTGGGCGCATGAACCATTATTCATATTCATCAGACATTCTGAAATCTTTTCTATGCTACTCATTTCACCCGATCCTCATTCTAAGCATTCCCAAACATAGATCTAACATACTAAGGCCATCTAAGCATGCTAAACATCATCTCTAACCCATAATCATCACTATAACATGCATACATACATACGACATTCGAACATAAGGCTGCAAGTCCACGGTTTCTTTAAAAACGTTTACATAGTATGCATAATAGCCCCAAATCAGTTAAAATCCGTAAAAGAGGGGTTCTAGAAACTCACCTTTAGCAGCTTTTGAGCAGCACTCTTCCCGTTCGAGTCCCACCTTCGATTCAGCTCTTGAATCCCGAAAACAAACTCTAAACAACCAAAACTTCGGTCAAGAACTCGAAACCCAACTGAAACCGAGCTCATAGAAGAGAAGACTTACCTTTTTCAGCTTCTTCTTGCTCTTTCTCTCTCTATAACCGAGCTCTCTCTCTTCTTCTTTTCACCGTGAAGAAGATGATGAAGAAGGAAGAATGGGCAACCATGCCCTTTAATATCTTAAAATATAAAAAGTGTACTTTGTACACTTTATCCCCTTCCATTTATGCAAAGTTTCTATTCCTTCTACTTACTTTTCTTTTCCTTCCGTTTAAGTAGAAATTTTGGGGTGTTACAAGTCTACCCCCCTTAAAGAGGTTTCGTCCCTGAAACCTGTCGCTTCTCAAACAGTTACGGGTAACACTGTCCTACATCTTCTTTGATCTTCCATTTAAGCTCAGATCTTTTTAGGTTTCACTGCACCCGCACAAATGAAACCGTCATCCTCCTTGGTCTATTCTCTTTTTCCTATTAGTAGTGATCACTAGTTGCTCCTCGTGGTTGGATACTCTATCTATCTCAGTATCCTCTAGTAGCATGATCATATCCTCATCGGTTGAGCTCTTTCTTAGACGAGATGCATGGATCATCAGATGAATTCCACTTAACTCATCGGGTAGCTCCATTCGATGTGTCACTTCTCCTACTTGAGCAACAACTAGGAATGACCTTTACACTTTAATATTAGCTTTACTTGATTTTGAATCAAGCAATCCGCTCTCTTGGTCAAAGCCTTCCTCATACTTCATTGTCGTAGGTCGTCACCAAACTCTGGTTATGCACGGTTGAGCAATCCATCTTTTTGCAACACTTGGGGTTTGAGTCATAGACTACTGATCAACTCACCCGGAGATGTCTGTCTACCTACTTATGTCTGTCTTGAACAGCCTAGCAGGAACAAGCGCTCTCTCTCAATTCTATCGTGCAATCCTCTAGGGCATTAGGTAACCTGGTAGACTTACCAACAACAATTCTTACATCAAAGGGCTCATCGATCTTCCTACCCCTAACGTGCAACATCACAGAAAATAACGGCAACAAAACTACTACTAACGTCACAATTAAAGCATAGATGTATAAATCTAAACTTGCAAGAATGTACCTGACGTTACCTCGGAGTCTGACCTAGCCTCCTCCCGGTCATAGCGAATGCTCTAGCCTTCACCCTCTGTTCTCCTTCCTCGTACGGGAGCTTCCTCCGATCTCCTTCGTTCCCGAACCTTCTGCTCTCGGCTTCTTGCAATCCCTGCTCATGTGACCTTCCTCACCACAAGAATAACATCTCCCCATACCGCAGTTCTTCGCCACATGTCCGGTCCTTCCACAACGGAAACAAACATTGCCTCCCAGTCTACATTCCCCGGGGTGCCTATGTCCACACTTGTCACACCTTTTCGACCCCGCACCAGTTATGACCACACGCTGATCATCCACTCGTGCACCTTTGCCACCTGGAGCGGCTCCGCCACGTTCCAATCGCTTCTCGTTCCATTCTTGGTCATCCTCTCCTTTCTTGATACTTTCAGTCACCATCACAGATCTTTCATCATACAATCTTCCCGCCAAATCAACCGCCGACCTAAACGTGCTCGGTCGGGCATCGCTCATGTGCCTACGGATGTCTGCCGGCAAGCCCTGAATGTACCTCTTGATCTTTCGTGAAAGAGGTGTCACCTGATCCGGCACTAGATGTGACATCTCGTTGAATTTAGCAGTATATTGCTGATGTGTCATCGTTCCCGCCTCCAGCTGCAAGAACTCTCTTTCAACTTTATCCATCTCACGGTGAGGACAGAATTCCTCAATCACCGGCCTTTTCAACTCTAATCATCACATCCTCCCGATAGCCCTGCTTCCCTCAACCGGGACGATATTGTCCCACCAGCACAGAGCCGAGTCCACAAAAGAATGGGCAGCAAACTTCACCTTCTGATCCTCCCGGCACTCGCTGATATTCAATACAGCTTCCATCTCTCTCACCCATCGGTGAGCAGTAGCAGCAGTGCCGTTTCCATCAAAAGTTGGGGGCTTGCATCGTTGGAACGCCCCATAATTACAGCCTCGTGCCGCCTCCGACGCAGGCTCTTCCTCTTCGTTATCTTCGTCATCGAAGAAAACCGTTTCAGTCTCGGGTCGTCTCCTTTCGCCCGAAGATCTACCCCTTTCCTGTCTCTCCCCATCTTTAACAGCCTTCATAACTTTGGTCATCACAGACGGTAGGATCGTCTGCATAACCTGATGCATTTCCTCCCTGACCGCCTCTCTCATCGAGGCTCGCTGATTAGCATTCTCATCACCGCCCTCCTGATGAGGAGTCTCGGGTTCCTCATGGACTGCTCCTTCAGCCCTAGACCTTCCTCTTGTGACCCGTGGTTCAGCACCACGTCCACCTCCACTTCGTGAAGCTCTCGAAGATCTCCCGCCAACCATCTTCTAACACACTATAAGATTCAAACACTAACATGGTCATTCAAGGTAATAACTCAGTTTATGTCAAGTATAGTAAGTCCCTAATTACAGTGGCCAGTTGTGATTAGCCACCTACTTTACTCTTCATACCCCAAGCATTTCCTATCCCGACTACATCAGTATCTAAATCTACACAAAAGCACACAACCCATATAACATGCGCACATAATGCCGGTTAACATAACTTACATAAAACGTTTACATAAAAACCTTTACCTGCAGGCATGTAGCTACTAGGACTGGCATGCCTTTTTCCTTTTAGTCCCATTCTCAGTTTAAGATTAGGTTTTTCAAAATATTTACCCAATTCACTTAAACTTTTGCTCTGATACCAACTTGTAAGACCCCGTTCCCGGGCACCTCACAACTGGTGGTTCATCGCACATAAAACATTATAAAACATACATTAACTTTGCAGCGGAATTTAAAACTTTCATTTATAATTAAAAACATGTCAATTACAACATCTGTTTTCATCTCAAAATACAAGACATGTCAAAATACGGATGCCAGCCTTAAAACACTCCCAGTAACTTATGCATCCATGCCTGCAACTCCTCAGCATCAACATGTACCTGCCAACTATCATGCATACAAAAGTCAGCGACACTGAGTGAGTTCTAGTTTTAATAATAAAATACTTTACTTTCGTTAAAAACGTTCATTCAAAATATACTATACTTTACATCATTCGTGATCATGCATCATACGTACATACATATAATAACATTATTATCTTCCATTACGTTCATTAGCTTTGTTCATTCAACGTATTACATTATCGTTCACTTCTCTTTCTAGATCCAGTTAGACTTTACCCTCTTCGTGGTACTCAGCCACGATTACTGAGGTCGAATGACAAGGATCCTGTGCTGTACTTTATTACGATAATTCATTTACGTTCATTCATACGTTTGTTCTTTTATACATTACCTTTCGTTCATTACTCTTTATTACTTGAATCTTGTCTCATTAAATATCCCCGACTCATGCTCGAAAGCTGATGTTGTGCCGGAGCCTGCTCACAAACCCCCGACTCATGTCCAAAGACTGACACAGCACCAGGATACGTGACAAAGATCCCATACGAGTCAATCACAGGGATTGAACTCCATCCGAGTCTGTTGCAACACAAAGTCGCTCACCTCATTATCTTGTCTCATGCAATATCCCCGTCTCATGTCCGAAGACTGGTACTGTGCCGGGGTCTGACAAACAAACCCCCGACTCATGTCCGAAGACTGACACAGTACTGGGATACGCGACATGGATCTCATCATCCGTCACTTTCGTCATATACAATACTCCGACTCATGTCCGAAGACTGATACTGTGCCGGGGCCTGCTCACAAACCCCCGACTCATGTTTGAAGACTGACATAGTACCAGAGTACGCAATCTGTATCTTGTCTCATACAATATCCCCGACACATGTTCGAAGACTGATACTGTGCCGGGGCCTGACACACAAACCCCCGACTCATGTCCGAAGACTGACATAGTACCGGGATATGTAACAAGGACCTCTTTCGAGTCTGTTGCGACACAGAGTCGCTCACCTCATAACTATGCTTGGCTTTATGCCACACCCCCGAAGTTATACATAATTCGGGTAACAACACCCCCACCGAAGTGGGTAACAACACCCCCGCCGAAGTGGGTAACAACACCCCCACGAAGTGGGTAACAACACCCCCACTGAAGTTGGTAACACACCCCCACCGAAGTTGGTAACAACACCCCCACCAAAGTGGGTAACAACACCCCCACCGAAGAGGGTAACAACACCCCCACCGAAGTGGGTAACAACACCCCCACCGAAGTGGGTAACAACACCCCCACCGAAGTGGGTAACAACACCCCCACCAAAGTGGATAACAACACCCCTACCGAAGTAGGTAACACCCCCATAAAATGGGTAACACCTCTGAAGGTCAGTCACAAAGACTGGAACCCTTGCGTGCACACTTTAGGATTTGCTGATCCTCACGTGGTAGAGCTTAAGGCATTGAGAGCCATGCACCTCTGTTCATATTGCTTGCAAGCCTCTCTATACTTCTCTTGTTATTCATTCATTTATTTATGCATGCATTCATTCATTACATTCCTCTTTTCATTATCTTCCACTTTACGTTACATAATACTTTCATTACATTCATTAACGTTCAACGCAAAGCCAAGGGAAGACATACGTACATAATAAGGAACACGCATAAATATAAACATACATCATCACCAATACAGGCACATCATACATGCATAACACACATAAGCCATCACATCATAACCAGGCTTATCTCCCCATATTACCCCTTAAAAACTACTTGGAAAACCTCAAGTCCAATGTGGGTACATGGGTCCTTCCATGCGCATGAGCATAAAATTCTAAGTATAAAACAGTCTGGGCGCATGGGCACTATTTGGGCGTTTCTGCCCTATTCAGGCGCATCAACACTTAACATTTCACTTGGGCGCATGGGCACTGCTTAGGCGCATGGGCACTACTTAGGCGCATGGTCAACACTTAGCCGTTTGAATCTCTGGGACGCATAGGCACTATTTAGGCGCATGGCCAACACTTATCCTTTTCTTCACTTGGGCGCATGGGCACTATTTAGGCCCATGACCCACCCTTGGGTGCATGACCAACACTTAGACGCAGGCCAACATGCTGGGCGCATGGGCCACTATTTAGGCGCATGGTCCACCCTTGGGCGCATGGCCAACACTTAGGCGTCTGGTCTCTCATGCTGGACGCATGGACAACTGTTTGGGCGCATGAACCATTGTTCATGTTCATTAGACATTCTGAAATATTTTCTATGCTACCCATTTCACCCGATTCTGATTCTAAGCATTCCCAAACATAGATCTAACATACTAAGGCCATCTAAGCATGCTAAACATCATCTCTAACCCATAATCATCACTATAACATGCATACATACATACGACATTCGAACATAAGGCTGTAAGTCCACGGTTTCTTTAAAAACGTTTACATAGTATGCATAATAGCCCCAAATCAGTTAAAATCCGTAAAAGAGGGGTTCTAGAAACTCACCTTTAGCATCTTTTGAGCATCACTCTTCCCGTTCAAGTCCCACCTTCGATTTAGCTCTTGAATCCCAAAAACAAACTCTAAACAACCGGAACTTCGGTCAAGAACTAGAAACCCAACTGAAACCGAGCTCATAGAAGAGAAGACTTACCTTTTTCAGCTTCTTCTTGCTCTTTCTCTCTCTAGAACCGAGCTCTCTCTCTCTCTCTTCTTCTTTTCAGCCGTGAAGAAGATGATGAAGAAGGAAGAATGGGCAACCATGCCCTTTAATATCTTAAAATATAAAAAGTGTGCTTTGTAAACTTTATCCCCTTCCATTTATGCAAAGTTTCTATTCCTTCTACTTACTTTTCTTTTCCTTCCGTTTAAGTAGAAATTTCGAGGTGTTACATCGTCCATCTATCAGCCATGTTGCTGAAACACAAGAAAGATATACATTAGATTTGTGCATAACAGAAGATAGTTGAACTTAAACTGTTTTTTGATCAAACAGGTTCAGTCGTGCGACTGAACCATATGACTGGGTTTTAGGCGTACGATTAAGCCTACGGCTGAGTTCAGTCGTGCTATTGAGCCTGTGACTAAACTTAGTCATATACTATGCCATGCGGTTGAATCAATTGTGCGACTGAACCCATACGGATGATTCATTCTTGAATCGTGCGTCTGGCTCAATCATGCGACTAAAGTTCATTAGCATGACCATTCACATCCTTCACTGTAGAACACCCTAGATTTGAATCTTGTCAAAACTTTATATTAGACTTTTTGTTTAGACTCATTTGGACCGCAGAGACTCTAAATAGCACTTAGTGTCCTTTAAATAAACTTTAATGTCCATTTAAGTGGTCTATTTTTAGGGTTTAGTCTAGGTTCTAGGTTTTAGCATAATTAGTCCTTAAAGATGCGATTAAGATTTTCATTTGGACAATTTTAGTTGCCCAGTACCTGTAGAAGAGTAGAACACACGTTAGCATCACAAATCAAGCAGTAATCAAAACAGTAGAAATTTGGGCAGGGTGTATGTGTGTATGGGCGATTTCAAAGAACTTTGAAGGGTGATAAGGGTTACGACCGACTGACCCCCTTATTTATACTATTTTAAATTTCAGTCGTGCGATTGGACCCATACGCATGCTTCATTCGTGCGACTGGGTATCAGTCATGAGACTTGCTCATACTCCTTCATCCATTCGTACGATTGGTTCAGTCTTGTGGTCCAATCGCATGGTTGTCCCATACTCATGGTCAAATCATGTAACTGGCTCATTCGTATGGTTCAAACGTGCGATTAGCTCATCCTTATGATTCAATCGTACGATTGGCTCATACTTATGAGCTTGAACTCATACACTTTCAAACACTTAAAATTATTAACTTTTGATATAAAAACATTCTGCCCTTTGATCATCTCAGACATGACCCTTTTAATTTAAACTGATTGGTCACCTCAGACGTGACCCCTTTTAGTGAGTGATTCACAGAATTCATCTAGTTGAATAGTCCGACGTCTACACTACAATAGACTAGAATATAGAAAACAATTTTGAAATTTAAAAGAAAAACAAGACATATTTTTGTTGTTTTGGGTTTGAGCAGAATAACTTCAAGTTAATTTGATCATTTCTGGAAAGATTCATTATGGAATCATACAGGTATATCATAATCATTTAGGACCTTTTTAATATGCACTTTGATGCTAGATTCTTGTTTTATTTGATAGTGAATAGCATTTTCAAGAAATCATACTAGAGCTATAAGATGCACACAATGATTTTGATTGTCAAGAGTTGCAGTCACGATGATTATCAGTACATTTGTCCACTTAAATCCATACACAGATTTTTGACTCATGTTGGTGATGAGTTAGGTTTAACTATTTCAACAAGCATTTGTGGATCCCACACTTATATGGTAATCAACATTCCTCAGGAGATTTTTGAGCGGCCTACGGGTATTGAAGAAGAAACTATTCTAAGAGCTTTCAAAGAGATGCCAAGCCTCAGGTCAGTGCCATCGCACAACAGAGAGGCGAAAACAACAATGAATTCTAGAATATTTAGATTATGCTTATTCTCAGGTCAGTGCCACCACACAGCAGAGAGGCACACAACCTATCTTCTTGTTAGAGAATTTGTTTGTTTTGCACACAACGCACCAACAACATTAGTCATTAGCTTGATTGCTTTTAGCAGTTTTCCATGTGCTTTGCTTATTTATAAGGTCATCCGCACATATTTGTGGTGTTTATTTTGCTCGTTACCCCTTATTGGAAATGTGTTGATTATGTTAACCAGGGATAAGATGAGAACCACAGCAAGTTGAACAAGTTAGTTTGAATTTTAATTCACTAATGAAGTCTACTCATCTATTGTGTTGAATCTACCGACACATCATATAATGAACTAGCAACCTCTAGGTCTACTTTCTCTATGTTACCTCAGTAGCAGACTAGTTTAACTATCATTTTTCTTTAGTTGTGCTTAGACTTCTCAGACTTGTAATTTGAATTTCTCATTTTGAGAAAATTAGTTTTGAAGTCCCAACCAATTTGTCACTGTGTACTATCATTTTCCATAAGCTTTGAATCATAATCACATATTTGATTTCATTTCTCTTAGCTAACCTGCCCTTCCCCTCGTTTTATTATTATTTTTATTATTTTTTAAGTAAATAAATACTACAACTAGTTAAATACTAAACTAAAACTATTCTCCCTCTAAAATTCTAAAACCAAAAATCTTTTGTGTTTTTGCATTTTAATAGACAGAAAAATAAAATAAAAGAAAATAAATAATAAACTAAGAAAAACTAGTCGGACTACGAACTTTCTTCTTTTTGAATCACATCACATTTCTTTTTCACGCCATTAACCTCTAAAAGATATAAAAACCATGGTTTGTCAAATGCTTTTGTGTAGAGGTTGACGCGTTGAAAGTTAGTATTAACCAAATCGATTAATTGCTTTTCAAAACAGTCACATATAAAGTGATATTTAATATCGATTTTGTTTTAGGATGTTGGACCTGATTTTTGGTTACAGCAATTGCAGCAGAATTATCAACAAAATAGCGGTGTTAGAAAATTGCAAACTGTAGTCACGTATTTGTTGTTGAATCAAATGATTTGTGAATAGCAACTTGTAGCTGCAACGTATTCAGGTTCACCTGTTTACAGAGCAATTAATGTCTACTTCTTACACTGCCAGGTGACTAACCGTCTAGCAAAGAACTGACATCTCGCTGATGTTGACTTGTAATTCATTTTGCAACCACCATAGTCTGAGTCACTATATGCTATAAGCTCAAATTCATCGTCATGAGGATACCACAACCCGAGTGCTGGAGTACCCTTCGGATAACAAAAGATCCTTTTAACTCCGATGAGATGATTTACTTTTGGTTTTGCCTGATATCTGGAACAAAGACACGTGGCATACATAATATGAGGACGAAAGGCTGTGAGGTACATGAGAGATCCGATCATTCCTCTGTACATGGTGGCATCAACCAGATCACCATTTTCATCGGGTGCCACGTCATGGTTCGTGGCAAGTGGAGTTCCAGCTGCCGAAGCATTCTCCATGTCGAATCGACTGAGGACATCTCCTACATATTTGGTCTGATGCAGAAAGATTCCTTTTGGTGTTTGATCTACCTATTAGCCAAGAAAGAACTTCATCTCCCCCATGACACTCATCTCAAACTCTGCTTTCATTACAGATTCGAATTCTTTACATAATTCTTTGTTTTTGGAACCTAAGATTATGTCATGCACATATATCTGTACCAGCATTAAATCACCATCCTTTTCTTTGATGAATAATGTATAGTTAATAACTCCTCTGCGAAAACCATGTTTCACAAGGTGAGTTGAGAGTTTCTCATACCAGGCTCTAGGGGCTTGATGGAGCCCATAAAGAGCCTTGTCTAGTTTGTAAACTCTATTTCGATGATACGGATCCTCAAATCCTTCAAGTTGACTGACATAGACTGTTTCACGAATTTCACCATGAAGGAATTCACTTTTATATCTAGTTGATAAACTTTAATCTTCATGTAAGATGCATAGGCTAGAAAGATACGAATAGCTTCCATCTGTGCCACCGGTGCAAACACTTCATTGTAATCTATGCCTTCGACTTGTCGAAACCCTTGAACTACAAGTCGAGCCTTATTCCTGATTATGACCCCTTGGTCATCTTTCTTACACTTCAACACCCATTTAGTGTCCTAAATCATTTTTACGTCTGTTTTCTCCCTTTAACACGTTCGTCACAACGCGTGAGTCCTAAATTGACTTAGTTATATTTTTATATGTTTTACGTTTTGGTCTTATTTTTTATACTAACACACCACAATGCGAGGAGCTTAATTTTAGTTATTAATTAATCAACAATCGATAAAAGAAGTTAAGACTTAAAGGGTGAAATGTAAAGAAACCCAAATATGAGGTGTTGTTTTGGGAAATTGAAACTGAACGAAAATAGAAGAAGAAAAAACAGAACACAAACGTTCCTTCGATCGATCCATCTTTCTTTCTTTCTTTCTTTGTTAGAGAAAACGCCACTGACGTCACCACCGTACGCAAACGCCTTCGTTCCGACGAACGATGACATCACCACCAGATGAATAGATGATGCTATCAGGTATAAACAAACAACCCTGCGCACCTTTTCAGTACTCTTACAGAAATAATTTCTTCAAACACTCTAATCGGAGGCCAATCTTTTGTTTTTGTGTTTCTTTTGTTTGAATTTGAATGATGAATTCGATTTGTGTGGAGAATTGTTGCATTTTGTGTTGTGAATGAATGAATTTTTTTTTGTTTTTTTTGGTGTTTTGTGGTGTTTGCTTTCTTAAAAGTTGGATGAAGCTATGGTTTATCTGGGTGTTTTGGGTTTTAAATATGTAATCTGAAGGAAATCTAATGGACTCGGTATGTGACAGTTTTTGGAATTACACACGACACTCTTTCGCCTCACGGTGAAATAGAATTGTATCTAGGGTTTCATGTTCCAGTTGAAGAATTTGCGTTTTGGAGTAGCAAGTTATTGTGCTGATTTTTGGGTTTTGTTTTGAAAATGAGTTTATTTTGAGTTCTCACTGTTTGTTTGTTTACAATTGCACCCGCCTTTTTTTGGGTTTCTTTTTGGGTATATTTAGGGTTTTGTACGTGAAGTTTCTAATTTTCGTGGGTGCTTGGGTGCTTGGGAGTGCTTATTTTTATCAACTTTTAACTTTTTAAAAAAGCAATTTTATAGTGTTTGACAACGTGATTGTTGTGAGTGAATAAATTAATAAGTCACTTCATACTAACTTATTAACTTATTGAGAAAAGTCAATAAGTAGTTTTTAAAAGCATTCCCAAACATTTAATTCTTTGATGTGGCTTAATTACAGGATTGACTGAATTGTGATTTTGGTGGATCTAGCTGCATTACGGTCTGAACTTGATCAACAGGGGATATGGTTCATATGGTAACTTTTCTTTCTGTTCGTGAGTACTGGTCTTTTTTATTTTAGATTTATATCTAGTTGTTTTCTTATAAAACTTGGAGTAGTTTTTTTATGAAACGATATATGTACTCACTAACTCGTGCATGTAAAAGACTCAAACTTCCAGGTTAAAGGTTGTAGAGCCACACTTGGTACCTTTTGAAACAGGCAATCTTGGTTAGGGAATTTGAAATTTCTGTCATACAATATATGATGTGTAATTCTTTGATTATCTATACAAGGTAATAATGTTTCTCTTTTTTTAGAATCTTAACCCCCTCATGGTTCTTTAATTAAATAAAAGTAATTGTAAATGGTACATGTTGCATGTGAAATGTGATTTGCACTATTGTGTTGTGGTGATAGGGTCCCTTTAACACATACTCACACAAAAAAAACACTAAGGGGCTGTTTGGTAGCCTCTTAATCAGCCTCTTAATGGTTCAGATGTCTGAATGGTTTAGCACTTAATGGTTCAGACTGTTTGTTTCGCCAGCACATGTCTGAATGGTTAAGTCATTTACCTCTGAATGGTTAAGCATTATACTGATGCTGAATGGTTAAGAGGTCTAATGCTGAATGGTTAAGACATATTATCTGAATTGGTTAATAGTTAAACGATATACTACCTCTTAATGGTTCAAACCTCTTAATCGTTCAGCACTTAATGGTTCAGACCTCTTATTGGTTCAGCGCTTAATAATTCAGAAGTTACCAAACAGCCCCTAAAAGGAAAAGCAAATGATGTGCTTGTTAGTTCAGTTTTTTTATTTAATGCTTCTCATTATTAAAAAATGATTTATGTACCTTCAGCTAGCTGAATCATGTTACATATCTGCTCATAGTTGCTGCTATTGATACCTGTGAACTTTGAAAAATTGGTTTACTTTTGAGATTCTTTGGAAAAGTTTAGCAATTCATGTTGTTGATAATTGGATGCTAAGATGAAGTACGTGGTTAAATGGAGTCTGGGACGTAATCCCTTAATTCTAGGTCAACAGGCATCTAGGAACAAAAAAAGATATGGCCTTTAAGAATTTAAAATAAAGTTTTCAAAGTTTCGAGTTTTAAATGTCCATCTGCATAATTGATTTGGATTATCTTGTATAGTGGCTGCCAAGAAATTTATTCTTCTACTGTATTTGTTTCTGTTATTGTGATCATAGCCCTTAAGGAAGCAGATTGTAAGCTTGTTATCAAATTAGGTGAGGATAATTTGTATTGTCTGTTGGTTGTAATCACAATTAGATTTAGACAATGAATCAATGGTGACAAGGTATGAGTGGTTTGGATTGAAATATTTCACACTTGAAAGCTCTTCTTTGGGAGAATGTATACTTTGACAACAAAATACAGTTGCTAATAGTCATTTGTCTTATGTCAAAAAGATCATTGGCAAGATAAATGAGTAACAATATATTTGGTGGTAGTGTGTACGTAGGCTTGCTTTGGTGGCACTTTGTTAAGTCACAGTCTAAACACCTTGCTTTTGTTAAGTTATCTCACTTGGAGTTCTGCATGCACTATCAAGTAATTTTTTAAGACATTTCCATAATCATAAAGTTTCTAATATAGTGTAAAAGTAATTGCTTTACCTGCGTAATTGAGTTTGAGTACTCCAAAATCCGAAACTGCATGCAACAAGTATGGTTGGGAGTCAAAAGGAAAGACATGCATATTGATAATTTAAATAACATAAAGGATTTCTAAAAGGCTTATTCATATCTCATTTACTAAGGTATCATGTTTCATTCAGTTTGTATATTATATAACCAATCACTACATCTCTTTATCATTTTCTGTTTAATCGCGTTGACTCTGATTTGCATGCCTTAAAAGAATACAAATATTGTCCTTTTTTTAAGAAGTTGCTGCTTGTTATTATGTTTTTGCTTTACGCTTTTTTTTTCTTCCGTATTTGAAGGGCTGAACATAGTAAGTCAAAAACTAGATGAAGGTTATAGTTTTAATTTATTTTTTCATCCACTTCATCATCGCTAACATCTATATGTGTGTAATGTGATTATGTGAATTTCACATGAAGGCCCGTAAAATAGGATATGCAAACCGAAACCTCTCTTGTACACTAACATTGCAATATATGTAAAAGTAAAGGGTTAAGCTGACCAGGTTGACCTAGTTAGTGAAACTAAAACATGGCAAGGTCATAACTCATAATGTTTAGAAATGGGGAATTTTGAAATTTCTATATTTTATAATGTTTATCTTAAAAAACTCTAAAAGATATGCTCTTAAGTATAGCTGGAATAAGAAAGAATTGTCCCATACTCCCATTACATGAGCTCTAAGATATTAACAAGCTTTCTGTATGTGCATTGGTAGAGTAGGAAGGGTCAAGCAGGCCGAGCAATTGGTCATGAGGAGAAGCTCTTTTAAGATTTCAGTGGAGAACGGCTGGTTCCGGTTGAACCTACCCGAAAGACTTTTTCAATCTATTTTTTGAACTTATATAAATAAATAATGTTGTTCCACCTTTTTTAATAATAATACTTTGGAGGTTTAACATGTTTGACCCATTTTCTTTGTTAATCCTTTAGACAAATCAAAGAATTATATAACCATATCGACCACTACATAAGTAAACAGAGCGAAGTTGCCACCTCTATCATTATATGACTAAAGGGTAGTTTTGCTTTAACTTTATTTATGGACAAAGCCAGTTATAGAAACTTAGAAAGTGTCCATGACGCTCAATGTTTATTAATATGTTATATTAGTACTCATGTATAGCTAAGCAACAACAAGATCTTATGGTTTTTTTGATTATTCAATGATTCATGTCTATAAGAGTTAAGTCTTAAATGGATTTCAAAAGCATCTTGGCGCATCAAGATGTTACTCTAATGCTCCATAGCATGAAGTTTGAGGATACCTTGGAACCGTCTCATAACTAACAAGCTTAACTTCTTTGATTGTAAAGATATGCTTCGTGATATTAATACTGCCCAGAAGTTATGAGGTTATGCCACTTGGGCAGCTGTATCTACAAATGAGATTTACAAACTCTGTGCTTTATGTTTACCCAAATTATGGAGTAGGACAGTAGGTCCTTTAAGTTTTTGACTTTCACTCTTTGTCCTTTAATTTAAAAGTTCTTAGTGATGTAAATGAAAAACTTAATGGTGGGTAGTGGAAAGGACACATTCCATTAAACTTTTGAAATAAACGACAGTGAAAGTCAAAAAGTTGAAGGACTCGGTCCATAATATGGGTAAACATAAAGGATAAAAATGGTAATTTAGTCATTATCTTATTTCAGTACATACCTAACTTATTGAATAGAATAATTTCAGAGCTCCTATGCATAAAAAATACACTTTTCTGACTTCTGACCTGTCTATGGTAGCTAGGACTTTAATTTTATTTGTTTGATCCATTATTGGTAAATCAAAACTCGAATTGAACATTCATAAGTAAATGGGCAGCTATTGGCACCTCAAAATACGTCATAGTTTGCTAATTTTGGTACTTGGACAAAAGTCTACGACCTTGCTTTTTTTAGTTATGAGGATAGCACATTTTAGAGAGAGAAGGGGGGGGGGGGAGGTGTATGAAGAAATCTAGTTAGGACTTTAGTAGGTGGATATTAAATAATAACATTCTTATTGGTATTTATCTGTAAAAAAGATTTTATACATGCATCATGCCAAGCTCACTTTATCTATCTTAGAATGCACATTGTTAGTTGTTAAATTGGTTTCTAAATTTCTTTCTATGCAAATCTTTTGTATTAGCTGCATGTAAGCCAATGGATATTGGTAAGATGTCAGTGTTTTTTTGATAGGACTTGACATTATGTGTGTGTAAATTGCTGACATAATTCTATTGTTTTACATTCACAGGGTACTCTGGAACATTGATTCACTGGGTGGGTATTCTTATGACAACACAATGATGAGTAGTATATTAGCATGGTTCACTCTTGGTTCAATCTTGGATGTGGTAACTCGTTAGGCGAAGCAACATGACACTCGAGGACTTCTTTACCCTAACTGAGTTAAAAGATGGGCTCACAACTCCAACCAGAGTTAATGACCTTCTTACCGTTATGAAAAACCAGAAAGAGACTATAGTGAAAAATGTTAGCGAAGCAACCCAACAATGGTCTGCTGTTGCAAATACTATTGCAGTCACTGAGAATAAAGAGTGCCTTGACCTTTTCATCCAATTAGATGGACTCAGGTTCATTGATAAATGGCTCAATGATGCTCAAACACATATAAATGATGCTGAAAATGATTTTTTGGAAGATTTAATTATTGCATTGTTACGGGCACTCGAGAAGCTGCAGCTGGACCACCATCAGTCTGTGGGTTCAGGAGTTGGGCTAACAGTGCAGGGTCTTCTTGGTCATAGTAGTTTAGTAGTTCGGGAGAAAGCCAAAGCTCTTTGTGATAAGTGGGCTCCAGTTCAGAACATTGATGGGACACCAACAGATGTCAATTCAGTTGATAATTATCCAGGTGAAAATGTTAATGAAGAAACTGTGGAACAACGACCATGCTCTGATACTGTTCAACAAGAAACAGATAAAGAAGAGACAGTGACACAGGAAGTAGTTATGGAATCTGGAACAGAAATACTAAAGGTTGAAATTGATAAATCCAAATCAGAAAATACTCCTTTAATGGGAACTCGGCTCCTTTGGAAGAAGCCAAGGAGGAGGAGATCGACTCAGTGACTACATTATCTACCCCTTTGGAACATACAACTTTGACTTCAAGTACTGGTGTTGACTATGCTTTGGAGTCTGCTACAAAGACTGAAACAATGGATGACAGGAGTGACAAAGATGAAGAGGTGGTGGATGGTGTGGAATTTCAATCTCCAGACCACCAGAATGCCACAACTGAATCCAATGCCGCTAGAGGAATTGGTGATTCTATTACTGGTGGTGGTTTGCAGGATTCACCTGCTGCTGAGAACCATAAATCGTCATCAAACACAGATAGTGATGAAGATGAAAAGAAAGATATTGGAAGTGAGAGTGACAAAGATTCGGAGAGTCATTCACCTTTATCTAAACCGTCAATGAAATGTCAAAATGATGATTTGATTAGCAAGAGACCATCTGATATGGAACTTGATTATGGAATGGTGGATCCATTGGAGCTTGCTAGACAAGTTGCTATTGAAGTGGAACTAGAAGTTGATTCCCAGGAACAAAGTTGCAGTACTTCAACAAATGAAAAGGAACATCAATCTATGGGGGGACTCGGTAATGAGGTTTCATCTGGACCTGGACCTGAACCTGAACCTGGACCTTCTCTGAAGGGTTCACCTAGTGCACCAGAACTTATGAACCATTCAGAAACACTTGATAACCCGGCTTCTCAAATTACCAAGATGGATGAATCAGCACTTAATCCTGAAAAGGATTTTCTGGGTTTGATCTGAATGAAGAAGTTACTTTTGATGAAACTGAAGTAGAGTGTCCAGTGGACCCGCTTTTGACCCCAATCTCAGTTGTTTCTGCTTCCAGGGCGACAGCAGTAGCCGATGGACCACCTGTTGCTCCTTTGCAATTTGAAGGTACTCTCGGCTGGAAAGGTTCAGCTGCCACCAGTGCTTTTAGACGGATCCCTGAAGGTGAAAAGACATTTTCGTTCTCTTCAAGCCACAGCAGCTCAAACCAACGTTTGAACCGCCTTGAATTTGATCTGAATGTGGCTGAAGGCAGTGATGATAAAATCCAAGACTTCTTATCTCGAGACAAAATTGAAGAGCCTTCAAGATTGCAGTTGGATCTTAATAGTCTAGGGGATAGTGATGCTAGCATTATTACATTGGATTGGAAACATGATAATGGCCGAGTAGGCTCTTTGAAAGAAAACAGGCCCCAGAGTCCATCTATATCCTCATCAATGCAGCCTAATTTCAGGAACAGCATTGATTTGAATTTAAACGACCACTTGACTGTTCCAAATAATGCTTCATTCAGCAATCCGTTTCTTGGTAAGTTATTTAACAACAAACAAGACGACTCTGTTATTTCCATTTTTGGTACCCAAGTTGAGGTAAACCGCAAGGATAATATCCTCCCCCTCAGCATAATGGAAGGATTCTAGAACCTTCAGTAGATTTCAATTTGGGGAGACCCGGGCCGGGATTCGGGCTAGGATCTTCCATGCCTTATTCTAATCTACCTGCTTATGGTTATGGCCACAATGGTTTTACAATGGGACCCATGTATGGCCCGCCTGGTGCACCAATTTCATATATGGTTGATTCAGAGGAGCTCCTATCATACCGTCCATCCCACCTGCTTTTTCTCAACCAACTCAACCGTATTTCTTCAACATGGCTGCAACTGGCGTCCCATCTGGTTCAAACGGTGCAGGCCCATCACGTAATACCCTCGATCTAAGCTCTGGTTTCATAACCGAAAGGGGGAATTGTGAGACTAATAACGGGGGGTTGAGACAGTTTTTCAGTCACAATCAAGCTTCTTCGAGTTCTGTCATTGGTGGGAAACGCGCAGAACCTGATGGCGGACGGGAGTTATTCCCAATGAGCTATAAGCATCAACAACCACCATGGCAATAGAGGTTTGTCTTTATTCATCTTGATCTGGCTCCCTCTCTCTTTTATCAGTTTTTATAGCCATAGTTCTATAGAGTAGGCGAGCTGTTAACTTTAGTTGGAGGGATGTTAGTGCAATTTGACGAATAAAACGATCTTTAGCGACTTGTTGGTGTTATGGTGTCGGGTAAGGCGGCCCGGTGGGGGTGGGGAGGAACCCGGTGTAATCTTTTCATGAGATTAATTGGCAAAAGAAAGTAGGTTTACAGTGATTTATTTCTTAATTTCCTTTTCAGAACTTTGTTCACATAGAGTTGTAATTTCTTCACCATAAATATCAAAGAAATTTAGAATAGTGGTAATTTTCTTCATGGGCTGTCCTTTGGAGATATGGTGCATAGATGTTTATTTATGAAGGTTTATGTTTTGATTCAGTATTAGCATGTTGCCTGTTTATTTCAACCAGGGGGTGATTTTCACCAAAGAAATTACTAATCTACCATAATCACTGCATAATGTTTATATTGGTGTTTGAAGTAATCTTTTTTGGTGTAAAAATACCCAACAATCATATATTGATTCAGTGGAATATGATCGTTAAAAGGGCAAACATGATGTACAAGGCTTAGCATGTGTAGGGTTTGGTGGGGTGTCGGGTGGTCGGTTTGGGCTTGACTTATTCATCATTACCATGTATTTCTCTAATAAGTTGTTACTAACTCAAGCATGTTACCTCAAGGTCATGTTAATATGAATTTTAAAATCACTATGCTGTTTTGACATTATGGCTAAATGTCTTGCCCAAGATTGTTGCTTTTTTATGTCTTTTTGGTTGGAGACGTAAGTGAAATGACATTGAGTTTGGCTCGTTTAACAAGAGAGCATGAACTCTTAGTTCTTCTTAGAGCTCGAGCTCGGCTCTTGTTTATTAATTTAATTATCTTGTTTTTATATTATAGTTATAATTTTCATCTAGAACATAAAATATATTGTTTGATTGTTTTTTCAAAAATAGTAAGTATTATATGTAAAATATATATGATGAAATTATAGGAAATGTCCTTTACTTTCATATAAAACTTGCAAGTCTTATCCTTAATATTCAAAAATCATGCTGGATATTTTTTATGCTAGAGGTTCGTAAAACTTATGTCTCCTAGCGTAACCAAAGTTAGATCTTCTGTTAAATTTATAAAAAAAAATGACAGAACGCCTTTTGTTCTTTAGCATGTTAATAAAATAGAAAATTAACGTTGGTTGGGTTAAAAGACAAAGTGCAATGAATGTCTTACATAAAGGATCTTCAGCGTGTTATTGAAGATAAATGATGAAACTTCAATTTTATATAATCAGGTGAATCATAATTGTACTTGGTGACATTTTCTTTTTCTAATTAGAGGATATACTGGCATGGATGACCTACGCATTGCAACTTAGAAACATCCATATGTATATGTAATAGTAGATGCACCTTACACTAGCAAACTTATAAATCTTCTAACTAATGCTTAGGATAGGTTTCAAACATAGATTATGATCTTTCAAACCTATTATCTGTAGATGAACACTTAATTAACCAATTATATTATCAATTAATAAATCACCCTCAGTCAATTGCCTTAGATTGCAAATAAAAAATCAGCAATCAAATAATAGAATTGCAAATAGTTACGAGTTATGGGTATTCCTACACGCCTAATCAAGAAACAAACAAATGAACTAAAATTCATAAAATCAATAATTGTCATAAAATTAAATCAACTCTAGGTCATACCATGTTAAATTTATCTAAACGTAGATGATTATAATATGTCTGATAATCATAATACAAGAACAAGGAACACATATATAAATGAAGCGTGCAAAGAATGTTCAAACTGAGCAATTGTATATGCAAGTCTTAAATGTATATGGAAAAACTTCAATCTTCTACCTTCTTACTCCTATGATAGCATCTGGTCTTCAAATAGTACACCTGGTACAGGAGCATCTACGTGCTTACATATGGGTTGCTTGTTTGTTGTTTAGTTTGACATGGGGATCCACTCTATTAGGATTGAAGCGGGACAGCCGAACCAACACACGAACACAAACACAAACACACAAACCATTATTACGCATAACATAAAATAAATGTCACAAGGATCTAACATGGTTCGGTCGGTGTGACCTACCTTCACGAGCTGCAACTATGATTTTTTTTATTTGCTTGGTACAAAGGTTATAATTGCATAATATGGTATATAGAGACTGATTAGGGTTAACAACTTAATAAACAAAAAAACTACCATGGGCCCAAGCCCAAGACTTCACAAACACAACAATCTTCCATTTGAAAGCTTTACGATAATTTTTAGCCCGCCATTTAAGTACAAAGCAACCTAGTCGTCTAGTAAATTTAGTCTTATTTAAACAAGTCTTCCAAGCCTCTAGTTCTCAAAGAACAAGCTAATACTTCATCACATCTTCTAGTTACAGCGACACCTTATCATCAAGTAGCAAATGGCCCAATTGAAGCTCCCCCGAGCTCCAACTCGGTCGTGACTAGTCCTGCCAACGACTCATCCTATATCTTAACCGATTTGGACATTCCACCGTATTCAAAGATGCATCGAAGATCACCATCACTCTCCAAATTCAGCAAACAATCACTAGGAGAGAATTTTCAAGTCGTGGTCTTTAAAATCCAAATTATAACTGTACCCGAAACACGTCCCGTGCTCCCACTGGCACCGAATCCTTTGAATGATTTAGACTTTCGAACTTGTTCACCTAACATTCCTGCTCCAGACTTCATGTTTGTAAAATGAACTCTCTTAGCATCAGATTTAGCGAACCGGATTTTTTCGTGCTTAAACGGGACGGTCATACATCCGTCAATAGGTACCTAACCTTAAATGATACAAGGATTTAACGTGGTTCGGTCGGTGTGACCTACGTCCACGGGTTGCAACTAGGTTTTTTTTTATTTTTTCAGTACAAAAATAACAAATACATAACAGTGTATATATATAGAGACTAATTACGGTTAACAACTTAATTAACAAAAACAAAACTAAGATAGGTCCAAGCACAAAGTATTTACAACCTCAACAGACTCGTTTACTTGGATCCAGCCTAATGGGTGAATTGGTTGGAGTTGAAGATTTTGAAGTTTGTATCTTAATTAATTATAATTTATTATGTCTATTTTTAAGGTTTTGTTTCCTAGTTTTTGCGTTTCTTTTTTATGTATTAGAGTATCACCAATAAAAAATCTAAAAACATCAAAAAACTATATAGTTAGATGCTAGATCATAAAAAAATACTTATTTTCAAAACCCCATAAACCTCTCAAATAGTGAAACTCAAAAACACATAAATACATTTATAAAATATTAATTTATAAAATATGTAGAGAAAGCAAGGGTATTGTTTTTATTATCTTTTAATATTACTCAACCTTTCTTGTCCCAACCATCTGTCACATGTCTTGTTTTTTCAAGTTCATCCCCATAAAGTTTCAACTCAAAAACTAAACCTTTCAATAGAAAGAATATAAAACATCAATGTTCACAAGAAAAAAACAACTAAAAAGATGCTATTGTAGAAAAAACATCAATGTGTACAAGAAAAAAACAACTATTGTAGATGGCCTTAGGATCTAGGGTAATTGGTTTTCTTGTTTGACATTGAATTATTTTAAGAACGTGAGTTCGCTAGCTTCTTTTGATTGATTACGCATAAAAAAATTGCGTACGTATTCCGCATATAAAATTCTGGAACTCATTGCTGTTGCGTTGTTTAAATAGTCGAATGAGTCCATCAGTCGCTGTACGACCCCATATGGACCGTATTGAATATTGGGAAGATGGATGTTGATGAGTGTAATTCCATACGGAGCATACCACACTGATACTAGTAGACCTCGTCCATACAGACCGTACAAATATATATCAATCGTACACAAATCATAAGACTTCAATTTTTCCAGAAATCTTATACTTCACATAGGAATCATCCAAATGAACTTGTTTTTTTGAAGTCTTCTTCATGTCAACATCCAAACCCTCAAATTCACTTTTAAAGCAATTTAACATTTATAACAATGAAGTTACACTAAAAGTTATTTAAAATAACGGGTACAATATACAATTTATATGTATAACTTGTAATGTATCACACTGTTTTTCTATAACAAAGTACGTGGATATTGATTTCCGTAATCACACTGGTAGTAAATATTTAAATGAGGGTTGTATTGTTGGAGTTGTTTAGTAATGTTATTTTTAATGTCATAAATCATCTTTATAAGATGAAAACCTGTATTTTATTATGTATTTCTAACGACTTATTATTGTTATTATTATTTACAAAGGAATTGGTATTATCTTTTTACTAGGCTATCCAACCAAACCTAATCGGACCAAAAATTCTATGATTTGAGGAACAGATATTCGAGTTACCGACATACCCGAATTTTTTTTCCCATGACAATCACTGATCTAGACAACCGTATGTGTATCTTCATGTATTTGGGCAACTATAGTTTCCTTTTTCTTTTGTCATAAAAGTATATAACTATTGCTTAATAGCCTAAGGGTAGGGATTCATTTGTAAAAATAACATTATTACAAATATATAACATTATATGTCATTATATATTTGTAACTTTATGTACGTTAAAAACTAACACATTTGTAAAATGCACCTTACACAATAAAATTTATATGAGGAAAATATAACTTACACAGTGTAACGTGAAGTTACAACTTACATATGTGTTAGCTTTTGAACGCACATGAATTTACACACATATATAAACAACATAATGTTAATGTGTAGTAATGTTACTAGTACAATAAAAATAATAAGTTTTATTAATCTTAATTGTTCTTCGATCTCTACCTTATAGCCTAATACAATCCGAGCTAAATTCATTTTCGTATTTCATTTTGGTTTTAGGGGTGGACTTCAATGGATCCGTTAGTACAGCCCATTATTTATACACACTACAAGATTTGAACCCATAACCATTTGGTTGGGAACAAACCTTCGATATATGCAATTAACTGGTTGGGCCTCATTATTGTGTATTGACGGAAGTGTGAAAAAACGGTCCAATAACGAAACCATTTTAAACTTTGTCAAACCTCCTATAGAACCGTTTCCAACCTAGTTTTCATACCGGTCAAAACCTGTTTTGATTTTTGTTTACCAAACACAAACCTGTTTGGGCCTCAAACTCGATTTGTACAAATAATACCAAACTAACTTATATTGACTTGAAATATTCACAAACACGAACTAAATCAAGCTCGAGCTCTAATACCAAAACATACTTTTAAATCTTGGTTGACAATAGAAACTTGATTGACTCGAATTGAGCTACACAACATCAAGCTCTAGTTCGAGTCGACTATATAGCCCGTCTCAAGCTCAATCGAGCATGTTTTTTCAAGCTTGAGTCTAAGCGTGTTTTAATAACTATGAGTTTCGGTTGACCTTGATTATTAGTGTTAAAGTTAATAGCTATATTAATCGAAGTTAACATTAATTGATACGATACTTTAAGTTCAACTTCAACTTCACTCTAGTAGAGACTTTAAGCATCGGATTGGCTCCCATATTATGATGATGTACTAATAATGTAAATATAAATATAACAGTTTTAAACAAATATTTTGTTAATCATGAGAAATAAAAGGAATTAAAATGCATATTCTATAAGTAAAAGTATATATTACTCAAAAACTTGATTAAAAGAGAAGTGTTAATAAAATCATAAACACCCCACCACCCCCACAAGTTTGCAACCGCCCATGAATAAACAATGAGATGTTATTATTAGACCTAATCTATTCTTGTCTTCTAAGAATGCACCAACTACCTTATGCCTTTTAGCTTTATCAATGTAACTTGATAATTGATAACATATGGTATGTATTCGTATTTCTAACCTGTTTAAAAAATATGTCGTTTATAGCAAACCGCACAAACTAAAATATTTAAAACGTCAATTCATTCGAAATTAGAATTGAAATAAGAAGTTTATAAGTTCAACTTATAAACCTCTTCACCTGATCTGAGAAGTGCTAACTCGGTTTTCTTTAACCTGTAGACGATTCTATTACAACCTGTTTACAATATTCCAACCCTATTTACGACATGTTTAATTCATTTAGTTACAATTTGAACATGCTCCTTTTGCAACCCATTTAAACAAATGGGTAATATGGATCTATTATGGTTACATGATTTTAAGTATTCATGCTTAGGATTGATACCTTTGATACAAATACATATACGAGCTGTTTTAGATTTTCAAGTTCAACCAACTGTTAACCTGTCAGCTCGACACAATTAACACCTATTATATTATGTATATAACTTAAGAATACATGTAAGATAAACATTAAATAATTTAATATAAAAAAGCACAACAAATCTGATGTTGAATTGATTGAGGAATTAATGGTAGGCACCGAAAGCTAGCTTAAGATTCAGTGATAATACATGAACATTATTATTATTATATATTTTGAAGGGTAGTGATTCTGATTTGATTCTCCAAGGGAATAATTATGGTGGTGTGTCACCTGTAAAACGTAAAGTGTTGTTCATCGTCACTATACGTGTTTATGCATTGCATGTGCTTCATAGTAAACTTTTCGTTTATAATTTTAAATAAGTATATATCAACTATATAAACAATGAGAAAACTTTACACTTCACTTTTGGTTATGCGTTTGAATGTTTCTATAATTGCTTAATTTGTTAGGATGTTGAAATTTAAGTAAAATCGGGTTCGTTTAGAATAAACCAGTTTTGTTTGCGTTGTACCAAACTAAACTTAGCTCGACAAAATCCTATATATCAGATTAAATGAACATCTCGCCATCTGATCTAGAGTAAACATTTGATCGTATTAGGCAACGTTGGTGTTGTTACACAACATCAAACGTTATGATCGGACGACATCAAACCTTATAAACATTCATCATCCGACCAACATTTGACCAATTGTGACTTATGCATATTAAATGTAATTTCATCAAGAAATCTCAGATTGAATGATAAACAATTAAAATACCTACTTCACCTATGGCCTCTTGTTTAAAGTTTTTCGATAGTATGTCAGTCTTTGCTAAATGAATACACATAGTTGTTTTGATCGGTAAGTTTACACACTCGACTTAGATCTATTTAACTTCTAAAATTATTAAATCTGTATTTTTTTTAAGATTTAAACTCACACTCTTTGATAAAATTATTCAAAAATACATCAGTTTACCACTAAAATGTCTTATCGAAGACAAATAAACAGACAACTTTCTTTGGTATATTCTTTAAAAGTTGGTGAGCGTAATTAGTACCACTCAATGGATATGTGACTATTTTCCCGATATAAAAAAAAGTGAAAACTTTTTCTTGAGCGATATAATTACTTTAACGGCTCACCTAATTCAATGTTAATTTGTTTTGTCAACGGGAGTTATTATTACATTTGATATCTCGTCACTTATGATTTAAAAACTAAAAGTTAATTACACAAATCGTCCCCGTGGTAAAGTTGTTTTTTAAGTTTAGCCCCAGTATAATTTATTACAAATTAGCCAATTAAATGTGTCAAGTAGTATAAAAAATGTCACAGCTTGAATGGACGTTAATCCTTTTAGTTAAGTATGTATGTTGATATTGTTATAAACTTATTACTATAGAAATATTTGAAGTATAGTTAGGTATTTGATATTTGAAGTCACTATTAAAGTGAGCTTAAAACCAAGTTTTAGATAATAGTCGTCTCGTTCTTGCTAACCTGATGAGTATTGAAAAACAAATACCCTATAATGTGACTGAATATAAACACAATGTTATAACTGATATGAGAATCATATCTCATCATTAATCAAGTAAAATCTTTATAAGTCAACAATTACTAGAGTTGGTGTCAACGTAAGTTATGTCATCCTTTCACTATACATGGCGATCATGTTGAAGCCGGTGTTACTTTCTAGTTATTCTAAAATGATATTTTTATAAAATTATTTATGATTGTTTACGTTTTGATGAAAGTTTGTTTAATACAATTTGTGCATGTAATTACCAAACTAGCCGATGTAAATGTTTGGACTTGAATTTTTTTCCCGAAAACCAAGTTGTCGACGTAATTATATTCGAAACCATAGCAGGTGAATATTTTTTACCTACATGTTAATACTCAAAACCAAGTGACAAACAATCGAAGCGTAGACGAACAAGTTGTCAAAACTATTCAACACATTGTTTGTTTTTTTTTATAGATTTTATTCTTTTGTGACTTTTGGATTATAGTGTTCTATAAATTCCAAATTTATCGATGCACCGTTTTTTTTAAAATCAAATAGTTTACGTAAATTTTATTTGAAAGTGCAAGCGGTTACTTTTTTTCTCTATGATTCAGATATATAGAACCGAACCACTGAAACTTCACGCGCTTTCTTTACGTACTTAAACCGTACAAAAAACAACGCTATAGCAAAATATATGTATTTACTAGTGTGAAGTATTAAAAGCCAAAATAAATGTTCTTCCGAAGCTTAACATCTTTCTTTCGAAGCTTAACATCTTTCTTCCGAAGCTTGTGTGATATCTTTTGAAGGTTAAGTTTGCTTCGGAAGGGATTTAAGGTTGACTTTAATTGGATATCTTCTGAAGGGGATCTTCCGAAGGGTTATTTTTGTTCGGAATATATAGTGTAGGGTCCTTAGATTCTTAATATTTGTTGAATGTGTCTGTTATAGTTAGTTAAATACTATAAATAGGGACCTGATGTAATTGATGAGATAGACTAATTATAAACTCAATAAACTGATCAAGAACTGAATCATTTGTAAACTCTTGTTCAAGTAATTCTTGATAGTATTCTTTTCCGTATCATCTATGTATTGCTGAAATTCCACGTTCTTATTCTCAATTGGGTTTACAACAATTGGTATCAGAGCCTGGTTAGAGGCTCGATTGAGAATCAAGGTTCAATCAAAGATCGATCGGCGGCAACGATGGTGTCAACAAAGTTTGAGGTTGAGAAATTCGACGGGAAGAACAACTTTGGGTTATGGCAGTTGAAGATGAAGGCATTACTCGCTCATCAACAAGTGGTGGATGCCTTGGCCAGAGAATCTTAGTTGCTGAATACGATGTCAGACAAGGAGAAGAAGAAGATGCTTGAACAAGCACACAGTTCGATCATCTTGAACTTGGGGGATCGGGTACTCAGAGAAGTATCGAAGGAGACGTCTGCTGTAGGGGTATGGTCAAAATTGGAAAGTTTGTACATGACAAAGTCTTTTACGAACAGGTTGTATATCAAGAATCATCTGTACACATTCTGAATGGCTCATGGAAAGTCAATTGAAGATCATACTGACGAATTCAACAAATTGGTGTTAGATCTTGAGAACATTGAGGTTGAATTGGATGATGAAGACCAAGCAATCATATTCTTGACATCTCTTCTATCATCCTATGAGCATTTTGGGATACATTGATGTATGGTAGGGATACTTTTACCATGGAAGAAGTGTTGGCAGCTCTCAGTTCAAAGGAATTAAAAAAGAGATTGATTATAAGGAATAGGTGGAGAGGGTTTGGTGGTTAGGGGAAGATCTAAACAAAGAAGCTTCAAGCAGAGAAGTGAATTAAAGTCAAGGTCCAAGTTCACGAGGAGGTGTTATGTGTGTGGGTCAGAAAAGCACTTCAAGAAAGATTATCCTAACTTGAAAAATAAGAGTGAATCAAGTAGGTCAAAGTCTCATTCAGGACATAGTGCACAAGAAGACTCGTCTGATGGGTATGAAAGTACATATGTGTTGGTTGTCACAAGCAGTGGCAAGGAGAATGAGTGGTGATGGATTCAGGTTTTCATTCCATATGAAACCAGTGAAGGAGTTCTTTAAAGATCTAATTTTGAAGATCTTGGATCAATGAAGCTAGGGATGATAGACCTTGTAAGATTGTGGGTCATGGTGTAGTGACTATGAAGATGAAGAATGACATGGAAGTGGATCTTCATGATGTAAGGTATATCCCTAGTCTTAAAAGAAGTTTGTTGTCTTTGGGACTGCTGGGGAGTTCTGGTTACCATGTTAGTCTTAGGGATGGTAAGGATAAGGTGATTAAGGGGTCAAAGGTAATATTGTCTAGTAGTAGAAGGAGAATAATATCTATTTACTAGATATTACTGGTGTAGTAGAGTCCCAGGTGGCAACTGCCTCAAGTGATAGTAGTTCTAAAGCCATGTTATGGCATAAGAGGCTTGATCATATCAGTCATTAAGGACTGGTGAGTTGTAAAAGCAACAGGTGATGACTGAGTTGAAGAAGTGTGATTTTGGTTTATGAAACTTGTACTCTTGGTAAACACAAGAGGGTAAAGTTTAAAAGGGCTAAGCATATCACAAATGGGTTGTTAGACTACATTTATTCTGATTTATGGGGTCCTGCTATGGTTGACTCTTTGGGTGGTGCTAGATACTTCATGACATTGATTGTTATCTTAAAAATAAGAGTGATGCCTTAAGTAAGTTCAAGGAATGGAAAGTCCTTGTGGAAACTCAAACTGAAGAAATGTCAAGAAATTAAGAACATATAATGGGTTAGAGTTCTGCAATCATGAGTTCAATCAGTATTGTAAGACTCTTGGTATTGCAAGACATAAAACTATGCCTGGGAATCCATAACAAAATTGTTTGGCTGAGAGGATGAATAGAACTTTGCTTGAAAAAGTAAGGTGCATGTTGGCTAGTTCTGGTTTACCCAAGATGTTATGGGCTGAAGCTGTTGAAACTGCAGCGTACTTAGTTAATAGGTCTCCATCAGCTACTGTAGACATGAAGACACTTATGGAGGCGTGGTCAGTGAGAAAGAATTACTACGGGGAACTTAAGGTGTTTGTTTCTATGCTCATGTTAGCCAAGGAAAGTTGGAATCTAGGGCCTGTAAATGTGTTTTCTAGGATACCCTGAGGGTGTAAAAGGGTATAGGTTATGAAGGTTAGAAGGGGACAGACCTAGGCTGATAGTGAGCAGAGATGTGATTTAGAGGATGTTGTTTATAGAGACATTCAAGGAAAGGGGAAGTCAAAGTTAAAGGTCAGAGTGGGGTTCAGGTTGAGGTGGAGCAGCAGAGTGTGAATCATAAAGGTGTTGATCATGGCACTTCTAATAGCCAGGGAGATGGTATGGATGATTACTAGTTGGCTAGGGATAGACAGAGGAAACAAGTGATACTTCCACTCAAGTATAGAAAGAGGAATGATTTGTCTGCATTAGCCTTTGTTGCTATGGAAAAAGAAAGCAACTATGAACCCCTATCATACTCTGAGGCTATTTCTGTGAAAGAGAGTTCAAAATAGTGTAAGGCCATGGAGGAAGAGATGGAATATCTTTATAAGAAAGGCACATGGGAGCTGGTTGATAAACCTGAGGGTCACAAACCTGTGTCATGTAAGTGGCTGTTTAAACTTAAAGATGATTTTTGAAGGAGAACCTCCTAGGTACAAGGCTAGACTAGTAGCTAGGGGTTTACACAGAAGTTGGGGGTGGATTATAATGAAATATTTTCACATGTGGTGAAGCATTCATTTATCAGGGTTATGCTGTCATTGACTGCTTCAATGGATATGGAGCTACATCAGTTGGATGTGAAAATTGCATTTTTGCATGGGAAGCTAGATAAAACTATCTATATGAAGCAGTAAGAGGGGTTTAAGGTTAAGGGTAGGAATCTCCTTAAGAAGTCTTTTTATGGGCTAAAGCAATCTCTTAGATAGTGTTATAAAAGGTTTGATAAACATATGGTAAATAATGGGTTTAACCGGAGCAACTATGATGGTTACGTCTATTTTAAGAAATACATTGTAAACAAATTTATGTATGTGTTGCTGTATGTTGATGATATTTGGTGGCTTATCCTGATTTGGAAGAAGTTGAAGCTACTAAGAAGTTGTTGATGTCAGAATTTGAGATGACAGATCTGGGTGAAGCCAAGAAGATATTGGGCATGGAGATCAAAAGAGATAGCAAACACAGTGTCACACCCCAACCTTCACGGCGGAATCGTCGAGATGTGAGGTTTAAGATTGTTCACAGGCACATAACGCTATGTATTATCATAAGTTTCAAATGTAAATTACAACCATAAGTCTCAAGTAATAAGACAAATATAACATAAGATGAATAATCCAAACAATTTATTCAATTATCTAGGTCCAGATCCTAGACGTGAGAAAACTTCAAAAGATAACTTCAAACTTAGGTATCTCCTGAAACATGTTAAAAATAAAGTTCAACTATAAAAGTGTAACACCCCGAAATTTTATTCAAACAAAAGGAAAAGAAAAGTAAGTGGAAGGAATGGAAATTATGCACAAATGGAGGGGAAAAAGTGTACAAAGTACACTTTTTACATTTTAAGATATTATAGGGCATGGTTGCCCATTCTCCTTTCTTCATTATCTTCTTCACGGCGGAAAAGGAAGAAGAGAGAGAGAGAGCTCGGTTTTAGAGAGAGAAAGAGCAAGAAGAAGTTGAAAAGTGTTGGTTTTCGGGATTCAAGAGCTGAATCGAAGGTGGACTCGAACGGGAAGAGTGCTACTCAAAAGCTACTAAAGGTGAGTTTCTAGAACCCCTCTTTTATGGGTATTCAACTGATTGGGGCTATTATGCATACTAAGTAAACGTTTTTAAAGAAACATGGACTTACAATTTTATGTCCGAATGTTGTATGTATGTATGCATGTTATGGTGTAGATTATGGGTTATATATGATGTTTAGCATGATTTGATGGCCTTAGTATGTTAGATCTATGTTTGGGTATGCTTAGAATGATTATCGGGTGAAATGGGTAGCATAGAAAAGATTTCAGAATGATTCAGACGAACATGAACAGTGGTTCATGTGCCCAAACAGTTGTCCATGCGTCCAGCATGTTGGCCCATGCGTCTAAGTGTGGACCATGCGCCTAAGTAGTGCCCATGCACCCAAGTGAAGAAAAGGCTAAGTGTGGACCATGCGCCTAAATAGTGCCCATGCGCCCAAGTGAAGAAAAGGCTAAGTGTGGACCATGCGCCTAACTAGTGCCCATGCGTCCCAGAGATCGAAGCGGCTAAATATTGACCATGCGCCTAAACAGTGCCCATGCGCCCAAGAGCTTGAAACGGCTAAGTGTTGGTGATGCGCCTGAACAGGACAGAAACGCCCAAATAGTGCCCATGCGCCCAGACTGTTTTTACTTAGAATTTTTATGCTCATGCGCTTGGAAGGACCCATGCGCCCACTTTCGACTTGAGGTTTTCTAAGTGGATTTTAAGGGGTAATAGGGGAGATAGGCCTGGTTATGATGTGATGGCTTATGTGTGTTATGTATGTATGATGTGCATGTATGGTGATGATGTATGTATATGTTTATGTGTGTTCCTTATTATGTATGTATGTCTTCCCTTGGCTTTGCGTTGAACGTTAACGAATGTAATGAAAGTATTATGTAACTTAAAGTGAAGATAATGAAAAGAGGAACGTAATGAATGAATGCGAGCATAAACGAATGAATGAGAGATAGGATGGCTTGCGAAAGAAAAGAAGGAGGTTAACGACTCACTGAGAGTCGTCAGCTCAACTGTGTGTCTATTATAGCGTGCAATTCTGGTTAAACCCCGAGAGTTCTCACACGCAGGGGGATTTGGTCTTCGTGACCACTCCGATGGTGTGATTGGTGCGATATGTGCGATGGATGGCATAAGGGTAGCGTGCGATTTTGGCTGCCTCATGTGGTTTTTATAGCGTGCGATCTTGGCTAACCCATGAGATAGCGTGCGATTCTGGCTTCCTTATGTGTGTGATCCGTGCGATATGTACTTCGGGTACGATGATGTGAAGGTGTGATTTGAGCTAAAGTGTGCACGCAAGGGTTCCAGTCTTTGTGACTGACCTTCAGAGGTGTTACCTACTTCGGTAGGGGTCTTGTTACCTACTTCGGTAGGGGTTTTTGTTACCTACTTCGGTAGGGGTTTGTTACCTACTTCGGTAGGGGTGTTGTTACCTACTTAGGTAGGTGTGTTGTTACCTACTTCGGTAGGGTGTTGTTACCTACTTCGGTAGGGGTGTTGTTACCTACTTCGGTAGGGGTGTTGTTACCTACTTCGTAGGGTGTTGTTACCTACTTCGGTAGGGTGTTGTTACCTACTTCGGTAGGGTGTTGTTACATACTTCCGTAGGGGTGTTGTTACCTACTTCTGTAGGGGTGTTGTTACCCGAGTTATGTATAACTTCGGGGGTGTGGCATAAAGCCGAGCATATGTATGAGGTGGCGACTCTATGTCGCAGCAGAATCGAAAGAGGTCCTTGTCGCGTATCCCAGTACTGTGTCAGTCTTCGGACATGAGTCGGGGGTTTGTGTGTCAGGCCCCGGCACAGTATCAGTCTTTGGACATGAGTCGGGGATATTGCATGAGACGAGATGATGATGTGAGCGACTTTGTGTTGCAACAGACTCGGATGGAGTTCAATCCCTGTGATTGACTCGTATGGGATCTTTGTCGCGTATCACGGTGCTGTGTTAGTCTTCGAACATGAGTCGGGGGTTTGTGAGCTGGCCTCGGCACAACATCTGTCCTTCGGACATGAGATATTGCAAGAGACAAGATTCGAGTAATCAAGAGAAATGAACGAAAGATAATGTATGAAAGAACGAACGTATAAACGAACGTTAATGATTTATCATAATATGTGCGATATGGATCCTTGTCATTCGACCTCAGTAATCGTGGCTGAGTGCCACAAAGAGGGTAAAGCCTGACCGGATCTAGAAAGAGAAGTGAACGATAATGTAATACATTGAATGAACAAAGTTGATGAACATAATGGAAGATAATAATGATATTATCTATATGTATGTATGATGTATGATCATGAATGATGTAAAGTATAGTATGTTTTGAAAGAAAGTAATGAACGGTTTTTACAAAGAAAAGTATTTTATTATAACTAGAACTTACTCAGCGTCGCTGACTTTTATATGCATGATAGTTGGTAGGTATATGTTGATGCTGAGGAGTTGCAGACATGGATGCATAAGCTACTGGGAGCATTTTGAGGCTGGCATTCGTATTTTGACATGTCATGTATTTTGAGATGAAAACTAATGTTGTAAATGACATGTTTTAGTTGTAAATGAAAGTTTTATATTCCGCTGCAAAATTAATATATGTTTTCTAATGTTTTAAGTGTCATGAACCACCAGCTGTGAGGTGCCCAGGAACGGGGCCTTACAAGTTGGTATCAGAGCAAAAGTTTAAGTGAATTGGGTAAATATTTTGAAAAACCTCATCTTAAACTGAGAATGGGACTAAAAGGAAAAGGGATGCCAGTCCTAGTAGCTACATGCCTGCAGGTAAAGGTTTTATGTAAACATTTTATGTAAGTTAATGTTAACCGGCATTATGTGCGCATGTATGTGGCTTGTGTGCTAATGTGTAGATTTAGATACTGATATAGTCGGGATAGGAAATGCTTGGGGTATGAAGAGTGAAGTAAGTGGCTAATCACAACTGGCCACTGTAATTAGGGACTTCTATACTTGACATAAACTGAGTTATTACCTTGAATGACCGCGTTAGTGTTTGAATCTTATAGTGTGTTAGAAGATGGTTGGCGGTAGATCTTCGAAAGCTTCACGAGGTGGAGGCAGTGGTGGACGTGGTGCTGAACCACGGGTCACAAGAGGAAGGTCTAGGGCTGAAAGAGCAGCCCATGAGGAACCTGAGGCCCCTCATCAGGAGGGCGGTGATGAGAACGCTAATTAGAGAGCCTCGATGAGAGAGGCGGTCAGGGAGGAAGTGCATCAGTTATGCAGACGATCCTACTGTCTGTGGTGACCGAAGTTATGAAGGCTGTTAAAGATGGGGAGAGACAGGAAGGGGGTAGACCTTCGGGCGAAAGGAGACGACCCGAGACGACCCGAGACTGAAACGGTTTTCTTCAATGACGAAGAGGACGAAGAGGAAGAGCCTGCGCCAGAGGCGGCATGAGGCTGTAATTATGGGGCATTTCAACGATGCAAGCCCCCAACTTTTGATGAAAGCGGTATTGAATATCAGCGAGTGCCGGGAGGATCAGAAAGTAATGTTTGCTGCCCATTCTTTTGTGGACTCGGCTCTGTGCTGGTGGGACAATATAGTCCAAGCCGAGGGTAGCAGGGCTATCGGGAGGATGTGATAGCCAGAGTTGAAAAGGCTGGTGATTGAGGAATTTGTCCTCATTGTGAGATGGATAAAGTTGAAAGAGTGTTCTTGCAGCTGGAGGCGGGAACGATGACACATCAGCAATATACCTCTAAATTCAATGAGATGGCACGTCTGGTGCCGGATCAGGTGACACCTCTTTCGCGAAAGATCAAGAGGTACATTCAGGGCTTGCCGGCGGACATCCGTAGGCACATGATCGTTGCCCGGCCGAGCATGTTTAGGTCGGCGGTCGATTTGGCGGGAAGATTGTATGATGAAAGATCTGTGATGGCGACTGAAAGTAGCAAGAAAGGAGACGGTGATCAGGATGGAACGGAAGCGATTGGAACGTGGCGGAACCACTCCAGGTGACAAAGGTGCACAAGTGGATGATCAGCGTGTGATCATAACTGGTGCGGGGTCGAAAAGGTGTGACAAGTGTGGACACAGGCACCCCGGGGAATGTAGACTAGAGGGCAATGTCTGTTTCTGTTTTGGGAGGACCGACATGTGGCGAAGAACTGTGGTATGGGGAGGTGTTATTCCTGCGGTGAGGAAGGTCACATGAGCAGGGATTGCAAGAAGCCGAGAGCGAAAGGTTCCGGAATAAAGAAGATCGGAGGAAGCTCCGGTACGAGGAAGAAGAACAGAGGGTGAGGGCTAGAGCCTTCTCTATGACCGAGAGGAGGCAAGGTCAGACTCCGAGGTAACGTCAGGTACGTTCTTGCAAGTTTAGATTTACACATCTATTCTTTAATTGTGATGCTAGTAGTAGTTTTGTTGCCGCTACTTTCTATGATGTTACACGTTAGGGGTAGGAAGATCGGTGAGCCCTTGATGTAAGAATTGCGATTAGTAAGTCTACCAGGTTACCTAATGCCCTAGAGGATTGCGCGATGTAATTGAGAGAGAGCGTTTGTTCCTGCTAGGCTGTTCAAGACAGATATAGGTAGGTAGACATGTATCTCCGGGTGAGTTGATCAGTAGTCTATGACTCAAACCCCAAGTGTTGCAAGAAGGTGGATTGCTCAACCGTGCACAACCAGAGTTCGTGACGACCTACGACAATGAGGTATGAGGAAGGCTTCGACCAGGAAAGCAGATTGCTTGGTTTGGAGTCGAGTAAGCTGATACTAAAGTGGAGAGGGTCATTCCCCATTGTTACTCAGGTGGGAGAAGTGGCACATCAACTGGAGCTACACGATGGGTTAAGTGGAATTCATCTGATGTTGCATGCATCTCATCTAAGAAAGAGCTCAACCGATGGGGATACGATCGTGCTACTAGAGAATACTGAGATGGACAGAGTAACCAACCCGAGGAGCAACTGGTGACCATTACTAATAGAGAAAGAGAAGGCTAAGGAGGATGATGGTTCCTTTGTGCGGGTTCAGTGAAGGCTAAAGGGATCTGAGTTTAAATGCAAGCTCAAAGAAGAGGTGAGCCAGTGTTACCCATAACTGTTTGAGAAGCGACAGGTTTCAGGGACGAAACCTCTTTAAGGGGGGTGGACTTGTAACACCCCGGAATTTTATTCAAACAAAAGGAAAAGAAAAGTAAGTGGAAGGAATGGAAATTGTGCACAAATGGAGGGGAAAAAGTGTACAAAGTACACTTTTTACATTTTAAGATATTAAAGGCATGGTTGCCCATTCTCCCTTTTTATTTATCTTCTTCACGGCGGAAAAGGAAGAAGAGAGAGAGAGCTCGGTTTTAGAGAGAGAAAGGGCAAGAAGAAGCTGAAAAAGTGTTTGTTTTCAGGATTCAAGAGCTGAATCGAAGGTAGGACTCGAACGGGAAGAGTGCTACTCAAAAGCTGCTAAAGGTGAGTTTCTAGAACCCCTCTTTTACGGGTATTCAACTGATTTGGGGCTATTATGCATACTAAGTAAACGTTTTTAAAGAAACCATGGACTTACAATTTTATGTCCGAATGTTGTATGTATGTATGCATGTTATGGTGTAGATTATGGGTTATATATGATGTTTAGCATGCTTTGATGGCCTTAGTATGTTTGATCTATGTTTGGGTATGCTTAGAATGATTATCGGGTGAAATGGGTAGCATAGAAAAGATTTCAGAATGATTCAGACGAACATGAACAGTGGTTCATGTGCCCAAACAGTTGTCCATGCGTCCAGCATGTTGGCCCATGCGTCTAAGTGTGGACCATGCGCCTAAGTAGTGCCCATGCACCCAAGTGAAGAAAAGGCTAAGTGTGGACCATGCGCCTAAATAGTGCCCATGCGCCCAAGTGAAGAAAAGGCTAAGTGTGGACCATGCGCCTAACTAGTGCCCATGCGTCCCAGAGATCGAAACGGTTAAATATTGACCATGCGCCTAAACAGTGCCCATGCGCCCAAGAGCTTGAAACGGCTAAGTGTTGGTGATGCGCCTGAACAGGACAGAAACGCCCAAATAGTGCCCATGCGCCCAGACTGTTTTATACTTAGAATTTTTATGCTCATGCGCTTGGAAGGACCCATGCGCCCACTTTCGACTTGAGGTTTTCTAAGTGGATTTTAAGGGGTAATATGGGGAGATAGGCCTGGTTATGATGTGATGGCTTATGTGTGTTATGTATGTATGATGTGCATGTATGGTGATGATGTATGTATATGTTTATGTGTGTTCCTTATTATGTATGTATGTCTTCCCTTGGCTTTGCGTTGAACGTTAACGAATGTAATGAAAGTATTATGTAACTTAAAGTGGAAGATAATGAAAAGAGGAACGTAATGAATGAATGCGAGCATAAACGAATGAATGAGAGATAGGATGGCTTGCGAAAGAAAAGAAGGAGGTTAACGACTCACAGAGAGTCGTCAGCTCAACTGTGTGTCTATTATAGCGTGTAATTCTGGTTAAACCCCGAGAGTTCTCACACACAGGGGGAGTCGGTCTTCGTGACCACTCCGATTGTGTGATTGGTGCGATATGTGCGATGGATGGCATAAGGGTAGCGTGCGATTTTGGCTGCCTCATGTGGTTTTTATAGCGTGCGATAGCGTGCGATTCTGGCTTCCTTATGTGTGCGATCCGTGTGATATGTACTTCGGGTACGATGAGGTGAAGGTGCGATTTGAGCTAAAGTGTGCGCGCAAGGGTTCTAGTCTTTGTGACCGACCTTCAGAGGTGTTACCTACTTCGGTAGGGGTGTTGTTACCTACTTTGGTAGGGGTGTTGTTACCTACTTCGGTAGGGGTGTTGTTACCTACTTCAGTAGGGGTGATGTTACCTACTTCGGTAGGGGTGATGTTACCTACTTCGGTAGGGGTGTTGTTACCTACTTCGGTAGGGGTGTTGTTACCTACTTCAGTAGGGGTGTTGTTACCTACTTCGGTAGGGGTGTTGTTACCTACTTCGGTAGGGGTGTTGTTACCTACTTCGGTAGGGGTGTTGATACCTACTTCGGTAGGGGTGTTGTTACCTACTTCGGTAGGCGTGTTGTTACCTACTTCGGTAGGGGTGTTGTTACCCGAGTTATGTATAACTTCGGGGGTGTGGCATAAAGCCGAGCATATGTATGAGGTGAGCGACTCTGTGTCGCAGCAGACTCGAAATAGGTCCTTGTCGCGTATCCCGGTACTGTGTCAGTCTTCGGACATGAGTCGGGGGTTTGTGTGTCAGGCCCCGGCACAGTATCAGTCTTCGGACATGAGTCGGGGATATTGCATGACGAGATGATGAGGTGAGCGACTTTGTGTTGCAACAGAGACTCGGATGGAGTTCAATCCCTGTGATTGACTCGTATGGGATCTTTGTCGCGTATCACGGTGCTGTGTCAGTCTTTAGACATGAGTCGGGGGTTTGTGAGCTGGCCAGGCACAGCATCAGTCTTCGGACATGAGATATTGCAAGAGACAAGATTCGAGTAATCAAGAGAAATGAACGAAAGATAATGTATGAAAGAACGAACGTATAAACGATCGTTAATGAATTATCATAATAATGTGCGATACGGATCCTTGTCATTCGACCTCAGTAATCGTGGCTGAGTGCCACGAAGAGGGTAAAGCCTGACCGGATCTAGAAAGAGAAGTGAACGATAATGTAATACGTTGAATGAACAAAGTTGATGAACGTAATGGAAGATAATAATGATATTATCTGTATGTATGTATGATGCATGATCACGAATGATGTAAAGTATAGTCTGTTTTGAAAGAAAGTAAAGAACGGTTTTTACAAAGAAAAGTATTTTGTTATAAAACTAGAACTTACTCAGCGTCGCTGACTATTGTATGCATGATAGTTGGCATGTATATGTTGATGCTGAGGAGTTGCAGGCATGGATGCATAAGCTACTGGGAGCATTTTGAGGCTAGCATCCGTATTTTGACATGTCATGTATTTTGAGATGAAAACTAATGTTGTAAATGACATGTTTTAGTTGTAAATGAAAGTTTTAAATTCCGCTGCAAAATTAATATATGTTTTCTAATGTTTTAAGTGCCATGAACCACCAGCTGTGAGGTGCCCGGGAACGGGGGCTTACAGAAAGTTGGTGTGTTTCCAAGGTTTAATATACATAAATATATCAAAGATTTACATGTAGCAATTCATGTCAAAGGTTATGAGTTATGCCAGTTTATAGAACACATATAGCCACAATCAAACCTTGACCAAGATTAAGATTACAAGTTTATAACGATTAGCTAAGTGTACTTCGTTTACATGATGAACAAGTCATACGTCATCAGGAACCGGCAATACATCGTCTTTAGCAACAAATAGGCTTGTCAGGCCCATAGATTACTTCGTTCCCATGATGAACAAGTCATACGTCATCAGAAGCCGGCAATACATCGTATTTAGTAACAAATAGGCTTGTCAGGCCCATAGATCTATGACATCGTCAAGCTAGCAATAGTTAATGATTGTCAACATATAATGTATCTCATAATAAGTTCACAATTACACAAATAACCATGACAAAGTATTAATATAAATTGCAAGTGCGTTACAAGTATAAAACATTTACAAGTGTAAGTTTGATAAGTTTAACATGTTTCACCCCAAAATAGTGTGAAATAATGATAAAAGGGGCAAGGAAACTCACATGATCAATAAGTATATAATTGAAGATTAATAGGAATAATAAACGTTGTTCCAACGTAATCCTTCACAAGATACCTAAATATATATATTTACAATATTTAACGTTTAATAATAAATTTAACGAATTAGTTGAGGACTAGGGTTTCAGTTTGGTATTTCGAGGTTTTATTAACTAAATTAAATAAAATGAAATAATTGATTATATTTTAATTCAGATGAAAAAAATGAAATATACTATTTTAGCATTTTAGTATAAAGAAATGCAAAGAAAATCATTTGTAATAAATTTAGTTGTAAGTTTGAATAAACTTTTTAAAATTTTAAAATAATCATCATTTTAACAATAATATATATAGATAATGTTTGAACAAATAATAATTTAGTGATTTAATTCATTATTTAAAGTCTATTTTATAAGAAAATAAACTAAGTATATTATTTGTCTAAAATATTTAATAAAAATATTAAGATATTTTATAAAATAAATTTGCAAAAAATAGTATGATGGCTTTAAAAATTATCAAGTTTATAAACTGATTTTTTTATAATTTCTAAAAAAAACTGGATTTAATTTGAAGGCTAAAAAGCCTTAAAACAAAAACATGAGGTTCCCCGGGTTCAAACCAGGGACCTTCTGTTCAAGAAGGGAGTGTGTTACCGGTTAACCAAGGGCTTTTCTACGTTATAACTTGGTCTTAAAATCTTAAAAACATAAACATAAGAAAACCTTCAAACTAATGAACCCTAGATCGATTGAATCCAAAATTAAGCATCAATTTAAGTGTTTCAACCGATTAACCTTAGGGCTTTTGATCCGAGGTAAAATCGAGTATGATGGTGTATTAAACTTACTTGATTATGAAAAACTCAGTGTAATTATGTCCAGTAAAGCTTCGGTTCACACACGAATGAATAGGGTACTTGAAATCGATGATCGAGTGGATTCTTCGAGCAATTGAAGGTTCAGAAAGTTGAAAGGGGTCGTATGGAAGCTTTCCCCTCTGTTAAATTGTTCCAATTTGTACGTTAAGGTGCCGAATGGTTTTGATTTTGATTCGATCATTTCGGTTATGATTAAGTGTTTAAATGTTTGATTAATTCGAATTGAACCACACATTTATCTTAACAATGATTATACAACTATTTATGTTCAATTAATTAGATTATTAACATGATTTGGGAGTTGGAACGGGTGGAATTCGATTGAGTATTCGGTTTCAGGTTCGAGGATCATTATATCCGAGTTTAAAACCCATTAACTCTCGTTTCAAATTCAAAATGTTCCTCTGAATCGATTGGCCATCAATTGATTTTAAGTTTACCAAATTGACATAAGTGCCCATTTAACTTAATTAAGTGATAAGTTTTTAACTGTTTTATTAATTATTAAACTTTTATAAGTCATTATTATTATCTTTAATTTACTTTATTACCAATATTATGTTCATTTATTATTATTATTATTATCATTATTATTATTATTATTAATTTTATTAATATTGTTAATAATAATAATAATATTATTATTATTAGTAATAATATTATTATTAGTAATAATATTATTATTATTCATTATTATGTTCATTTAACTATTAATTTTCAAATTAAAGAATTAAGGCAAACTAATAGATAAACTAATTAACCCATAAATTTCATAATTAACAACAATGGTCCTTACAAGAATAAGCGAAAAATACAAGATGTTACAGTCTTCCCAACTTATAAAAATTTCGTCCTGAAATTATGAATGAAACTATACGAACAAATACGGGTACTTCTTCTTCATGTGTTCCTTCGGTTCCTAAGTAAACTCAACTCCACGCCTATTCTCCCAACGAACCTTGACGATTGGGGTAGTTGTGGTTCTAGTCTTCTTCATAATACGATCCATGATTTCAACGGGTTTCTTAATAAAGTATAATGACTCGTCGATCTGGATGTCGTCCAACAGGACCTGCAGACTTTCGTCAGCCAAACACTTTCTCAAATTTGAGATATGGAAAATAGGATGAAATTCACTACGGTCAGAAGGTAATTCCAGTTTGTAAGCCACTTTCCCATCCTTTTTAGAATCTTGAAAGGTCCAACAAATCTTGGAGCTAGTTTCCCCTTCTTTCTAAAGTGAACAACGCCCTTCCATGGTGAGACCTTAAGAAGAACCATATCCCCAACTTGGAACTCCAATGGCTTACGTCGCTTATCGACATTGCTCTTTTGTCGAGTTCGCGCTTATCGACATTGCTCTTTTGTCGAGTTCGCGCCAATTCAAGGGTACTTGTGAATTATGGAGACTTTGTCGGTCGTTTCTTGTATAAGTTCAGGACCAGTGATGAAGTTTTCACCAATGTTGGTCCAATAGATCGAAGAACGACATTTATGACCATAAAGTGCTTCGAAATGTGTCATCTTGATACTCGAATGATAACTATTGTTATACAAAAATTCCGCGAGCGGTAAATGCGTATCCCAGTCACAAGCAAAATCAAGGGAACAAAGACGTAGCAAATCCTCCAAGGTTTGTATGGTTTGCTCGGTTTGACCGTCCGTTTGAGGATGGTAAGTCGTGCTTAGATCCAATTGAGTACCCAAGAGTTCTTGAATAGACGACCAAAAATACGAAGTGAAATGAGCTTCTCGGTCAGATATAATATGCAAAGGTACCCCATGACGTCTCACAATTTCATCAATGTATATATGAGCCAACCTTGATGTTTTGTAAGTGTCACGTATGGGTATAAAGTGTGCCGACTTGGTCAATCGGTCAACGATCACCCATATGCTATCATGCCCATAGGAGGTTCGGGGTAGTTTGGTTATGTAGTCCATGGAGATGTGTTCCCATTTCCACATAGGTATCTCGGGTTGTTCAAGTAATCCATTTGGACGTTGATGTTCGACTTTAACCTCCGTACATGCAAGGCACTTAGCTACATAATTCGCCATGTCTTTCTTCATTCCAGGCCACCAATATGACCACGCAAGTCCATATACATCTTATCGAATCAAGGATGAATAGAATAACGAGTTTGATGAGCTTCGTTCATGATAAAGGTACGAAGATTATCAAGATTTGGAACCCAAATTCGATTCGCGAAATACATCAACCCATTTGATTTTGTTTCCAATTGAGGTAGAAGATTATGCTCCAATTCATCCTTCATTCTTTCTTCTTGTTAAACCTTTTGTTGAGACTCCAAACTACTAGTCTCGATGTCGCTTTCAATCCTCAAATTTTGTAGCAACATGGTGGTCTCGTTGACATCTAGCCGGATCTCGGTATCAAATTCTCCCAAAGTATCAAACCATTGTTGCCGATCACGAAATTCTTGAAATGAGACCATCTTGTTATGAATCTTTCGACTTAGTGTATCGGCTATAACCTTTGCCTTACCAGGATGGTAATGAATGTCACAGTTGTAATCACTAATCAATTCAACCCAATGACGTTGTCTCATGTTGAGATCTTTTTGATTAAAAACATGTTGAAGGCTTTTATGATTGGTGTAGACTATGCATTGTGTACCATAAAGATAATGCCTCCAAATCTTCAAAGCAAAAACTACAGCACCAAGTTCGAGATCGTGTGTCGTGTAATTCGCCTCGTGGACCTTCAATTGTCTTGATGTATATGCTATGACCTTTCCTCGTTGCATGAGAACACAACCAAGGCCTTGTTTAGATGCATCGCAATACACGGTGAAATCATCGTTTCCATCGGGTAGGGTCAAGATGGGAGCATTGCACAACTTATGCTTTAACGCTTCAAAGGCTTCCTCTTGCTCAGGCCCCACTCGTATGGTTTAATTCTTTTGAGTCGAAGAAGTAAGCGGCTTTATGATTCTCGAAAAGTTGGCAATGAATCGCCGGTAATATCCAGCAAGACCAAGGAAAGAACGAACTTCAGTTAGAGTTGTATGAACACACCAATTCTTCATAGCTTCCACCTTTGCAGGGTCAATGTGAATTCTTTGGCTATTCACCACATGTCCTAGAAATTGAACTTTCTCAAGCCAAAATTCGCAGTTCGAGAACTTCATGTACAATTGTTCCTTCTTCAACAATTAAAGAACTAATCGCAAGTGAAGTTCATGATCAGTATTGGACTTGGAATAGATAAGTATGCCGTCAATAAAGACGATCACAAAATTGTCTAGATAAGGCTTGCATACTCAACTCATGAGATCCATGAAGACATTAGGAGCATTTGTTAAACTAAAAGGCATAACCATGAACTCATAGTGCCCATATCAAGTACGGAACACAATCTTTGGGATATCATCGTCATGTACTCGCAATTGATGATAATTAGAATGTAAATAAATCTTCGAGAAGATGGCAACTCCTTGGAGTTGGTTAAAAAGATCATCGATACGAGGGATAGGGTAGCGGTTCTTAATGGTAAGATTGTTAAGTTCACGATAATCGATGCACATACAAAACAATCCATCTTTCTTCTTCACGAATAGAATAGGTGCACCCCAAGGTGAAGAGCTATGATGAATAAAACCCTTATCGGATAGTTCTTGAAGCTGACTAGCTAGCTCTTGCATTTCCAATGGTGCAAGTCGATATGGTGATTTAGCCATGGGATTTGCTCCCGGAATCAAATCAATTTTAAACTCGACTTCACGGACCGGAGGTAAACCACTAAGATTATCGGGAAATACTTTGGGAAAGTCTCGTACAATCAGGACATCCTTAAGATCTTTCCCTTTAACTTTTGTGTTGACCACGTAGGCCAAAAACGCCATATAGTTCTTGCTTAAGCATTTTTGGGTATGTTGTTAGTTTAGTCAGCAGGTATTTGTCAAATCTAGGTAAAGCTCATTGGGTGGCTGTGAAATAGATCTTGAGTTATCTCAAGGTTACTAAACACAATGGCTTAGTGTTTAGGCGTCATGAACATGAGGAGAGTGATAAGATTGTTGGTTATGTTGATTCTGATTTTGCCAAAGACCTGGATAGGTGTAGATCTATTACAGGGTATGTATTTGAAGTGCTGGGTAACTTGGTGAGTTAGAAAACTCAGTTGCAGCATGTGGTGGTATTATCTACAACAAATGCTGAGTACATAGCATTGACTGAGGGAGTCAAATAAGCTAGGTGGTTGCATGTTTTGTTTCTAAGTTGGGAATTAAAGTTGCAGACTCAATGGTGTATTGTGATAACCAGGGTTAGTCTAATTGTCAAAGAATAACATGTTTCATGAGAGAACAAAGCACGTTAATGTGAAGTTACACTTCATAAGGGATGTGGTGAATGCTGGGAAGGTGAAAGTGGAAAATGTGTCTACTTTGGAGAACCCAACAGATGTGTTTACAAAGTCTCTATCTGGTGTGAAATTCAAGTTTTGCTTGGATGCATTAAGAGTTAGTTAAAATCTTGTTTTGGATTTTAAGGTGGAGATTGTGAAGTATTAAAAGCTAAAAACAAGTGTTCTTGCGAAGCTTAACATCTTTCTTCCGAAGCTTGGGTGATATCTTCCGAAGATTAAGTTTGCTTCGGAAGGGATTTAAGGTTTACTTTGGATATCGTCCGAAAGGGATCTTCCGAAGGGTTATTTATGTTCGGAAGATATAGTGTAGGGTCCTTAGTGTAAGTTCTTAATATTTGTTCAATGTGTCTGTTATAGTTAGTTAAACACTATAAATAGGGACATGATATAATCGGTGAGATAGATTGATTATAAACTCGATAGACTGATCAAGAACTGAATCATCTGTAAACTCTTGTTCAAGTAATTCTTGATAGTATTCTTTTTCGTATAATCTTTGTATTGTTGAAATTCCGCGTTCTTATTCTCAATTAGTTTTATTAACAACTATGAAATTTATATCCAAAAGCTTTTAGACTGCAAGGTCTTTCGTTGGTTATCTTTTTATCATATAAAAAGACTACGTTTTTTCCCTTTAATTTAGCTAGTGGCTAATGGGGTCGTCATAATATGTTAGGCGGGCCAACATGATATTTTAGTGGGTCTTTCGTATAATTACATTTCATATTCCTAGCATTTTTTAATAATAATATTTTAGAGCATTTATAATGAGTTTTTTATAGTTAAGTCCGTATGTTCTTTATATTTTAAGAAATGGTTGTTGGTGGTTGTAAAAAGAATTTTTTTTAATTATTATAATTTTTAATATATTTGAAATTGGTTTTGAGTAGATGAGAAAGATAACATAATGATAAACTTATTAAAGTATTATTTAATTAAAAAGTAAAAAGAAAATATAATTTTTTTAAATATAATTATAAAAATAAAACTAGAAAACTTGATGTGAATGCTACTATGATACAAAATTTCATCTAGCATTATATAAATTATAAAATCACACCAATTCTATGAAGATAAACTCCATATGATTAGATTATTAAGTCATAAGTACTCCACATTCTAGTATTAATGGAAATTAATAGTGTCCGTCGATCTAAGAGGCCCCCTAATTTTGTTATTTTATAATTATTTATATCAATCTGGGTATAATTATAATATATATTTACGCACGGGTTTTAAACATAGTTAAACTATTGTAACAACAAGTTTGTGTCTGGTTTTACTTACATACAATTATATACTATATAAAAACTATTGACGAGGAACAGTAAATACAACTAACTAAAACAAGAATGTACAATTCTTTTTTCATAGGATAGCGTATCTTAGTTTTATAGAAATTCAAACTTTAAGCTAAGCTAATAGCACCCATACTCTTTATGAATATAATAATATTTGTATTTCTTGATTATTTCTAAAAACAAAATGTGTGACTGTTTTTAAGATTTTTTTGTTAATGTATCGATTGATTTTATTTTATTGAATCAAAGTTGTATTCAAAATTAAGTTTTTTGGTATAACACTGCTTATTAATTTAAAAAAAAATCAAAGTTGTATTCAAAATCATGTTTTTGGTATCATACTTGGACGTAACACTGGTTTTTATGTTGTAATGCGCTTTTGTGCTTTGATGGTGTAGTGACCTCACTTTAAGACAAAGTAGGCATTACAGTTTACGGCAACATGTTGGTTGTGACGTGTTTTTTGTGCATATTTCGGTGGAGTTTAATGCTGGAATGATCGTTGTTACGACATGCTAGTGCACCTGTGTTTTGATATATAGGATCATGACAAAATTTCTCGCTCGGAAAATCTAGTTCGTTAAAATTTACAAGTTATACTCTAGTTAAATGAATTCAATATACTAGCCACTTGATATTCATAAAAATAAAAAGATATTAAAACTAAAAGTTATTAACTTAAATTAACGATGATGAAGTTATTAATCATACAAAAACAAAGACTTAATTACATTGCATTTTCTTTAAAATACAAATTGATTAATGTATCTCTAAACGTGGTTAATCATTTCTCGATTAATTACAATTCTCGTCTGAATATAATATATTCTCATAATTGGAAAAATCGAAAAACAATAAATGAAATTATTGTCAATGTGAAGGCATTATTTGAAGTTCGTCTTGATGATCCTCCAATGGCAAAACTTGGTAGCCATGATGACCCGTTAGCAACATCATCTGGTTCGGTTGCTCTAGGGATCCCCGGTGAAGCATTCGTCGTTGATCCGGTTGAGGTTGGTACTGATGAATCCGTTGATGATTTTTGGCTGAAATTTACAAAAAGAGATACATCAATCTCATATTTATACGATTATTATCGTATTATGTACTCTACAACTATAAAAAAACAGTTAGCTGATACGGTTTTGAAAAACAATCGCTAAATCTTTTCTCGGTCAATTTGTGACTTACACGTTCTTAAATTTCTTTGTTCATATACAAACATATTGTTTTATATTATCTTCAGAACTAATATTATGTTAAAAGTTATGAAAAATGCATAATTCAATTATATATAGTGCATAAAAGTATTAAAAGTACTAGGAGAAAGAAAATGAGAACGTTTAAATAACATGTTCATAATTCAATTTTTACAATTCTTAGCATATTAATTCTTTTTACTAAAATAAACGTCCATCTGTCTACATATACATAAACACACATAGGTTACCGATATATACACACAAAAAGTTGTTTCTTACCGTAAATGTTTGTTATAAACAGTTGATAAATAAAATATTTTATACAATGTTTTTATTTTTACACAATTATTATAATAACGACCCGTTGAGAGTATATGTCATAGCTTCATTTTAAGATTTAGTTGTGTTCAATTAAACAACATAAATGACATGACTTTACCTTGTTGATGTAGGGCAAAATGTGATGGTGTAATCTGCACCGCTACATGTAAATGTACTCGTAGCGTCATCATACGCGTAGCTATATGATCTCGGGCAAGCCGATTTAAAGATTTGTGAATAAACCGATGGGCGACAAGTATCAGGCGATCCAAAGGACCCGCTACAACAATATTCCGGATTCCCAAACGCCTCACACGCACTTTTACAAGCTTGGCCGTCTCCGGCTCGTAACTCAGAAGGACACATTCGGTTCAAATCAGTCACACATCCTGTTGTGCTACACGCACCCGTTCCACCACTAGGATCGACCGCTATTGGTAAATTGTACCCGTCTACTAGGCTCACATCATAAAAATCTTGGAGGTTTGATCCTGACCCGATGGTAAACTCGGCTAGAGTGGCGGGTGGGGTCGCGCCAGCCCCGTTGCATGACATTTGATTGGACCCACAATCGCCGGTTGCACAACTTCCCTGACCATTTGCATCGAAGGTGCAGCCGGTTCGACCCCAAAATCGACCTGACCAACCAGGTGAGGCTTGGAACGAGCGCGACTCGCCCGGCCCGAGTTCGAACCCGGTGCTGTCCAGAGGGGTGCTGCCTGCACTTGATAATATCCCTGGCCATACCATGTAGTTACATCTATTTTTGAAAGTAAATGCACTTCCATTTATTTCTGAAATTACAAAATAATAAAGGTAAAAAGACTATAACCACTTACTTTAAACATAATCTTACAAAGTCAATATCATGAAAACTATAAATATTGCTTGTTCTTGCAAACATCAGTGGAGTTGAAAATTTTATTAAGAATCCAGAATCCAAATAAAATAGCAATGTTTTTATAACTAGATCGGTCATTGAATCAACAACTTACTGATTTACTGCTCAGACCAGTTTAAAGTACCAGGACTCGTAAATTCTTTAGAAATAAAAGTAGTTTATATATCTAGCGAAAACAATATATAAACAAACTATTTCTATCTTTTAGTTTGGATTTGAAATGTAAACAAATTAAATAAGCATCTTAAAATAAAATCTGAAGTAAGAAATGAATTGTAACAAATATGTTAATTAAAAGAAAAAAAAGATTAATAAAAATATCTTTTTCTAAAGTTTGATCCAATGAGTGGCTCGTTGGTTCAACCGGTCTAACCCATAAGTAACTGGTTTAATATAAACAGAACGGGTTTAAAAGTATTCAATCGGACCAGTTATATATTTAGTAAACGATATTAAATATTTATGCTTCAAAAATTACATTCCATTGCACCTTGAAGAACCATGTGATAGTGAATGAATCAGGAGATGGAAGCTTGTGCTGACCCTCAACTGATCCATCCCTAATAATTTATCAAACAATCCATAAACAAATGCAGATTTTTTATTCGAATTAACCACTAAAATTATATTCAAAAACTTCTAACGAACCCGATGAATTGCTTAAAGATTCAAGAGATACACATTGTACACAAAATGGTATAAAGAAACAGTACTCTTACTTACCATTGCAATTCATCAAGAACACCATGATCACAATAGAATAACAGGAAACAAATGTATTCGTCGCCATTAACCGATATAACTAATAATCGACTGTAACTAGATCTTTTAAAACTGTTGTTGCTGGGTTCTTTCAAGGTAAATATCACCAATAGTTAGCGCGATTCGCGGTTTATATTCGTTGATTGTGCTGATGAAATGTGGGATTTGATTGAATCTTGACCACCCATAAAACTTGAAGCTCTAACAATTGAGAATTTGTATGGATTTAAAAGATAGAAAGGTGGGATGATGAAGAAGAGGAGGTGTTATGAGATTGAGAAACTAAAGTTTTATAGGGTGGTTTAATGCATAGATGTGAGAGTTATAGATACAACTGTGTATCTATATATAGTTAATATTATGGGGATGAGAGAATATAAAGATGGAGATTGGAGAATTTGAGGTGTAAAAGTGAGGATAGTTTTTATTTTTTTATTATTTAAGTTGGTTACTTGTTTTCTACATAACTTTAGGTGGATGGTGGGCTTTATTACTTGCAATCGTATGGTGGAAGTTAATGCATAGTTACATCGTATTCCCCATTGTTTTTAAATAAATATTTAAATAATTCATAACCAATTATTATTTTGGTAAAAACAAAATTTTGTTTTTGAAATTTCAACTTTTTAAGTTTCAAATTTGTTTACTTCACTATAACCAGAGAAATTGGAATTTTAATAATAAAAACTATTAACTATTGATCAGTTTTAATTGATTATTTGACCGATATTAATTTTAACTTTTGATTTTGTTAGTAATAACAATATCAACTAAAGTGTGGTAAAATTTATTTGTTTTTTTTATAATGTATCATATGATGCGGCTCTTAACATGACATATAATATAGCTATGCTTAAAAATATAAATATAATACTCTATAAAAATTATTTTTTGAAATTATTCTATGTAACGCTTTGTTACTGGTTGAATAGTTTTGAGACAAGTAGACACAAAAATTAAGTGAATATTTATATTTTTATTTTAATGATGTAATTGTAACACCCAGATATTTAACCCAAGTTGAAGGTTAAAAGTGTAAAAATGACAAAATATTTTTATTATATTTTGGTACAAAAGGTGATGCTCGCCAATGATGCCTTCACATCACCTTTTGTTTCGGGATTTAGAGAGAGAAGAATAGAGTTTGGGTTTTGAAAAAAGAAGAAGAATTCAAATTCAAGATAAGAATTCGTTGTTTTAAGTTGTTCTTGGCTGATTATAGCCTCGGTTTTGTGCTTATATGTGTTTGTGTATGTTTTAGTGGGTTTTAGGTGGTTGAACTCGAAAGTGCATTCAGGTTTGAATAAGTTCATCCGAAAGTTACCAAAGGTGAGTTCTAGAACCCTCTTACATGTTTTAAACTTCTTTGGGGCTAGAAATGCATGTATGTACGTTTTTATTAAGTGGGTGTTTATACCTTTATGTTTATGTGTGTATGAATATGGGTGGGTATGATTTGGGTGTATTATGAGATTATGTTTATATTATGAGCCTGTTTTATGTTGTTTGGTATGTTAGATTGAGGCTTGAACATTTTCGGAATTAAATTAGGGACTAAATTAAGTTGTTTAGAGTAAGTTGGTTGCTCATACGCTTATATATAGTGGGCTATGCGCCTGCCGATTAAATTAGCTAAGTGTTTCCCCAAACACCTGAAAATCTATGCGCCCTAATAGTTCCCATACGCCAAGGATCATGCTTAGATTGCCTAATGTCAGGACTGTAGACGTATGGAATACTAATGATTCTGCGTGAGACCAGATCAAATAGTGCGGAATCCTATTTGATTGGCGATCCAATCAGTGAGAACGTTAACCTGATTGATATAAGAAAAGACTAAACGTTGCGAACGAGTAGGAATCGATCAAGAACGGACTTTGAAGTTGGATTGGCTGTCTTGGACGTTCTGGACGACTAGGGTTATGTGTGTTATCGTAAGTTTTCGAATTCTTTTGTTTTTCCACGAATTAAGTGGTATTTATAGGTTTGCTGTCTCCATTCGTACGACTAAACCATTAGCATAGTTCAGTCGTGCGACTGAATCATGCGACTGAGTCATACGCACGACTAAAGGTTCAGTCGTGCGACTGAGTCAATCTTATGTATTAATCATACGACTGATCCAGTCTCCTGGTTCAGTCGTGCGACTGGTCCATAAGCATGATGTATTCATGCGTATGGTCCATAAGTTTGGTCTATTAGCATGAATAATCACCCGACTATGTTGAACACATTTCTCAATCTTTATTGACTAAGAACCATGCACAACAATATCAAACCTATATAATAAGTTCATATATAAGAATTATACTTAACACAATAATAATATGGAATAATTAAACATTATAAACATCAACCACATAGAATATTACATTGAACCATTTCATTACATATGTGTAAGACATGAAAGAATTTTACATTTTAGCTCATAAACTAGGAACATCATGTATCTACAAACTCCCCCTTGGTCCTAGTGTACCCTATCGTCTAACACTCTTCACATGTTCTTGAAATTTCTTGTACTTCTCCTCTTTTGTAACTCCTGCATGTATTTCAAATACAAAGCAGAGTCTTATCACGTGTTAAAACTGTAGAGCTTGTACAATATCCTGCGAGTCATAGAACAATGGCCACTTGTATAATGTATAAACATCTTCAGCGGACAAGTTAGTAAGCCATATTAGATCAAATACCCTGATAGTATCAATCTTTCTATCTCTGTTCAAAACTATGACTGCTTCTCCCGTCCGCCAATCGTAATACCACCATTTGAAGTGTGAAATGAAGTCCTGAGGCATTTCCCGTAAGGGAATCTTTGACATTGTGCGCGAGGGACTTTACTTCAACACCACCTTAGGCCTTCCAGATATAGGATCAACTTCATTCTTATGAAGGAACCTCGTAGGTTGTTGAGGTCTGAAGTTTACTCATCTGGTGTGGTATTCCTTCTTTAATACATCCTCAAACCAACCTAACATCTTTCTTGGATTAGCATATAGTAGATCTAAGCATGCCAGTCGGTTGAGCTCAAAACCAGGAAGAGTCTTCAGATCATGTGGATATCTGAAGTACTCGATCCCCTTCTCTCTTTTAACAGTATAAACTTCTAAGCCTTCAAAATATGGTCACGCTATAATCTTGCCTGACACTTTCTAATGTCGTTTGACTCTATAGAGCTTGGTGTAGGAATTTTCTTTTGGGGTGTGCGTTGGGCTTTCATCTCTGCAAAACAAGTTGCCCATTCAGCTTTCTTGATATCAACATCATCATCCGAAGCTTGGGCTGTGCTTTCTTCTTTTCCTTTCTCTTTTTCCATCTCTTCCAGCTTCTCAAATATAGCACTGCCAAAAGTATCACCCAAGTTAGGGATAACCCCTTACCTTCCTGGTCAGTGTACTCTGGATAACGCTCAGCAGTGACATCCTCTATCTCAATCTCATCTATATCGTTCAGCTTATCATCACTCGCGACATCGACTTTTGGAGCATCTTTGACAATTTTATCATGATTGAGTCGGAATATCTCAGCGAGCTGCTCGTCTGTTAGATCGCGTATAATCTCTCCTTCCTCTGGAGTGTGGCTCACGGATCTTCTAACAATCCCTTGCAAGTCAATAATCATGGTAAGTTGAGCCTTGACTTGCTGAAGGGGAGCAACATCATATTCATCTGTCTGTTGATCTTTATCTATTTGATTAAACATAAGCACATCACACATAAGTCAATAATCAAGACATTTAAACATAAACAAACATAGATAATCGTTATTTACATTAATGTAATATATAGTTCAAGTACAAAAGTTTTTTTAAATACAAAGACATCTAATCATTACTTTTGTCTTGATCTATCGTCTCTTCAGCTGGAGGAGCTGAGGATGAGGCTCCTTGATCTTGGTTTCGCTTTGTGCGCCTCTCCTGAGCTTGAATGGAGGCTGATGCAGCAACATCACCTTCTTGATCTTCATCATCCTCTTTATCTTTTCCACTCAGTCCTCCTTCATCAACATCTTCTTCTCCATCAGATTCATTTTCATCCTCATCATCATCATCATCATCACCATCCTTAATCTTTAACGGCTCATTCTTTGATCCCTTAACCTTTAGCAATATCTTCTTATTCTTCTTCTTAAGATCCTCTATCCTTTTCACCGACGCCAACACCAGCTCATTTTGACTCGTGAGTGCTTGGTGGGCTCAGCTTAGAGATCTCTCGTACTGAGCGTTCTTCTCACTCAGTTATACCATCTGCTTTGCCTGAGCTGCATTCACCTTCATCATCGTATGTAGCTGAGTAGCCTTTAGCTCATCAGTGGCAATCAGCCTTAGCACAGTGTGGTTGAGGTTAGCAAGCTGTTCCTCTAACCCGATTTAGGCAAAGTGTATCAAGGTGTAACTGTGGATTGGTTGGAGGGACTAGTGTGGTGAGTAGTTTTGGTAGTGGTGGATGTGGTGAAGATGGGAGGAGGTGTGGGAATGGATAGTGGTGGAGTGGTTGTGGTAGTGGTGGTGGTAGGAGATGTGGTAGTGGTAGTGATTGGAGTGGTGGCTGTAGTAGTGGTGGTAGGAGATATGGTAGTGGTGGTGGCTGGAGTGGTGGCTGTAGTAGTGGGTGTGGCAGTGGTGGTAGCTGTGTAGTAGAAAAATATGTAATCAAAGTAAACCTTGGTCTTTTAGTCTTCTTCCCATGGGGATGGGCCATTCTCTTTTTCCTTGAGCCCTGGAGACAGAAGCTCCCCCTGAGCTGTGTGGTTGATCTGGGGTGTAAGAAGGATCACTGACATCTGTAGCAGTACCCTTTGACCTAGCCTGGCGTCCACTAACAACCTCTTTCCCTCTGTTAGTGGCCACAACTTGGCTACCAACTGTCCTCACAAGTGGCTCTTTATCAGACTCTTTCCCTTCATCTAGCAGGAAGTCTTGGTGGAAGCCAACCCTCTCTGTTCCACCAGGTGCATCACCACCCTGACCATCATCATGGTCGTCATCATTGTCTTCTTCATCATCGACGGGTAGCTCAATTGGCTCAACATCTGAGTCACTATCATCGTGATGCCACTTCTTGTGAGAGGGCGCCACATACTCTTCACTAGCCAATTGCTCAAATAATCTCCTGACTGGTGGCTTCACCTCTGTAACACCCGGTTATTTATAAAAGACAAAGAAAGAAGAATAAAGTGAAGAAAAGATATTTTACCCAAGTTGAGGGGTAAAAAGTGTCCAAAAGGACAAAAAGTTAGAAGTTGGTGATAATGTGGTATGGCCGCCCTTGAGCCTACACACACACTCAACATTCGGATGTTTTAGAGAGAGAAAGTGCAAAATTCAGATTTTGAAGAGGAACAAGAGTAGAAGATCGAATTCAAGGTAAGAATTCGTGTGTTTAAGATGTTCTTAACTGGTTTCATCCTCGGTTGTGTGCTTAAGTATGTTGTGTGTGTTCGGTTGTGTGTTTGTTGGGTTTTAGGTGTTTGAGCTCAATTTGCAAACGGGTTTGAAGAAGTCTTACCCAAAGAGCTACAAAGGTGAGTTCTAGGACCCCTGTTTTACATGTTTTAAGTAATTTTGGGGCTGGAAATGCATGTATTAACGTTTTTATTTAAATGGGTTTTTATACCCGTATGTATGTATGTATGTGTGTATGTTGCGGGTGGGGTTTGATTTTGGGCTATGTATGGTGTTTTATGATGTTATGGTTGTGTTTCTATGGCTTAGAATGTAAGATTTAAGCTTAGAGCATGATAGGTGAGGTTTGGGGACTGAAATCTGATGTTTAGGTGCGAATGGGGCTACTCATGCGCCCAACTTGGGCTCTTGCGCCTAAGTTTTAGAATAACCGCTTAAGAAATGCGGATGAACAAGAAATGCGGATGAACAAAAGAAATGCGGATGAACAAAAGAAATGCGGATGAACAAAAAATGCGGATGAACGTAAGAAATTCGGATGAACATAAGAAATGCGGATGAACAATAAGAAATGCGGATGAACATAAGAAATGCGGATGAACAAAAGAAAAGCGAATGAACAATAGGAAATGCGAATGAAGAGTTGAAATATTTTCTGATTTCCGGGGGAAAAGTGCAGATGTAGGTTTGACTTGGGAGGTTCCACTGGGCTATCTAAGTTGACTTTTTGAGGTCATAAATGATGTGATAGGCATGTATGATTGATGTGTGATTGATGATGTGTGATTAATGATGTTATGCTTATGTATGATATGATCTGTTATGTTCCTTATTACGTATGATGATGTGACTTTACCTGGTGTGATATATTTAATGAACGTAAAGTATTATCTTAACGAAGTGAAAGATTTAAGATAATGAAAGTGCAACATAATGAATGAACTAATGAAAAGCCTTGCAAGCAACTGAAGGGAGGTTCACAACTCATTGAGAGTTGTTACCTTGTGTGTATCTACAACGTGCAATTTGGCTAACTCATAAGGGTTCATACACACAGTAAGAGTTCAGTCTCAGTGACTGCTCCAATAACGTGCGATTTCCTAATTACCGTGTGTCATACAGCGTGCAACTTTGGCTAACCCATAAGAGTTCACACACACAAGGGGAGTGTTCAACTGTGTGTGTATCTGTAGCGTGCGATTTTGGCTAACTCATAAGGGTTCATACACACAGTAAGAGTTCAGTCTCGGTGACTACTCCAATAACGTGCGATTTCCTAATTATTGTGTGTTATACATCGTGCGATCTTGGCGAATCCATAATAGTTCACACACACAGGGGGAGTGTTGGAGCATATATAGTCATATATAATGTGTTTGTCGATTGTCGAATAGTCTAGGCTTAATGTAATACACCTGATATGTTGTAAACACATGAAACTAGGTCATTTGTAGGAGCATATGCGAATGAGACTAAGTCGTATGACTGAGCCATGCTAATGGACCAGTCGTGTGATTGAGAGATGCGATTGGGACATTCGTAAGACTGAACCATAAGTATGGTCCAGTCGTATGATTGAACCATACGCATGGTCTAGTCGTACGATTGAACCATACACATGGTCCAATCACACGAATGGGCCTAGTCGCATCTAATATGGGCCAAGGCATATATATACCAGTTTCAATGTGTAAAGAGATCAAGGATTTGAGAGGGAGTTTTCCCGGAGCCTAGGGCTGCCGGATGAGAGGGGAGATCATGCTCGATCTCCCCTTGCCAAGAGTCTTGATTCTTATGTTGTAACGAGCTTGTAATCGTTAGGTTTTATCAATGAAACCATTTATTATAGTTCGTGTTATTGATTGTCTCTTTGTTTTCGCTGTTGTTTATCCTTCTGTCAAGAACACGTTCGGATGTTTACCGATCCAGCCGACTTCACAATTGGTATCAGAGCCGGTTACTACTGGAATGATCTAACAATCATTCTAGCAACCCGAGCTCTTGATTTCTGGATCTATTTCAGATTCTTGACGTTAAACCCACTTCGTGTTCTTCGTGTTTTGCTCAGATTTGGTTACGTGTGTTGTTTCTATGTTAAAATCAAACTCGAAACCACGTTCCAATCACCCTTTCGAATCTGATGATGTCTATTTTGTTCCGGTTCATGTAAAATTCATCAGATTAGGGTTTTGGGCAGCCCTGGCGGTTGCAGATCTGAAAATCTGTGTGTAGACCCGTTCATGCGATTGGGCCATGCGAATGGACCATTCGTACTACTGGACCATGCTAATGGACCATTCATACGACTGGACCATGCTAATGGACCATTCATACGACTTGACCATGCTAATGGACCATTCGTACGACTGGACCATGCTAATGGACCATTCATACGACTGGACCAGTCGTATGTTCAGTCGTGTGACTGGACCAGTTGTATGTTCAATCGCACGAATGAGCCATCCGCATTGACTCATCCGCATTTGTTCCAGACCAAGAAAAAAGTCTGGAACTGGCTCTTGCACAGATTTGAGGATGAGCAAAGCATATTCACCCTGAGGTTCTTTTGTCAAATAAGTTCGATGTATAGCTAGAACACGAAAGAGAGAGGATAAGATGTCAGCAGTTGTGTTGATTTTGTGGGGTGGTTAGGAGCATCTCACTAGTTATGGGCCAATCAAGTTATATTATCCGCACAGAGAGGATTCTCACTCTTAGGGGGAATCCATGTATAGAGAAATTGAAGACACAATTAGAAAGTGATGATGTGAGCAGGTTTCTGATGATGAATCTACGTGCATGCTGATTTGTTTGATATTGTCAGCTGTGGATTGAAACCTTCAACCTTTTGCCCAATACACCGTATGAAGATGCCAGGAGAGCACAACGTTTACATATTGGGATATGCTGAATATGAGGGGGAATTTCTGTAGGTGTTAATGATAAGCTTGTGTGAAGATTGAAGCAATGGAATACTATTCATGTCATTATCTGGAAAGACAATATAAAAGAAAAATGATAGTAAGATGCGAAGTTCAAAGTATAAGTTTGTGAAGTCTAGGCAATATAAAAGAAAAATGATAGTAAAACTAGCTACTACTAAGGTAACACAAAGAAAGTAGACCTAGAGGTTGTTAGACCACAGATGATATGTCGGTAGATTCAACACAATAGATGATTAGACCTTGTTGGTGATCTCAAGAACAAACTAAGTTGTTCAAAAAGCTATGGGTTAACATCTTATCCCTGGTTAACACAATCAACAAATTCCAATAAGGGGTGACGAGCAGAATAAACACCACAAATGTGTGCATAAGACCAAAATATGAGCAAAAGAAATCAAACTAATAACTTATGTTGTTGGTGAGAACTATGCAAAAAGATTAAAATTGCTCAAACAAGAAGATAGGTTATGTGCCTCTCTGCTGTACGGTGGCACTGACCTGAGGATAAACATAACCTATATATTCTAGACTTCATTGTTGTTTGCCGCCTCTCTGCTGTGCGGTGGCACTGACCTGAGGCTTGGCTTCTCTCTAAAAGTTCTAAGAATAGTTTCTTCTTGAAAACTACTCTAAGACCGCTAAAAAATCTCCTGAGGAATGTTGATTATCATATAAGTGTGCGATCCACAAATGCTTGTTGAAATAATCAAACCTTAAACTATCACCAATCTGTGTCAGAAGTCTGTGTATGGATTTAAGTGGAACAGTATACTAACAATCATCGTGGCTACAATTCTTGAAAGTCCAAATCAATGTGGGGATCTAATAGTACTAGTATGATTTTCTAAACTTGCTAACGACTCTAGATGAAAAACAAGAATTGAGCATCAAAAGGTGTTGATAACATGTCCGAAATGATTTGACTTGCCTGTATGATTCCAAATTGAATTGGTCCATTTATGGTCAAAATAATTGAAGCTGCCTATTCTGGAACCGAATCCATTAGATTTATATCTTAGGATTTACACCTCATACAAAACGTCAAAAACAAGTTTTAGTTTCGTATTTCAGTTTAAGTCTTTTATTTTGTTTAAATTTAGTCAATTCAGTTTGTTTGATATCGGACTACGCCATGGAATCAATAGGGGAGTTAATCATCTAAAAGGGTCACATCTGAGGTGACCACACGTGTTTTTCAAAGGTAAAATCAGTCACGTCTGAGGTAGTCAAAAGTTTTTCAAGTTCAAATGATCATGTCTGAGATGATCAAATGCTCATAAGTTTAATCAAAAGTTAAAAAGTTTTTCAAGTTAAAATGATCATGTTTGAGAAATGGTCATAAAGTCAAAATCATGAGTATGATCCAATCGCACGACTGGACCATGAGTATGGACCAACCGTACGAATGGACCATACTCATGCACTAAACAGCCGAATGGCACATGAGTATGAACCATTCACCCGAATGGCTTATCAAAATGAGCCAGTCGCCGAATGGAACTGTGCGAATGAGTCAGTCGCCCGACTGAAATCCAGTCAGCCGACTGAATATGATCGACTAAGCCAATCGCACGACTGAGGTCCATTCGCCTGAATGAGCTGAGCGAATGGGTCCAGTCGGCCAATTGAAATCAGATTCAGTATAAATAGGGCCACAGTCGATCGCATTCAACTCATCACCTCCAATCGCCCTAAAATTGGACAGCCTACCGTTACTTTGCCAAAATTTCCTCTGACCCAAATACCTTGCTTATTCTCATATTCTGACATTTATTGGTGTTTATACAGGTAAAATGCGGTATGAACATGCCAAAAATTCCTTCGATTAGACTGCAAAATCAAGAAATTGGCCCTAACAAGACCCGAGACCTTAAATGGACTAATAACCTAACTAAATCAAGTAAAATGTTGAAATAAAGGTTATTAGGTTATTAGTATAATGAATACGAGTCTAAAGAACCATTACACGACGTCTAATTTCAAGAATTGGGTCATTTTCGAATCTAAGTCGACCGAATAGTGGGTCATGCGACTAGACACCAGGATGAACTCCAAACGCACGATTGAGCTGGTCGAATGGCTCAATCGGCCAAATGGATCATACGGATGAGCTCAGTCGGCCGACTGAACCAATCGCTGGCTCAGTCAACCGATTGAACTCAGTCGCCTGCTCAGTCACCCGACTGAATCCAATCGCATGCCAAGTCAACCGACTGAACATAGTCGCATGGTTCAATCGCATGAATGAACCATAATGAATTCAACCAAGTTACTTAGAACTGATTTATGTTGTGTGGTTATCGAATGTCTACTTGTCTTGTGTTACAGATTAATGGCGGACAGATGGTCCATCAACACCAAACACAACATATGTGCTCATTTAGATTCTACAACTTGGAAGGGTGTCGAGTTTGCGGGGATCATCACTTTCCTCAAGCGATCCAGGATCCACAAGGCGATATCTACACCATGCACTCCCTACAGGTCTATTCAGCAGGCCTTCTGGGAGGGAGCATCGGTTGACCGCTCTCATGAGCCGTACAACATTAGGAGCTCTATTTTTGGGATGGATATTAAGGTCACTGCCGAGGATATCAGGAGAGTACTTGGGTGGGTGATGATGCAGACCACCCCACCAGACTTCACCCGTTGACGGTGAGAGGGTGCTTCTTGAGGATGAAGTACGCTAGGGATATTAATAAAGGTGTGCTCAACAAGAGCAACCTGTGTCCCTAGTACAAGTACTTGGCACATGTCATCCTCAAGTGCTTGGCTTCGCGAAGGGGTGGGTTTGATGATCTTTAAGACCAGATTCAAAATGCCTACATGGCACTAGTATTGAACCACCCTTTCAGCTTCTCAAGCATGATATTCTCCTACTTGATAGATAATTTGGAGGCGAAGGGCAAAGAGGGTTTCTACATGTACCCTAGGTTTTTACAAATGATCTTTGATGAGAAGCTGCCCACACTACCCAAGGAGAGCCACAACGCTGTGTCGTTGGAGATCATGGATGATACGACACTGGGTCGTATGAAGGTTTACTGGGGAAAGCAGGTCAAACCCCCGGTAAATAGACTGATCGGCCATCTGGCCAAGGTGGACTATGTGGCGCCGGGGAGGCATAAATGGCGTCACATAGATAGTGATTCGGATGTCGAGCAGCTGGAGCTCCTTGAAGATAACTCCAATGACGATGACAGTGGTGATGATGGAGATGCAGGGCCCACTCAACTGAGGGCCCCCACTGCTGATATAGCATCTTCAACATCCACCCAAGGTGGAACAGAGGCTGTAGGGTTCCATCAGGACTTTTGTCTTTATGAGGAGGAGGAGACAGACGAGGAGCCCTTGACTCGGACTGTAGGGAGTAGGGTGGGTGCCACTGACCGAGGTATTTAGGAGGTTGGAGGACGCCCTGGCGAGTCTGGGGAGGTTGACACTGATCCTACTTATGCTCCCAATCAGCCCAGCAGTGTTCCAGGGGGAACATCCACCTCGAGGGGCTCGAGGAAGAAAAGGATGGCTCAGCCCCACGATTTGATGAAGAAGAGGAGGAGGATGACCTTCATTACCACCACCACTACTACCACCACTTCCACCACTTCCACCTACTTCCACCACTCCACCTACTACCACCATTCCATCCACCACCTTATCTACCACCTCACACACCACTACCATAACCACACCACCACCACCTTCATCTATACCAACCCCAATCTTCACCATTCCACCACCACCTTTTTCTATACCACCCCCAATCTTCACCACTCCACCACCATCTTCATCTATACCACCCCCAATATTCACCACTGCCACCACCACCACCACTAGCCACCATGCAGAACCGTCATCTTACCCATCCTTCCCATCTGGATACTCTCTACCTCCTAGTGGGGTAGAGGACCAGCTCTCGGCACTTAACCGTATGGTGCTGAAGCTGTTGGCCACCGATGATGAGAAGACTGCCCAGATTCGTCAGCTAGTAGAACTTACTGCTACACAATCTTTGTAGATATCTCAGCAGGCACAACTGATAGAGCAGCAGGCACAACAGATGGCTGCTCAGAGCTCAGAGATGTCCCAACTCCAGGAGCAACATATCCAATCAGCAAAACGGATAGAGGAGTTGGAGGCGACCAACAAGACCATCATGCTGAGGCTCAAAGGATCAAAGGATGAGCCCTTAAATATCAGAGATGGAGATGGAGATGTTGGTGATGATGATGATAGTGATGATGATGGTGATGATCAAGGGGAGGATACTGATGCTGGTGATGATGCTGATGATAATGATGGAGATGATGATCCTTCTGCTATGGGTGTCACATCTGCAAGTGAAAGGAGGACCAAGAGAGCTCAAGACCAAGGTGCCTTCATATCAGCCCCGTCACTAGAGGAGCACATGATACAAGACAAGAGTAATGCTTAGTTGTTTATGTTATTTAAGTCATGTGTATTTGAATTGTATCAAATTAATGTAATTAATGTTTATATTTATTGTTGATGTTAATTGGTTTGATTATTGACTAATGGTTGATGTGTTACATGTTTTAAATCAAGCAGATCCAAACTATCAAAGAGATGAATATGATGTTGCTCCCCTCCAACAAATCAAGACTCAGCTCACGATGATTCTTGATCTGCAAGGTATAGTCAGGAGATCAGTGAATTACACTCCTGAAGAGGGAGAGATAATTCATGATCTCACAGACGAGCAACTTGCTGAAATATTCAGACTCAATCCAGATGAGATCGTGAAAGATGCTCCAACAGTCCATGTGGAAAGTGACGACAAGGTCAACAACGTTGATGAGATCGAGATTGAAGATGTCACGGACCAACACTATCCGGAGTACACTGTCATTGAGGGTAATGTCGTTCCCAATCTGGGCGACAACCTTGTCAGTGAAACTTTTGAGCTCTGGATAGAATGGAAGAAGAGTCTAACAAGAAAGAAGATACGGCCCAAGCCTCGAAAGCTAAAGTAAATATCAGAAAGGCTGAGTGGGTTACATGCTTTGAAGAAATACGAGCCCAACGCAATGCTTCAACGTCAACTGCCTACACCAAGCTGTACAGAGTGAAGAAACATCAAAAGCTGTCAGGAAAAATCATAGCATGGGCGTATTTTGAAGATCTCAATGTTTATGCAGTTAAACGTGAGAAAGGGATTGAGTACTTCAGGTTCCCACATAACCTGAAGACTCTTCCTGGATTTGAGCTAAACTAGTTAGCAAAGTTAAAATTGCTATACGCTGACCGACGCAAAATGTCAGGCTGGTTTGAAACTGCTCTAAAAAGAGAGTACCACACCAGATGGGTCAACTTCAAATCTCAACAGCCAACGAGGTATATCAGACGGTCTGAGGTTGATGCCATTACTGGAAAACTGAAAATAGTGCTGATGTGGAGTCCTCCGTGCACAATGTCTAAGATCCCTCTACGGGAAATGCCACAGGACTTCACTCCACACTTCAAATGGTGGTACTATGATTGGAGGACAGGAGAGGCAGTCATAGTTTTGGACAAGAATGGTGTAATGGAAACCATCAGGTTGTTTGACCTAATGTGGCTTACAAACTTGTCTACAGATGATGTCTATACATTATACAAGTGGCCATTATTCTATGACTCTCAAGATATTGTACAAGCTCTACATTTCAGAACATTATAAGACTCTATTTTGCTTTTGAGATACATGCCAGAGTCACTAGAGACGAGAAGTACAAGAAGTTTGAGGAACTCATGAAGGATGTAAGACATTAGGTGAAACTAGGTCCAAGGGGGAGTTTGTAGATACATGTGTCCTTAGTTTCTGAACTTAATGTAATATGTTTGTATTGTCTTACTCATATGTAATTGTACGGGTACCTAATGAAATACAATATGTGGTTGTGCTTATATAATGTTGAATATTTCATTGGTTGGTATGTAATAACACTTATTGACTTAACTATATAGGTTGTGGTTGTTTGAATAATATCTAAATCAATTAATGACTATGAAACATATTCAAACTTAATCATGTGAAGTTCTCATGCGATTGGCCCATGCTAATGGACCATACGCATGAACAACTTCATGCTAATGAACCAGTCGTATGAATGAACCAGGAGACTGGATCAGTCGCATGATTGAAACATGAGATTGACTCAGTCACACGACTGAACACTCAGTCGTGTGAATGGATCAACCGCATGACTCAATCGCACGACTGAACCATGCAAATGGTCCAGTCGCACGATTGAGAAACCCTAACCTATAAATACCACTTAAATCGTGGAAAAACTAGACACTTTGAATATTTCAATACCCAGATGTACCCTAGCCGTCCAGAGACCTCTAATAACCTGTTCTAACTTCAAAGATCGCAATAGATCGATTGCAAATTGTTCTTAACAGTTAGATTCAATCTTTAATTGATTCTACGTGCGTTCTCACTGATTGGATCGCCAATCAAATAGGATTCTGCACTATTTGATTAGGTATACATGTAAATCTGTTAGTATTCGTCCGTAGACGATTCTAACAGGGAGTCTGTCCAAGCGACCCCTCCATACATGTGATATGTGCGATATGTGCGAACGTGCAAAATGTACTAAACGAATGATGATGAAGATAATAACTATTACCTTGATGTATGTACGATGTGTGATCACGTGCGATAGTAAGGAAAATGTTTTAACAAATGGAAGGTAATGCAATGTTTTTATAAAACTAGAACTCACTCAGTAATGCTAACCTTTTATGCATTTTTCAGTTGGCAGGTGAGCATTGCTAAGGATGGCACGGAGCAGCTACTTGGAATTTTTGGATGGCATCCATTTGATAGAAATATGGTGTTTTTATGATGTAATGCAAATAATGATGTTTTGTAACCAGTCGACAATGTATTATTTTGAAAAAGTGATTATAATGAAATGGATGTTTAAATGTTTCCGCTGCAATGATTTCTTTAAGTTAATGAAAATATATGTTTTATGTGCGATGATTGACCAGCTATGAGCATCCCGGGAATAGGGCCTTACAAGTTGGTATCAAAGCCAAAGTTTAAGTTAAACGGGTAAATTTTCAAAATAAACCTGAACTTAAACTGAAAAATGGGACTGAAGGGGAAGGGATGCTAGTCCGAGTAGCTACGTGCCATCAGGTATTTTCTTAATGTTAACTGGTATTATGTGCGCATGTTATGTGGTTTATGTGCTGCTTGTAGATTTAGATATTGATGTAGTCAGGATAGGAAATGCTTGGGGTATGAAGTGTAAAGTAAGTGGCTAATCACAACTGGCCATTATAATTAGGGACTTACTATACTTGATATAAACTAAGCTGTTTCCTTGAATGACCGTGTTAGTGTTTGAATCTTTTAGTGTGTGTTGAGGATGGCCGGTGGTATATCTTCGAAGGTTTCATCAGGTGAAGGTTATGGTGGATGTGGTGCTGGACCGTGTGTCACAAGAAGCATGGGTAGGCCTGTTGAAATGGCACTCGAAGAGCCCGGGATCCATCACCCGGAAGGCATTGATGATAGTGCTAACCTGAGGACCTCATTGAAAGAGGTTGTTGTCAAGGGAGTTCAACTGGTCATGCAGATGATTCTGCCGTTTATGGTAACTAAGGTAATTAGGGCGGTGAAGGAGATGACCGCGATTGAAGTGGACAAGAAGAGTAGCGGCGACAAGAATTGGAATGGAAAGCGGGTTGAATATGGGGGTTACACTCTAAACAACAAGGTTGCCAGGACGGATGACCGGCGTGTAGATTGGTCCGGTGCGGAGACGAGGAAGTGTGATAAGTGTGCTAAATGGCATACATGAGAATGTAGGTGGGGATCAAACCTCTGCTTCAAATGTGGGAGGCCCGGTTATCTGGCAAGAGATTATGGGGTGATAAAGTGTTATAACTACGGTGGAAGGGGTCACATAAGCAGGGATTGCAAGAAGCCAAGGGCAGAGAGTTCTGGAGCAAAGAAGACGACCAGAACTTAAGGGCAGAGGGCGAGCACAGGGTCTTCACGATGATGCAGGAGGAGACTAGAATGGACCCCGATGTCATGTCAGGTATGTATCTAGTAACCAAACTCTTGCTTCTATGTTATTTGATTTTGGTGCTAGTAAGAGTTTTATTTCTGCTGCTTTTTGTGCTAAATTGCCTGTTAGTAGTAAGAATATAGATACACCCTTCGACAAAGTCCTAGGAATGGATTGGTTGGCTGACTACGAGACGAACATTGTGTGTCGCAAGAAGATGATTCGATTGACAGCGCCTAATAGGAGTTCGGCGACGGTTTACGGTGATCGAATCACGACGATTCCGAAAGTGATTTCGACAGCGGTGGCAGGAAAGTGCATGAGGCATTGGTGTAGTGCCTACTTGGCCTACGTGAAGGATGTGGATATGCCAACACCACAACTATCTGATGCACCAATTATGTGTGGCTCCCCAGAGGTGTTCCCAGAATGATTACCATGAGTGAAACCAGACCCTGAGATCGAGCTCCAGATTGACTTGATACCGGGTGCCCAACTAGTTGCTAAGGCACCGTATCGGTTGGCTCCGACTGAGATGAAGGAATTGATGGAGCAACTACAGGAGTTGCTTGATAAGGGGTTCATTAGACCGAGTATCTCTCCTTGAGGTGCTCCGGTCTTATTTGTGAAGAAGAAAGACAGTAGTATGAGAATGTGTATAGACTACTGTGAGTTGAACAAGTTGACAGTCAAGAATCGGTATCCATTACCGAGGATCGATGACCTGTTTGATCAACTCCAAGGTGCCAGATGGTTCTCGAGGATAGATCATCGATCTGGCTACGATCAGCTAAAGGTTAAGGAGCGAGATATTCCTAAAACAGCTTCTCGCACACATTATGGAAACTACGAGTTCCTCGTTATGTCATTTGGTTCGACCAACACACCAGCTGCTTCTATGGACTTGATGAATCGAGTCTGCCGACCGATGTTGGATAAATCAGTGATTGTGTTTATTGATGATATTCTAATTATTTGAAGATCGAGGAAGAGCATGCCAGGCACATTCGGGAGGTGTGGAGACGTTGAGAAGGGAGAAGTTTTATGCCAAATTCTCCAAGTGCGCGTTCTGGTTGCGCTAGGTTCAGTTTTAGGTCATGTGGTAAATCTCGAGGGGATAATGGTGCACCCGACAAAGGTGAAAGCGATGAGGCAATGGAAGTCACCAAAGATGCCATCCGAGATTTGTAGTTTCTTGGGTTTGGAGGGCTACTATAGATGATTCATTCAAGACTTCTCTAAGATAGCTTCTCCATTGACTAGGTTGACCCATAAGGATGTAAAGTTTGTATGGGGTCAAGCTCAAGTGAAGGCGGAGCATCAGAAGCCATATGCAAAATCCAACCTTGGATATATCGGACTGGAAGTGGGAGCACATCACCATGGACTTAATAGCAAAGCTACCGCGTACCGCGTGAGGGTATGATGCCATATGGGTGATAGTCGATCGTTTGACGAAGAGTGTTCACTTCCTACCGGTTTGCGAGACATATTCATCCGAGAGGTTGTTGGATCTTTTCATTAAAGAGATCATAACTCGTCATGGTGTGCCGGTGTCTATTGTGTCTAATCGTGACACCCAGTTTACATTTAAATTTTGGAAGAAATTCCATGATGCGATGGGGACGAGGTTACATTTTAGTATGGCTTATCATCCTCAGACGGATGGTCAGTCAGAAAGGACAATTTAGACGCTAGAAGATATGCTCCGGGCATGCGTCATTGATTTCAGAGGAAGTTGGGATGACCACTTACCGTTAGCTGAGTTCTCATATAACAACAATTACCATGTCAGCATTGGTATGCCTCCTTATGAGATGCTATACGGTAGGAGATGTAGGTCACCCGTGTATTGGGGCGATATTGGCTATAAAGAGTTAGGGAGCGTCGAGGTGGTAGAGGCTATGACTTAGAAACTAGAAATGATCAAGGCCTTCATGAAGGCAACTAAAGATAGGCAAAATTCGTATGCCGATAAGCGACGTAGACCGATTGAGTTCCAGGTGGGTGATAGGGTCCTGTTAAAGGTCTCACCTTGGAAAGGTATCATTCGGTTAAGAAAGCGGGTCAAGTTGAGCCCAAGATACATAGGGCCTTTCCGAATCATTGCTCGAGTAGGAGAGGTGGCCTATAGATTGGAGTTACTAGATGAGTTAAGTGGAATTTACCTAACATTTCATGTATCTTATCTGAGAAAGTGCTTAGCTGACAAAGATATGGTCGTACCACTAGAAGATATCGAGGTAGATGAACGGCTCAATTATGCGGAGCAACCAGTGGCGTTCATTGATCGTAAAGAGAAGAAGTTAAGGAATAAAGTGGTTCCTCTGGTGCGTGTACAGTGGAAGCACAGAAAGGCATCTGAGTCTATGTGGGAGATTGAAGAAGAGATAAGACAACATTACCCACGATTGTTTGAGGAATAACAAGTTTCGGGGACGAAACTTAAATAAGGGGGTGGACTTGTAACACCCGGTTATTTATAAAAGACAAAGAAAGAAGAATAAACTGAAGAAAAAGAAAGAAAAGATAATTTACCCAAGTTGAGGTTAAAAAGTGTCCAAAAGGACAAAAAGTTTAAAAGTTGGTGATAAAGGTGGTATGGCCGCCCTTGAGCCTACACACACACACTCAACATTCAGATGTTTTAGAGCGAGAAAGTGCAGAATTCAGATTTTGAAGAAGAACAAGAGCAGAAGATCGAATTCGAGGAAAGAATTCATGTGTTTAAGATGTTCTTAACTGGTTTCATCCTCGGTTGTGTGCTTAAGTATGTTGTGTGTGTTCGGTTGTGTGTGTTGTTGGGTTTTAGGTGTTTGAGCTCAATTTGCAAATGGGTTTGAAGAAGTCTTACCCAAAGAGCTACAAAGGTGAGTTCTAGGACCCCTCTTCTACATGTTTTAACTGATATTGGGGCTGGAAATGCATATATTAATGTTTTTATTTAAATGGGTTTTTATACTCGTATGTATGTATGTGTGAATGTTGCGGGTGGGGTTTGATTTTGGGCTATGTATGTGTTTTATGATGTTATAGTTGTGTTTATGGCTTAGAATGTAAGATTTAAGCTTAGAGCATGATAGGTGAGGTTTGGGGACTGAAATTTGATGTTTAGGTGTGAATGGGGCTACTTATGTGCCTAAATTAGGCTCATGCACCTAAGTTTTAGAATAACTGCTTAAGTGTTCCTAATGCAGATGATCCTAAGTCTAAATCTTCCATATTTCCTAATGCGGATGAGCAAGAGGAAATGTGGATGAAAGTTGTACGACTGAAAGTTAATGTTGATGTACAAGTTAATGCGGATGAATAAGTTCATGCGGATAAACAAGTTAATGGTATGAACAAGTTAATGCGGATGAACAAGTTAATGTGGATGAACAAGTTCATGCGGATGAACAAGTTAACGCGGATGAACAAGTTAATGTGGATGAACAAGTTAATGTAGATGAACAAGTTAATGTGGATGAACAAGAAATGCGGATGAATAAAAGAAATGCGGATGAACATAAGAAATGCGGATGAACATAAGAATGCGGATGAAGAAAAGAAATGCGGATGAACAATAAGAAATGCAGATGAACATAAGAAATGCAAATGAACAAAAGAAAGGCGGATGAACAATAAGAAATGCGGATGAACATAAGAATGCGGATGAACAAAAGAAATGCGGATGAATAATAGGAATGCGGATGAAGACTTAGCATATTTTCTAATTTCTGGGGGAAAAGTGCAGATGTAGGTTTGACTTGGGAGGTTCCCGGGGCTATGTAAGTTGACTTTTTGAGGTCATAAATAATGTGATGGGCATGTATGATTGATGTGTGATTGATAATGTGCGATTGATGATGTTATGCTTATGCATGATATGATCTGTTATGTTCCTTATTACGTATGATGATGTGACTTTACGTGGTGTGATATTGTTAGGGAACATAAAGTATTATCTTAACGAAGTGAAAGATTTAAGATAATGAAAGTGAAACATAATGAATGAACTAATTAAAAGCCTTGCAAACAACTGTAGGGAGGTTCACAACTCATTGAGAATTGTTACCTTTTGTGTATCTATAGCGTGCGATTTTGGCTAACTCATAAGGGTTCATACACACAGTAAGAGTTTAGTCTTGGTGACTGCTCCAATAATGTGCGATTTCCTAATTACTGTGTGTCATACAGCGTGCGATTTTGGCTAACCCATAAGAGTTCACATACACAAAGGGAGTGTTCAGCTGTGTGTGTATCTACAACGTGTGATTTTGGCTAACTCATAAGGGTTCATACACACAGTAAGAGTTCAGTCTTGGTGACTACTCCAATAATGTGTGATTTCCTAATTACTGTGTGTTATACATCATGCGATCTTGGCAAACCCATAAGAGTTCACACACACAGGGGGAGTTTGTCCTAGTGACCACTCCATACATGCGATATGTGTGATATGTGCGAACGTGCAAAATGTACTAAAGAATGATGATGAAAATAATTACTATTACCTTGATGTATGTACGATGTGTGATCACGTGCGATAGTAAGGAAAATGTTTTAACAAATGGAAGGTAATGCAATGATTTTATAGAACTAGAACTCACTCGACAATGCTGACTTTTTATGCATTTTCCAGTTGGCAGGTGGGCATTGCTGAGGATGGCATGGGGTAGTTACTTGGCATTTTTGGATGGCATCCATTTGATAGAAATATGACGTCTTTGTGATGTAATGCAAATAATGATGTTTTGTAACCAGTCAACAATGTATTATTTTGCAAAAGTGCTTATAATGAAATGGATGTTTAAAATTTTCCGCTGCAATGATTTCATTAAGTTAATGAAAACATATGTTTTATATGTGATGATTTACCAGCTGTAAGCGTCTCGGGAACAGGGCCTTGCAACCTGCTTCCCCCGGTAGACCTTCATCCTACCTAACGTAGTATCATCCATCACCTTGAGTGTAACAGCATCGTTTCTCTCCTTTGGCAGTGAAAGAAGCTTCTGATCAATGATCATCTGTAGGAAATGTGGGTACATACAAAAGCCTTCCTTGCCCTATGCTTCCAGGTTCTCGATCATATAAGAGAAGAGCATGTGTGAAAAACTAAACGGGTGGTTCAGCACCAGAGCAACATATGCGTTCTGGATTTGATCTGACATCTCGTCAAACCCTCCCCTCGTAGACTCTATGCACTTGAGGATGACACGGGACAAGTACTTAAACTGAGGGCATAGGTTGCTGTTGTTGAGCACACCTGCGTTGATGTCCCCAGTGTACTTCATCCTCAGAAAGCAACCTCGAACGATCAGAGGATGTAGCTTGGTTGGGTGGTTACTATCCTCACACAGATCAAGGACTCGCCTTAGGTCTACAACAGTGATACTAATCTACTGTCCGAAGATAGAGCTCCGGATACAATGTGGCTTTATGGACCTGTCAACTATAGCACCTTCCCAAAAGGTCTGCTATAGTGATCTGTATGGCGTGAAGGGTGTAGATATGGCCTTGAAGATCCTGGATCTCCTCAGAAAGGCTATGATCCCAGCAACTCGGAAGCATTCTGAGTAATCGCATCTAAGTGAGCACAAATGTTGTGCTTCGTGCTCATAGTCCATCTATCAGCCATGTTGCTGCAACACAAGAAATATATACATTAGATCGGTTGCTAGACTTAATAGGTGAATTTTGAATGTTTTGGTCTGTCGATTCAATCATTTGACTGAACAATACGACTGAGTTCAATCGTACGATTGAGTTCAGTCGTACGATTAAGCCTGCGTCTGAGCTTAGTCGTACAATGAGCCATGCGGTTGAGTCAGTCATGCAACTGAACCCACACGCATGATTCACTCATGCGATTGAGTCTTGCATCTGGCTTAGTTTTGACGACTGAAGTTCATCAACATATCCATTCATATATTTCACTGTTGAACACCACAGATTTGAATCTTTGTCAACGCATGACATTTCACTTTGTGTTTAGATTCATTTGGACCGCATAGACTCAAAATAACACTTAGTTTCATCTAAATCAACATTTGTGTCCATTTAAGTGGTCTATTCTTAAGAGTAGTCTTGGTTCTAGGTTATAGCATTTTCGGTCCTTAAAGGTGTGATTAAGACATTCATTTTGGCTGATTTCAGTTGCAAAGTACCTGTAGATGAGTAGAAAACACGTTAGTATCCCATATTAGGCAGTAATCACAACAGTAGAAATTTGGGCAGAGTATGTGTGTATGGGCGATTTCAGAGGTCTTTGAAGGGTGGTAAGGGTTATAACCGACTGACCCCCTTATTTATACTATTTTAAATTTTAGTCCTGCGACTGAATCCATACTTATGCTTTAGTCGTGCGACTGGCTCATACTCCTTCATCCATTCGTACGACTGGTTCAATCTTGTAGTCCAATTGCATGGTTGTCCCATACTCATGGTCCAATCATGTGACTGGCTCGTTCGTATGATTCAAAAGTGTGATTGGCTTATACTCATGATTCAATCGTACGATTGGCTCATACTTATGAGCTTGAATTCATACACTTTCAAACACTTAGAACATTTAGCTTTTGATATCACATTATGATCTTTGATCATCTCAGACATGATCCTTTTAATTTAACACCATTTGATCACCTCAGACGTGATCCTTTTAATTTAAAACCAGATTCGTCACCTCAGACGTGACCACTTTTAGTGAGTGATTCATAGATTACATCCAGTTGGATAGTCCGACATCTATGCTACAAAAGACTAGATAATACAAAACAACTTAGAAATTTAAAAGAAAACAAGACATAGTTTTGTTGTTTTGGGTTTGAGCAGAATAGCTTCAAGTTGATTTGATCATTTCTGGAGCGATTCATTATGGAATCATACAAGTATGTCAGAATCGTTTGGGAATCCACTTTTAATATGCACTTTGATGCTAGATTCTTGTTTTGTCTGAAATTCAATAGCACTTTCAAGAAATCATACTAGGGCTCTAAGATGTACATAATGATTTTGACTATCAAGAATTACAGCCATGATGATTGTCAGTATGTTTGTCCACTTTAATTATTTCAACAAACATTTGTCGATCTCACACTTATATGGTAATCAGATTCCTCGGGAGATTTTTGAGTGGTCTACGGGTATTTGACTAGAATAAACTATTCTTAGAGCTTTCAAAGAGATGCCAAGCCTCAAGTTAGTGCCATCGCACAGTAGAGAGGCACAAACAACAATGAATTCTAGAATATTTAGGTTATGCTTATCCTCAGGTCAGTGCCACCGCACAACAGAGAGGCACACGACCTATCTTCTTGTTAGAGTATTTATTTTTTGTTGCACATATCGCACCAACAAAATAAGTCATTATCTTGATTGCATTTAGCAGGTTTTCCATGTGCTTTGCTCATTGTTATGGTCATCCACACACATTTGTGGCGTTTATTTTGCTCGTCACCCCTTATTGGAAATGCGTTGATTGTGTTAACCAGGGATAAGATGGGAACCCACAGCTAGTTGAACAAGTTAGTTTGAATTAGATTAACCAATGAAGTCTACTCATCTATTGTGTTGAAATTACCGACACATCATATAATGAACTAGCAACCTCTAGGTCTACTTTCTTTATGTTACCTCAGTAGCAGACTAGTTTTACTATCATTTTTCTTTAGTTGTGCGTAGGCTTCTCAGACTTTTACTTTGAATTTCACATTTTGAGCAAATTAGTTTTTGAAGTCCCAACCAATTTGTTACCTGTGCACTATCATTTTCCATAAGCTTTGAATCAAAATTACAGATTTGAGTTCACTTTTTTCAGCTAATCTGCCATCCCCTCTCGTTTTTTAAGTAAATAAATACTGTAACTAATTAAATACTAAACTAAACTATTCTCCCCCTAAAATTCTAAAACCAAATTTTTTTTGTGTTTTTGGATTTTAATAGATAGGAAAATAAAATAAAATAAAAATAAAATAAAAAATACATCTCGGACTAAGGATTTTCTTCTGCTAGGATCACATCATTTTTCTTTTTCACGCCATTAACCTCTAGAAGATATAAAAACCTAGGTTTGTCAAATGCTTTAGTGTAGAGGTCGGCACTTTGAAAATCCGTATTAATTTTAACAACATCGATTAAGTGCTTTTCAAAATAGTCACGTATAAAGTGATATTTAATACCGATGTGTTTTGTTTTAGGGTGTTGGACTGGATTTTTGGTGACAACACTAGCAGCAGAATTATCAACAAAAATAGGGGTGTTAGAAAATTACAATTGTAGTCGCGCATTTGCTGTTGAATTCAAATGATTTGTGAACAAAACATGCAGCAACAACATATTCAGTTTCACAAGTTGACAGAGCAACTGTTGCCTGCTTCTTACAGTGCCAGGTGACTAACCGTCTATCAAAGAACTAACATCCCACAGATGTTGAATTGTAATTTATCTTGCAACCACCGTAGTCCTAGTCACTATACGCTGTAAGCTTAAAATCATAATCATGAGGATACCACAACCCGAGTGTTGGAGTACCTTTCAGATAACCATTTTCGTTGGGTGTCATCAACCAGATCACCATTTTCGTCGGGTGTCATCAACCAGATCACCATTTTCGTCGGGTGTCACATCATGGTTCGTGGCCAATGGAGTTCCAGCTGGCAAAGCATTCTCCTTGTCGAATCGACTGAGGATATCTCCTACATATTTTGTTTGATGAAGGAAGATTTCTTTTGGTGTTTGATCTATCTATAAGCTGAGAAAGAACTTCATCTCCCCCATGGCACTCATCTCAAACTCTGCTTTCATTACAGATTCGAATTCTTTACATAATTCTTTGTTTTTGGAACCGAAGATTATGTCATCTATATAAATCTATACCAGCAGTAAATCTCCATCCTTTTCTTGATGAACAATGTACAGTCAATAACTCCTCCGCAAAAATCATGTTTCACTAGATGAGTTGAGAGTTTCTCATACTAAGCTCTAAGGGCTTGATGGAGCCCATAAAGAGCCTTGTACAGTTTGTAAACTCTATCCCAATGATATGGATCCTCAAAACCTTCGGGTTGACTGACGTAGACCGTTTCACGGATTTTACCATGAAAGAATGCACTTTTCACATCCAGTTGATAATCTTCATGTAGGATGCATAGGCTAGGAAGATACGAATTGCTTCCATCCGAGCCAGAGGTGCAAACACTTCATTGTAGTCAATGCCTTCGACTTGTCTAAAACCTTGAACGACAAGCTGAGTCTTGTTTCTGATTATGACACCTTGGTCATCTTTCTTGCATTTACGGACCCATTTAGTGCCAATCACCTTAGCATCGTTTGGTCTATCCACAAGGGTCCATACTCCTAACTTCTTGAACTGTAGGAGTTTTTCTTGCATCTCACTAACCCATGCCTCATAGTTTAAGGCTTCACACACATATTTTGGCTCAAATTGATACAAAACATCGATATGTGCCATCGTGAAGATATCCTTTTTCCATGATTGAGGCATAATCAGCTGAGTATAGCTGATTTCGTGTCTGTACTCCCGATCTAACATCCCCAATGATGTTGTCCAAGGGTTGATAAAGATTTATCCAAGATCCAAGAGTCATGGGAATAGCTACTTAAGTATCCATATTGTTAAACCCAGGTTCAGTATCTGTAGCTATTGGAGTATGAGGTTCCGAAGTGTCAGAGGCATTAGGAGTTGATGCTTGTGTACTCTCATTGGTGGGATCTTGTTCCTCCTGTTCCATATTTGCTGTCTCAACTGCTTCATCATCAGAAGAAGATTTACTTACTTCAAGCTCTTCCCCTGAAGGGCTAGAAGTATCATCTAAAGGTGTAGTTGATGTCGAGTCTGGAGGAGGAGTGTTTAGAACATCATACATCATCCTAGCAGAAAGCTCGTCATCAGTATGAGAAGGTGGCAGAATGAAGGATTTAAAGAATCCATCATAGTCAAAGAAGAAGGAGGGTTCTTTTCCAGCAGGGGGTGGTGAATCTTTGAACATCAATATTGCACCATACTTCTACCTGACCTCTTGAGTTGTTATAAACTATCTTGTCTGGTATGTTGTATCCAAGAAAAATGCCTTCTTCTGCCTTTTCACTGAACTTCCCAGTCTGAGTCTTTTTCAACAAAGTGCACAGTGCGCCAAACGGTTCTAGATACTCCAGGTTGGGTTTACGTCGCTGGAGCAGCTCATAACATGTTTTCCCATGTCGTTTGACCACTAGGACTCGATTGAGTGTATAATAAGCATTAGCCATTGCCTTATTCTAGAATTGAATTAGTAGTTTCGAGTCTGCTAGCATTGTCCTGGTAGTCTCTATCAAGCTCTGATTTTTCCTTTTAGCAACACCATTCATTTGTGGAGTGTAGGCAAAGGTAAATTGATGTACAATTCCTATTCTCTACAGTATGCCTCCATCCACTGATTCTTGAACTCTGTGCTGTTGTTTGATCGAATCTGCCTCACTTTTAACTTGTAAAGGGATTCCAAAGCAGTTACAAGATGTTTGAATGATTCAAAAATTTCTGATTTGGCTTTCAGAAACATCACCCAAGAGATCTTGAGTAATCATCCGTTACTACAAGGCAATACAGATCTCCAGCAATGCCCTTTGTGCTTCTTTGTGCTGACTGGGCCAAATAGATCCATGTGTAGAAGCTCGAGAGGCATATCAATATAATTAACTTTCTTTGCCTTATAAGCCTTCTTGGTCTGTTTCCCTTTCTTACATGCTATGTAGAAGTCTGGAAGCTGGAAGTTCTTGATAGTTACACCGTTTACTAAATCATTCTGAACCAAATGATTTATTTTCCTAGGATTGATGTGTCCCTTCTCCTATGCCATGAGACTGAGTCTCTTCCAGTTCCTTTGACAAAAAAGCATTGAATAATGTGATCAGTTGTGGAGGCTTTTGATAGATCCAAGACATACAAGTCGTTATATCTTGAAGCTGACATAAGAACCTTATCCTCCTCAACCACATAGTCCTTTTTCAACATGTTGCACTTCTTGTTATCAAATACAACCTTAAATCCTTTATCACAAATCTGGGAGATTGAAAGTAAGTTGTTCTGTAGTTGTTGAACGTAGTTGAGCTTGTCAATCTTTACTTTCTCGTTTCCCACTTCGCCTTGTGCAATGATGTAACCTCCCTTGTTCCCAGCAAATGAAACATGTCCCCTTTTAATTTGTTTGACATTGAAAATGAGGAACGAATTTCCTATCATGTGCCTGGACGCCCCACTATCAATAATCCAGGTATTAGTTATAGCGTTGTAGCGGACACCCTGCACATTCACAGATACTTATTAGTTCAGATTTGGGACCCAAGCCTTAACTGGCTTGGTGACCCAGAGGAATCGCACATCATAAACTCAACCAATTGTCCTTTAGAGGATGAGGGCACATCCTTCTTCTTCTTGTCCTCACTATCAGACACGTTACTTGATTTTTCTTTCCATAAACCAGTTTTGTGTAAGGCCTATTTATGATAACAAATGACTAGCTTACAGTTGAACTTTAGGTTCACTAAAATCTTAGTAGGAGTATAAGATCTCATTTTAGAAAAACTTGGTTTTGTATCATAAAGTTCAATTTTCTTTTTGGGTGTCTGATAATAAGGAAAATTAGGAGAGATATGTCCTCGTTCTCCACAACTGTAGCAAGATCTCTCTTCTATAGATTTCGGAAAATGTTTATGTGGGGTTGAGTGTGGTATGGGTGTGATATGAGTCTGGTTGGGTTTTGCCACTTCTCTTATAGATGTTTCAGCCATATTAACAAAATTATTTGTTTTAACGCTTTGAACATCTTTACCTTGCACTTTGGTTGGACTTTGATGATTTACGCATTTTTGGTTAACTGGTTTAATCATTTTGGGTTCTGAAATCGACGTGTGTGAACCTGACCTTACATTAACCCTTTAATTTCATCATCCAAATTCTCAACTGGCATCTTTCCTTTATATTTCAGAGTAGACTCATTCTGTTTAGTGATAGAGTTTATAGGTTTCCTCGTGGAATCGAGATCACTAACCAGAGGAGTGGACACCACATAATCCTTTGCTGGGTTGTTATTGATAGGTCTACATTTAGTATTCAAAAGGATCTCATGTTGTGGTGGAACTACTTTGTAACTCAACCCTTCCCCATTATTTCGTCTTTCACTAAGTTTTAAACTATGTGAGAAGAACTAGCCCAACTATGCAGTTTTTGTTTTAAAGAATTAACCTCGACTTCCAAAACTGCTTCTCCTTTTTGGCTTCTTCTAATGAATGTAAATAATACTTTATATCATTTGATTGATTTAGAGCAACAAGCTCGGTTTCCCTTAGTTGTTTCCTTAAAAGTTCTATCTTTTCTTTAAAACTGCACTTATTTTGTTTTAATATACGATTAGCTTCAGTGCAGAGTTGTAAGTCATTTACTAAGTTATCATTGTGTTCTAATAACCTAGAAAATTTCAAACCAATGCTTTCCCTAAATTTGTCACATTCATAACAAGCATGTTTTGTAAATAATTGATCTAAAGAACTTAACTGTGAGGAGTCGGCTGAATCCACCATTAAAGTAGAGTTAGACTCTTCTGATTTTGGAGATTCTGAACTTGTTGCTCTGAGTTCTTCCTTAACCAAGTGATTTACCACATTCACATCTTAATCTGTATCTTTCATCGCTTGCTCAGTTGCAATCTCACCTTCACTAGTGGACCCATAATCTATTGCTTCGACAAAGGCAATATTTGATTCTCCAGGAGAAACAAATCGAAAGGACCAGTCTTGTCCTTTATCACCTTGAGCAGTTAGAGTCTTTGTCTCTTTGCTTGAAGAAGCAGTTCCATCATGTCCTTGTCTTGATAGTTGAACGTGGAAATGGGTTTCCATTTCCAGTTTTCTTGGGCTTTACACATTCATGTTTAAAATGCCCCTTTTCACCACAAGTGAAGCATGTGACTTTGGTTTTGTCAAAACTGAAAGTCGTATCTTTCGTGGCTACTAGATTCTGTCTCGTCTTCTTGGCAAACTTTTTAGCTCTTCTGACTGCATATGCCAAGGTCTACATGATGTTCATTCTCTCTAGCTTATTCTCATCAACTTGCTCGTAATATTCATCTACAAGATGACAATATCTAATATTCCCGACAACTAAACCATCAAAGGATTGGACAGCAGTTGCTAGAAGATCCATGTGCTCCTTTGCAACTTCCACTGTGATATTACCGAGATTCTCGGTCTTTAACTTTGTAGTATTGGCTTTAGCACTATGTATTGGGTCCCTGATGACCCTGACATTTCTGGTCCTGAAGCAGTGGTTTGGGAAGGAGTAGAGGAATTTGACACAAACGTAGTTTGCAACGGTGCTCCTGAACCTGCTGGAGTTGGAACTGAGTTGTAGAGTGAAGGATTCTGAACGTAGGATCCTTTCTTCGACTTGTATTTCATTCTCAGTTCTTTCTCTCTTAACTTCAAGATGAAGTCATTTACGTCTGACATTGCAAGAATGTCATTCTGTCTTAGGTTAGACACAAATGAGTCGCATTTCTCAGGCAAACCATCAGCAAAACTTGAAACTTTGTCTTCCATTGATGTGGTTACGCCATGAGTGTGCAGCTCACTCATTAGATGATAGAATCTGTCGGTAATATCATCTAAGCTCTCATTCCCTATCGAAGAGAAGTTATCGAACTCCTTCTTGAGAGCCTTAGCCTTTAGTGCCTTCAACGTCGTGTTTCCATCATACATCTTCTCTAAAGCCTCACATAGCTTTTTGGCCTACTTGTTCTCAGAAAATTGATAAAAGATGTCTTTCAGTATTGACTGAGTCAACAGGGCATATACTTTCTTCTCAACATTGAAGAGTATCTTTTGAGCTTCACTCATACCTCCCAAAGTTAACTTGACTCCATTTGCGTTGACTGGTATCGTGTAACCAGTCTCTATGGAAGTCCAAAGATTGGGATCACTCCATTTAGGTAAATATCAAACCGCTGTTTCCATTGAGGATAATCATCTAACGTTATAATCTTTTGCGGTTTATTATGGTTTCCAATATCATTCTCTCCAAAAGCAGAAGGTTTTCGATGCGAGAGTCCTTTCCGGCAGAGAATGCAGCAATCTGATCTTCCATTGCTTTAAACTTTGTACTTTTAGAACAGGACTATTTCACTCGTGTGAATGGGCTATGAGTATGGATCACTCATGCGAATGGGCTATACCAATGAGTCACTCGTGCGAATGAAGGATACGAATGAATTCAATCGTACGATTGGATTCAGTCGTGCGTATGAACAAGACGATTGGAACCAAACGACTGGAGTTGTTCAGTCGTGCGAATGAGCAATGCGACTGAGTTCAGTCATGCGAATGGAGTGAACGAATGAGTTCAATCGTACGAATGAGCTAGTCGTGCGACTGAAGGCTGCTATTTTTGCAAAAATGAAGATTTTGACACTTAGACACAAAATACGATTCACCTAGAAACCCTAATCTGCCGTATGATGAAAAACTTAAACTTTAATGCCTGAAAACATTGAAAACACCTTTGAACTCTAAAAGATGACTCTTTTGAATTAAAACATGAGTGTTGACACTAAAACTAATCGAATCCACACAAAATCAAGAGCCTAAGCTCTGATACAACTTGTGAGGACCGTGTACGTATGGAATACTAACTGATTCTGCGTGAGACCAGATCAAATAATGCGGAATCCTATTTGATTGACGATCCAATCAGTGAGAAAGTTAACCCGATCGATATAAGAAAAGACTAAACGTTACGAACGAGTAGGAATCGATCAAGAAGGACTTTGAAGTTGGATTGGCTGTCTTTGACGTTCTGGACGGCTAGGGTTATGTGTGTTATCGAAATTTTTCGAATTCTTTTGTTTTTCCATGAATTAGGTGGTATTTATAGGTTTGTACTTTCCATTCGTACGACTGAACCATTAGCATAGTTCAGTCATGCGACTGAATCATGCGACTGAGTCATACGCACGACTGAAGGTTCAGTCGTGCGACTGAGTCAATCTTATGTCTCAATCATACTACTGATCCAGTCTCCTAGTTCATCGCACTCCATAAGCATGATGTTTCATGCGTATGATCTATAAGTATGGTCCATTAGTGTAACACCCGGTTATTTTAAAAAAAAAAGACAAGACAAGAAGAATAAATGAAAGAAAAGCAATAAAGTATAAGTGGAAGGAGTAAAAGTGTCCAAAAGGACAAATCTTTGAAAAAGTTGGTGTAAAGGTGGGCATGGCCGCTCACCCTCACTTCACATCACCATTTTCTTTGGTTTTAGAGAGAGAGCAGGGGACTCTCGGCTGAAGAAAAAGAAGAAGAAGAGAAGTCGAATTCAAGGTATAAATTCGTTGTTTTTAAATGTTTATGACGGGTTTTATCCCGGTTATATGCTTATGTGCTTATGTGTTTGTGTATGTGCTCGGGTGTGGGTGTTTGGTGTTGTTTCTAGGTGTTTGAACTCAATTGCAAGAGGGTTAGAAAGGAAGAGACACCCAAGTTGCACCAGATGAGTTCTAGACCCCGGTTTTTACTTGTTTTAAATGATCTTTGGGGCTGAAAATGTATTAAAATGATTTTACAGGCTCATGTATGTTTACCCGTATGTATTGTGCATGTTGGATGTTGATTCTTGAATGCTTATAGGTTATTCATGTTTAGAATAGCCCCATTAAGCTTAGAACAGATGGGTTCAATGATTGGATTTGAAAACATACTAGAAACATGTCACATAGGAGGTCCATGCGCCTAGATAAGGCTCATGTGCCTGAAAATGCCTTAGGAAGATTTAAGTGTAATCCATGTGCCTGAATAGTAGCCCATGTGCCTGAATAGTAGCCCATGCGCCTAAGATTACCTTAGAAATGTTTAAGTACAGCCCATGCGCCTGAACAGTGGTCCATGTGCCTAGAAATATTAGTCGGACGACTAAGTGTAGGGCCATGCACCCCAATAGTGCTCATGCACCCAAGTGGCTCATGCGCCTAAGTGTCCATGCGTCCAAATAACCCCTGCGCCTAAGTGTTCATACACATCAATAGTGCCCATGCGCCTAAATAGTTCATGCGCCTAAGTGATAAATGATCAAGTGTTGGCTAATGCGCCTATATAGCGATGAAACGCCCAAACAGGGCTTATGCGCCCAAATAGTGCCAAAGCGCCTAAGCACTTAGAAATTTTTACAGAATTTTCTAGGAGTCTGTGCTTTTAGGGTTTTGACCGAGGGTTGTCTGGGGCTTATTTATCATGATGTTTCATGCATGGTTATGATTGTTCCTTATTATTATTATTGCCATTATTATTATTACTTATAGTATGTGACTTTACGCGGTATTTTTTATCGTAACGTAAAGTATATCGTAATAATAAAGAGAAAGATCAATAAAGAAAACAAGAGGAACATTAGTGAAAATGTTAACAAGTCTTGCAAGCTTAGAGGAGGTACACGACCATGTTGTCGTTAGCTCAACTATGCTGCGGCTTAGCTACCCTATTATGCACACAGGGCCAATCAATTGAGATTGGCAGGACCTTTGTAGCGTGCCCTGAGTGATTGGGTCAGCCTTGTACACAATACACAAAACCCTTTCAAGGGATACAGTTGACCCTTTTGAGGGATATAGTGGACCCTTTCGAGGGATATAGATGGCACATCACCCGTTTTTCATCGCGCATATAGTTGGGGTATTGCTCATTTGTCCATATAGAAAGTGAAAGATAAAGATAAAAGTTTACAGAGCAGACAAGGCATACAGTAAAGAGAACGAACAATATTTGTTCATATAGTTAATGCGTGCTCGCATATACAGTACAGAGTTGTATTTTTACAGAAAAGAGTATTTTCATATACAACATATAGAAAGTATTTTATTACTTATAAAACTAGAGCTCACTCAGCAACGCTGACTTTTATACATTTTCAGTTGGCAGGTAATTATTGCTGAGGATGGCACGAGGGTGAAGCTACTCGGCAGGGAAAGACTGACATCTATTCGTATTCTATGTTGCTGTTGTTTTGTAATGCGTTAAACCAATTCTTTTGTAAACGGTAAATGATGATGTATTGCTTAACAACAGTGTTTTAAATGAAATGAATGGTTTTTGATAAATCATTTCCGCTGTTTAAGTTTGTATAATTATAATGTGTAGTGTTTTAACTGCTGTGATTGACCAACTATGAGGTGCCCGGGAACGGGGCGATACATGTTGGTATCAGAGCCAAAGTTTAAGAGAATCGGGTTAAATAAACTTTTAAAAGCTAAACTTAAACTGAAAATGGGACGATTGGAGGGATGTCAGCCCGAGTTGCTACGTGCCATCAGGTATGTATTTTCCTAATGTTAACCGGTATTATGTGCGGATGCTATTTGATTATGTGCTCTTAGTAGATTTAGATACTGATTAAGTCAGGATTGAAGAAGTTTGGGGTATGAAGAGTAAAGTAAGTGGCTAATCACAACTGGCTACTGTAATTAGGGACTTACTATACTTAACATAAACTGAGTGTTACCTTGAATGACCGCGTTAGTGTTTGAATCTTATAGTGTGCTTTTAGAGGATGGCTGGCGGTAGATCTTCAAAAGCCTCTCATGGTGGAGGTCATGGTGCTGCTCCGCGACCCAAGAGAGGGAGACCCAGAGTCGAAAAAGTGGTTCATGAAGAACTAGAGACCCCTCATCCGGAGGGTGGCGATGAGAGCGCCAATCTGAGAGCCTCATTAAAGGAGGCTGTGGTGGAAGAGGTTCACCAGGTCATGCAGACGATTCTACCATCTGTGGTGACCGAAGTGATCAAGGCAGTAAGGGAAGGGGAGAGAAAGGAAAGAAACAGGTCCTCGGGAGGACGGGAACAACCAGAGCTAGAAACGGTTCTCTCTGATGATGAGGAGGAGGAAGAAGAGGAGCCTGTGCTGGAGGCGATCCGAGGCTGTAACTATGGGGCGTTTATGAGATGCAAGCCCCTACTGTCGATGGAAATGGCACTGTCGCAGCTGCTCACCGGTAGGAGAGGGAAATGGACGATGTCCTCGATATCAGTGAGTGCCGTGAAGAATAGAAGGTGAAATTCGCTACCCACTCTTTTGTGTACTCGGCTTTGTGCTGGTGGGACAACATTATCCCAGCCGAGGGTAGCAGGGCCATTAGGAGAATGAGATGGCCTGAACTGAAGAAGTTAGTGATTGAGGAATTCTGTCCTCACAGAGAGATGGACAAGGTAGAAAGAGATTTCTAGCAGCTGGAGGCGGGGACGATGACACACCAGCAGTACACCACCAAATTTAATGAAATGGCGCGGCTGGTGCTCGATCAAGTGACACCACTGTCACGAAAGATTAAAAGATACATCCAGGGGTTGCCGGGGAATATCAGTAGGCATATGATTGCCACGCGGCCAAGCACTTTCAGGTCGGCAGTTGATTTGGCTCATAGATTATACGATGAGCGCGAGGTAGTGGTGGCTGAGGTGAAGAGGATGAGTGGGGATGGAAGGAACATGAATGGGAAGAGATTCAGACATGGTGGTTTTACTTCAAACAACAAGAAGGTGAAGGTGAACGACCATGGAGTGTCGTCAAGATCAGGGCTGAGGAGGTGTAACAAATGTGGAAGGGAGCATACGGGTGAGTGTAGGATGGGGATGAACGTATGCTTCAGGTGTGGCCAGCCTGGCCACATTGCTAGAGACTGTAAGAAGCCGAGGGCGGATAGCTCTGGAGCAGAGAAGAAGAAGCTGGAGGAAGGAGGGCAGAGGGAAAGTGCTAGAGCTTACACTATGACCCGGGAGGAAGCCAGAGCTGATCCCGATGTTGTGTGAGGTATGTTTCTAGTAAACCAATTTTATGCCTCTATATTGTTTGATTCCGGTGCTAGCAGGAGTTTTATTTCCACTACTTTCTATGCTAAGTTGCCTGTTAGTAGTAGAAAGGTCAGTACACCATTCGATGTGGAAACTGCTATTGGTAAGTCCACTAGAATTACTGATGTGATAGAGGACTGTGCCATAGAACTAGAAAGTCATAGGTTTGCTGCTAGGTTACACGTGATACCCCTAGGTGGATTTGATGTAGTACTAGGGATGGACTGGTTAGCAACCTATGAAGCAAACATCGTGTGTCGCAAGAAGATGATCCGATTGACAACACCTGATAGGAATAAGGTGACGGTTTATGGTGATCGCGTCACGACGATCCCGAAAGTGATTTCGATGGCGGTGGCGGGAAAGTGCATGAGGCGTGGATGTAGTGCCTACTTGGCCTACATAAAGGATGTGGACGTGCCAACACCACAACTATCTGATGTACCAGTTGTGTGTGACTTTCCGGATCTGTTTCAAGAAGATTTACTAGGTGTGCCACCGGATCGCGAGATTGAGTTCCAAATTGATCTGATACCCGGTGCTCAACCCATTGCCAAGGCACCGTATCGGTTAGCTCCGATAGAAATGAAAGAACTAATGGAGCAGTTGCAAGAGCTGCTCGATAAGGGGTTCATTAGACCGAGTATCTCTCCCTAGGGTGCTCCAGTCCTGTTTGTGAAGAAGAAGACGGTAGTATGAGGATGTGCATTGACTACTGAGAGCTGAACAAGTTGATGGTGAAGAACCAATACCCCCTACCAAGAATAGATGATCTGTTTGACTAGCTCCAAGGTTCCAGTTAGTTTTCAAGGATAGATCTTCGATCTGGTTACCATCAGCTCAAGGTGAAGGAGCAGGATATCCCTAAAACAACTTTTTGCACACGCTACGGTCACTATGAATTCCTTGTTATGTCATTCGGTCTGACCAACACGCCAGCTGCTTTTATGGACTTGATGAATCGAGTGTGTCGGCCAATATTAGATAAATCAGTGATTGTGTTTATTGATGATATCCTGATTTATTCAAAGAGCGAGAAGGAGCATGCCGATCACATTCGGGAGGTGTTAGAGACCTTAAGAAGGGAGAAGCTGTATGCCAAATTCTCCAAGTGTGCGTTCTGGTTACGTGAAGTTCAAATCTTAGGTCACGTGGTAAATCCCGAGGGGATTATGGTAGACCCTGCTAAGGTGGAGGCAGTGATGCAATGGAGGTCTCCAAAGACGCCATCCGAGATTCGTAGTTTCTTAGGGTTGGCGGGGTATTATCGAAGGTTCATTCAGGACTTTTCCAAGATCGCTTCTCCACTGACCAAGTTGACCTATTGGGTCAAGCCCAAAAACAGGCGTTCGAGGAGTTAAAGGTGAGGTTGACTCAAGCTCCTATCTTGTCATTACCCGAAGGAAGCGAGGATTTGGTGGTATATTCAGATGCTTCTTACTCGGGGTTGGGGTGTGTATTAATGCAGAGAGGGAAGGTTATAGCCTATGCATCCCGATAGTTGAAAGTTCATGAGGTCAATTATCCCACTCATGACTTGGAGCTAGCAGCCGTTGTCTTTGCATTGAAGATTTGGAGGCACTATCTGTACGGGACGAAGTGTACCATTTTCACTGACCACAAGAGTTGAAGTACTTCTTCAAGCAGAAGGATCTAAACATGAGGCAGAGATGATGGTTGGAGCTCATAAAGGATTATTATTGTGAGATCCATTACCATCCGGGCAAGGCCAACGTGATGGCTAATGCTCTTAGCCGAAAGGAGAGGCCCGAGCCGATTCGGGTGAAAGCATATCAACTAATCATGCCCTCTGATGTAATGAAGCAAGTTAAGGAGTTTCAAGGTGAGGCATTAAAAGAAGATCATCTAAACTCTGAAAGAATGAGAGGTCTGGTTAGGGAATTGGGTGAAAACACACTTGGTGTTAAAACTTGATTTCGACGGATGTGGATTCCTCGTTTCGGGGATCTACATGTGAGGATTTTGGATGAAGCTCACAAGACTCGATACTCCATTCATCCTGGTGCCACAAAGATGTATCAAGATTTGAAGAAAGATTTTTGGTGGCCTGGTATGAAGCGTGACATGATGGAGTATGTGAGTAAGTGCCTTACTTGTTTGCAAGTGAAGACGGAACATCAGAAGCCGTATGGGAAGATCCAACCTTTGGATATACCGGAATGGAAGTGGGAGCACATCCCCATGGATTTCATTACGAAGCTGCCACGTACTCCGAAAGGGTATGACACCATATGGGTGATTGTCGACCGTTTGACGAAGAGTGCCCACTTCCTACCGATCCGCAAGACATATTCATCCGAGAGGTTGGCCGACCTGTTCATCAAGAAGATTGTAACTCGTCATGGTGTGCCAGTGTCCATTGTGTCTGATCATGACACCCAGTTTACACCTAATTTCTAGAAGAAATTCCACGATGCTATGGGGACGAGGTTACATATTAGCACGGCTTATCATCCCCAAACTAATGGTCAGTCAGAAAGGACCATTCAGACATTGGAAGACATGCTTCGGGCATGTGTGATTGATTTTGGGGGAAGTTGGGATGACCACTTACCATTAGCTGAATTCTCGTACAACAATAACTATCATGCTAGCATTGGCATGCCACCATACGAGATGCTATACGGTAGGAGATGCAGAACACCCGTTTGTTAGGTTGATATTGGTCAAAAGGAATTGGGGAGCGTCGAGGTAATCGAGGCTACGACTGAGAAGCTTGAGAAGATTAAGGCCTTCATGAAGGCAGCTAAAGATAGGCAGAAGTCGTATGCCGATAGACGACGTAGACCAATCGAGTTCCAGGTGGGTGACCGGGTTATGTTGAAGGTCTCACCTTGGAAGGGTATTATTAGATTCAAGAAGCGGGGAAAGTTGAGCCAAAGATATATAGGCCCTTTCCGAATCATTGCTCGAGTAGGAGAGGTGGCCTATAGGTTGGAATTACCGGATGAGTTAAGTGGGATTCACCCGACATTTCATGTATCTCATCTGAGAAAGTGCTTAGCTGATGAAGACATGATTGTTCCACTGGAGGACATTGAAGTAGATGAAAGGCTCAATTATGTGGAGCAACCAGTGGCAATCATCGATCGTAAAGAGAAGAGGCTGAGAAATAAAGTGGTTCCTCTTATGCGTGTATAGTGGAAGCACAGGAGGGATCCGAGTTTACATGGGAGACTGAGGAGGAGATGAGGTAGCATTATCCTCGTCTGTTCGAGGAATAATAGGTTTCAGGGATGAAACCTATATAAGGGGGGTGGACTTGTAACACCCGGTTATTTTAAAAAAAAGACAAGACATGAAGAATAAAAGAAAAGAAAAGCAATAAAGTCCAAGTAGAAGGACTAAAAGTGTCCAAAAGGACAAATCTTTGAAAAAGTTGGTGTAAAGGTGGGTATGGCCGCCCACCCTCACTTCACATCACCATTTTCTTTGGTTTTTGAGAGAGAGAGAGCAGGGGAACTCTCGGCTGAAGAAAAAGAAGAAGAAGAGAAGTCGAATTCAAGGTAAGAATTCGTGTTTTTTATATGTTTATGATGGGTTTTATCCCGGTTATATGCTTATGTGCTTATGTGTTTGTGTATGTGCTCGGGTGTGGGTGTTTGGTGTTGTTTTTAGGTATTTGAACTCATTGCAATCGGGTTAGAAAGGAAGAGACACCCAAGTTGCACCAGGTCAGTTCTAGACCCCGGTTTTTACTTGTTTTAAACGATCTTTGGGGCTGAAAATGTATTAAATTGATTTTACAAGTTCATGTATATTTACCCGTATGTATTGTGCATGTTGGATGTTGATTCTTGAATGCTTATAGGTTATTCATGTTTAGAATAGCCCCATTAAGCTTAGAACAGATGGGTTCGATGATTGGATTTGAAAACATACTAGAAACATGTCACACAGGAGGTCCATGCGCCTAGATAAGGCTCATGCGCCTGAAAATGCCTTAGGAAGATTTAAGTGTAATGCATGCGCCTCAACAGTAGCCCATGTGCCTTAGATTACCTTCGAAATGTTTAAGTATAGCCCATGCACCTGAACAATGGTCCATGCGCCTATAAATATTAGTCCGACGACTAAGTGTAGCGCGATGCACCCCAATAGTGCCCATGCGCCCAAGTGGGTCATGCTTCTAACTATCCATGCGTCCAAATAACCATGCACCTAAGTGTTCATACGTACCAATAGTGCCCATGCGCCTGAATAGTTCATGCACCTAAGTGATAAATGATCAAGTGTTGGCTGATGCGCCCATATAGTGATGAAACGCCCAAACAGGGCTCATGCGCCCAAATAGTGCCAAAGCGCCTAAGCACTTAGAAATTTTTACAGAATTTTCTAGGAGTCTGTGCTTTTAGGGTTTTGACCGAGGGTTGTCTGGGGCTTATTTATGATGATGTTTCATGCATGGTTATGATTGTTCCTTACTATTATTATTGCTATTATTATAATTACTTATAGTATGTGACTTTACGTGGTATGTTATTATCAAAACATAAAGTATATCGTAATAATAAAGAGAAAGAGCAATAAAGAAAAGAAAAGGGACATTAATGAAAATGTTAACAAGTCTTGCAAGCTTACAGGAGGTACACGACCATGTTGTCGTTAGCTCAATTGTGCTACGGGTTAGCTACCCTATTATGCACACAGGGTTAATCAATTGAGATTGGTAGGACCTTTGTAGCGTGCCCAGGGTGATTGGGTCGGCCTTGTACACATTACACAGAACCCTTTCAAGGGATACAGTTGACCCTTTTGAGGGATATAGTTGACCCTTTCGAGGGATATAGATGGCTCATCACCCATTTTCCATCGCACATATATATTTGGGGTATTGCTCATTGGTCCATAAAGAAAGTGAAAGATAAAAATAAAAGTTTACAAAACAGACAAGGCATACAGTAAAGAGAACGAACAGTTATTGTTCATATAGTTAATGCATGCTCACATATACAGTACAGAGTTGTATTTTACAGAAAAGAGTATTTTCATATACAACATATAGAAAGTATTTTATTACTTATAAAACTAGAGCTCACTCAGCAACGCTGACTTTTATACATTTTCAGTTGGTAGGTAATTATTGTTAAGGATGGCACGAGGGTGAAGATACTTGGCAGGGAAAGACTGACATCCATTCGTATTCTATGTTGCTGTTGTTTTGTAATGCGTTAAAACAATTCTTTTGTAAATAGTAAATGATGATGTATTGCTTAACAACAGTGTTTTAAAAGAAATGAATAGTTTTTGATAAATCATTTCCGCTATTTAAGTTTGTATAATTATAATGTGTAGTGTTTTAACTGCTGTGATTGACCAACTATGAGGTGCCCGGGAACAGGGCGTTACAATTAGCATGAATAATCACCGGACTAGGTTGAAGGCATTTCTCAATCATTATTGACTAAGAACCATGCACAACAACATCAAACCTATATAATAAGTTCATATATAAGAATTATAGTTAACACACTAATAATATGAAACAATTAAACATTAATAAACATCAACCACATGTAATATTTCATTGAACCATTTCATTACATATGTGTAAGACATGAAAGACTTTTATATTTTAGCTCAAAAACTAGGAAAATCATGTATCTACACCTAAATGTTGGGTCATGCGCCCAACAACCCATGCACCAAGGCGTCCATGTGGCTAAGTCAGGCACATACGCCTGCATAATGCCCGAACGCCCAAAAGTTGCCCAAAAAGCCTAAATGTTGGGTCATGTGCCTAAATCGTACCCATGCGCTTGGAAGTTTCCCATGCGCCTAAGTGTTCCCATGCGCCTGAAAGGGAATGCGTTTGCATAGTGCCCATGCGCCTACAGCCTTAGATTATTTTTTTGAATATTAGGAAAAAGTGAAGTGTTAGGCTTTGACTTGGGATGTTCTCGGGGGTGATGTAAGATGAATTTGTGATGTTGGATGATGTGGTATGTGATGTTTATGATTATGCCATGTATGGTTATGTTTATGTTCCTTGTTATGTATGATATTTCTCTGGCTTTGCGGGTATGATTAATATCAATAAACGTAAAGTAGTATGTAATGAAAAATGAAAGATAATGAAAAGAGAAACATAAATAATGAAAGAATCCATGCATTAATGAATGATGGAATGGAAAGGCTTGAAAGCAAATGAAAGGAGGTGCATGACTCTAAAATGTCGTTAGTTCAACTGTGTCTGGTTTAGCTAACCCTTAAGGATACGCACAGGGGTGTAGTCTTTGTGACTGACCAAATGTATGGGATCTTTGTTGCTTATCCTGGTAATGGTGCCAGGCTACGTGCGTAATGAATGGGGTCTATTTATAGATTTCAGCCTAGTACCCGCTCCGTGCCTACGTTTTGGGGTATAGCTTATGGCATTGGTCCGGAATGAAAAGTGAAAGATAATGATGAACGCATGAAATGTACGGTAAGAAAGTTAATGAATGAGAACGAATGATAATGATGTCGTACATTGATTGAAAGATAACGGACGATGATGAAAGATAATAATAATTATTATCTATTTGTACGTATAATGTATGATCACAGGTGAAAGTAAAGAAAGGTTTTTAAATGAAAGTAAGGTATTTTATTTTATAAAACTAGAACTCACTCGGTACGCTGACTTTTATGCATTTCCAGTTGGCAGGTAAATGTTGTTGAGGATGGCACACGAAAGCTACTTGGCATTTTTGGATGACATCCATTTGTTTACTTTATGACATTTTTGTGATGTAATGTGTAAGGCCCCGTTCCCGGGACGCTTACAGCTGGCCAATCATCGCTCATAAACATATAATTACATTTAACTTTCATAAAACATCACAGCGGAACATTAAAATAACTTTTCATTTCATTTAAATGCTTTTGCAAGTTAATACAATCATTCATTTTGAAACTTCGTTTGTTCGCATTACAATGCAAAAACATTAACAAAAGAATGCCATCCAAAATGCCAAGTAGCTGCCCCGTGCCATCCTTAGCAATGCTCACCTGCCAACTGGAAAATCCATAAAAAGTCAGTGTTGCTGAGTGAGTTCTAGTTTTTAAGTAAACGTTGGACGAAAAGAACCAATGAGCCGGATCAGAAAAACCTTTAAGTCCCACAAACGTCACAACAACTACTGAAGACCACAACAACTGAAAACAACAGCTGATTACAAAGTCTGAACACAAGTGCTGAAGACAAAGTCTGAAGACAAGTGCTGAAGACAAAGTCTGAAGACAAGTGCTGAAGACAAGTGCTGAAGACAAAGTCTGAAGACAAGTGCTGAAGACAAAGTCTGAAGACAAAGTCTGAAGACAAGTGCTGAAGACAAAGTCTGAAGACACAAGTGCTGAAGACAAAGTCTGAAGACACAAGTGCTGAAGACCAAAGTATCAGACGTTGTCACAACAGCTGAAGAGGTCTTCTTCAGTAGTTGTGACGGTTTACCTTTCAGTAGTTTTATGTTTTATCTGTTCAGTAGTTTGACAAACAGCTGAAGAATACTTCTTTAATTGTTATGCTCGTCAGTAGTTTTATGTTTTTCAGTAGTTTTGTAAAACGACTGAAGAGCTTGTTCTTCAGTCGTTGTAGTTTCAGTAGTTTCATATTTTGTACTTAACACTTTGATATGCTCTCAGTAGTTGTGAACATTTCAGTAGTTTGTTAAGAGTTAGTTATTTTTGTAATCGATCTGTCAGTTGTCACTTTCCCGTGATAACAGCAGCAATTGCACTCTATATAAGGAGTGTCAACCTATTGTAATAGGAGAATGATTTGATCAGAAATATTCGATATTATAGAAACATTCCTCATTACAGAAATATATTCTCTCGTTATAACCGTATTTGTTCTTAATGCATACGAGTATCAAATTCTTGCTACAATTTGTCTAATTCTTGTTCTTATTCCGCTGTGTTACGCTCTAATACATCAAACTTGTGATCACTGATCCTGACAGTAAAACATACTTTCTTTCATTAAAACCATACTATACTTTTGCATGTGATCACACATCATACGTACACATAGATAATATCATTATTATCTTCATCATTCATTCATTAACTTCCATTCATTCATGATTTCTTACTTTCATTCATACGTTTATCATTACTTCATTTCATTCCATCAAAAACCATGAACTTTACCCTACCATCATGCATAATGCTGGTACTCGGCCGGGGTCTATCATAGACCCCCATACATTGCACCCGGTGACCTGACCACAGTACCAGGGTAAATTCAGGTGTACTATTGTCTTGTGCTATACCCCATCCGTCACACATAAAATGAGTACTGGGCGGAGGTCTATCATAGACCCCCATACATTATGCCTGATTGCCTGACCACAGTACCAAGAGGTAAGCAACAAATGTTCTATACAAATGGTCAATCACAAAGGACCCCGATGTGCATCCTTATGGGGTAGCTAACCAGCACACCGTTGAACTAACACCGTCATTGGGCATCTTTCGACATACAAGGCTTGCAAGACTTAATTTACTACCCTTTGTTCATTAATGCATGCATTCGTTCATCATGTTCCTCTTTTCATTATCTTCCACTTTATGTTACACAATGCTTTCATTTTATTCATTAACATCCAACCTAAAGCCATGGGACAATAAACATACAATGTAAGGAACATCAACATACACAGTCAACATCATCATACAGGGCATCATACATACATAACATACATCATACATACCATTATGCATAAGCAACAATCATACATCATCAAATTATGCCCATCATAACATCTATGACCTCAAAAAGTCAACTTTCATAGCCCCAGGAACTTCCCAAGTCAAAGCCTAAATTTCACTTTTTTCACAAAAAGTCAGAAAATATTCTACGTGTTCATCCGCATTTCCCTTTTTGTTCATCCGCATTTCCTTTTTGTTCATCTGCATTTCTTTTACTTCATCTGCAGTTTTTATGTTCATACACATTTCTTTTTGTTCATCCGCATTTCTTTGTTTATCCGCATTTGTTCAGTCGCATGACTTACTCATCCGCATTTGTTCAATCGCATGACTTACTCATCCGCATTTGTTTAGTCGCATGACTTACTCATCCACATTTGTTCAGTCGCATGACTTACTCATCCGATTTGTTCAGTCACATGACTTACTCATTCGCATTTGTTCTTACTTATCTGTCAGTGCTCATCCGCATTTGTTCATCCACATTGGCTTTACTCATCCGCATTTGTTCAGTCGCATGACTTACTCATCTGCATTGGTTCTTACTTATCTGTCAATGCTCATCCGCATTTGTTCATCTGCATTGACTTTACTCATCCGCATTTATTCACACTTAGACATCTCATCCGCATTGACTATACTCATCTGCATTTCACTTTCCATCCGCATTGACTTTCCATCCGCATTTATCCACATTTGTCAACACTTAAGCACTTTTCTAAACTTAGGCGTATAAACTACTGTTTGGGCGTATGAGCAGCCTAGGGCACACTATTCATTATATTCAGTCCCGAAAACCTCATCTATCATGTTCTAAGCTTAAATATTACATTCTAAGGCTTAGAAACACAATCACAATATCATCAAGCATGAACACAATCCAACATCACATCATAACAGCAACATACACACATTCAAACATACGGGTATAAAACCTAGTTTTATAAAAACATACTTTCATGCATTTCCGGCCCCAATCAGTTAAAAACCAGTAAAAGAGGGGTCCTAGAACTCACCTTTGCAGCTTTTGAGTATGGCTTCTTCCAAACTCGTTTGTAATTGAGTTCAACCGCCTAGAAACCCACTAAAACACACATAAGCGAACATACAAACACACATAAGCATACAACCGAGGCAAGGCCAGTTAAGAACACTATAAACCATGAATTCTTAGATTGAATTCGAATTTTCAGCTTGTTCTTCTTCAAGACCCAAGAGTTCTGCTGCACTTTCCTTCTCTCTCTAAAAGCCCGGATGAAAAAGATGTCTTCAACACTATGAGTTTTGAAATCTTGATTGTTGAAAGTATATCGTTGAATTTTCTAATTAGAAAAAACAATAATAGATACAAGTTTATAATCTGTAAAAACAATAACAAAAATAACACAAAATGATATAAAACTCAAAACAAAATGATTATAACATGTAAAAAATGATGTAAAATGTACGACACAATGAACTGATATTTGACAACGAACGTATAAGATACAATGATCTGACATATTTGACACAATCACCAAAATATCATTCTCTTTAATACAATAGAAGGACATGTGTTAAGCACATAATTCTTTATAGACTTTTTAGATTAAACATTATTTTTACTATAACCCTACCCTTTAAACTAATTTCATCATTCAATTATGGTAAACAAAGACTTGAAACAATAAAATAATCAGGAAATGAAAGTATCCTTTAAATATTTATATCCACTTAACTATAATTCATCAATAAGTATGAAACTACATTGAGATCTCATTTATCATGAGTATAGACTAAAACTTCTATCAAGATTTTTTTAATCCTATCATCCTTTGAAAAGCTAAAATGATAAGTTACACTTTTAACCACCTAGAATTAGAGATGGGCAACAAAACCAGTTCCGAAACCGATTTTTATGAGTCCACAAATTGGTTTGACCCAAATCGGTTTGGTTCCAAACTGGCCCGCGATTCGACTTTGGGTTGGGTGTAGAGGGTAACAAACTGGTAGGTTCCAAACATGTTTTGTCCATTTTCAAAAATATAATCGTTAGGGAGCCTCCATATAGTCAATTTTGTCATTTTGTCACCAATTTAACCCGCTTACACTACTATAAATAAGTTATGAGTGTCTTGGTTGGATCATAATAATAAAAAACTCTCTCTACACTCTAAAAACTAAAAAAACATTAACTTTTTCTTCACAACAATAAATTGTTTTTTTTTTCAAAAATGGCTTCTTCTAGTGCTTGATATTTGGTTGGTTGTGACACATCTTCTCAAAATATGGTTGTTCGGGTTATCCCTACTAATAGAAACCCGGAGATTTGATGCAACTATGATTTGTGTGACATGTCGACGGGTTCGAATAAGACTCATTACAAATTGTGTTTCAAATTTTTTTCAAAGGATGTGAATTCAGCTTTGAAAAACTACATACAATTAAAATATTTCAAAGCATTGAAAGGAGAACCATCTCGAGGTCAAACTTCGATGAAAAACGAAGGTAATTTATGGGCTTACAATGCTGATGTGGTTCGAGAGCAAATTTCGCATTTTGTCATCTAAGAAAGCTTACCATTTAAGCACTCTGACAATAAACATTTGACTTGACTAATTCAATGAACTTTCCAACTGCGATACACACATGTAAGACGTGCTACACTTAGAAGATATTGTTTAATAATGTGAAGAAAAGCTAATAATGAATTAATTTCTTATTTTGAAAATTTTACAAACCAATGTTAACTTAATTAGTAATATCTGGTTGACTTCTCGTGGTTCGCCAGACTTGTATATTTATATCACTGCCTATTGGGTTGAATCTGGTTTATGGCAAATGATGAAACGCACGATGACGTTTAAATTGTTTGATTATCCTCACAACGATTAAAATATTTGTTTATCTATTGACAAAGTTATTAACACATATAATTTGGAAAACAAAATTTTATCAATATCTTTTGATAATGCATCAAATAATACGCTTGCGGAAAAACATCTAAAATTAAAATATAAACCAATTTGTGATGTTGTGTTTTTCATTGTCTATGTGTTATGTACATAATAAACTTAATTGTTTAAGTTGGTTTTAAAACTACCGAAACAGCAAAAGATGCTTTTAAAAGAATGTTACATGATATTTTTAGCAGTAACCTAAGATTTAATAGGTATCACAAGTTTTGTAAAGACGCAAATTCCAAATATTTAGGTCCGAATTGCGACGTACCTACAAGATCAAATTCGACTAGTAACATGTTTGAAAATGCTATTGAGCAAAAAGAAAGTTTAATAGCCTTTCATAATATTTTGGTGAGTCGTGGAAAGGCATTGACTTTACATCCATTGAGTTAGGCTAATATTCAAGAAATAAAAAATTCTTAATGTTTTTAAAACCACAACTACTTGTCTTTCTGGAGTTAATTATGTGACGAGTCCATTAGTACTTCACCAAATTTACTTAATGACTTTTAAAAAGGGGTACATCTTATTCGGATATGATACCACAAGTGAAATAAAAAATTAAAAATATTTTAAAGAAATACCTTCGGTTATTACCTGTGCTGCTGCCTTAAACCCTTGCTTAAATACATCGAGGGTTGAAACTTTACTTGATAAAATTACTCTTATTTAGATTTAGAAGAAGAAAACCCATTTTATGGTCAAACATACATAAGTCTATGAGGCATGCAGCACATACCGAAAGTTCAAGTGATACAATGTTTGCTCTGTATAATACTCTAAGAGATAAATGTAATAAACTTCAACATGGTAATACTTTGAGTAGTGAACTCGGGAGGTATGGTAGAACAAACTTTTTATCTACCATGACTCCGCAAGATTTTAAAATTTTTGACTTATTGGCTTGGTGGAAAGGTAAGGAAGATCAATTCCCATCCTATCCACCGTGGCCCGAGATTTACTAATCGTCCAAACTTTCATGGTGGCTTCAGAATCTATTTTTTCTGTTAGTGGCATAATTAATACGAAGAATCCGACTCAATCCTAAAGCGGTTGAAATGTTTATTTGCTTGAAGGATAGCTTGAATGCAACTGAAAGAATACAAGACAAATGGTCACTTGAAGAAGACTTGAATATGTAGCCAAAATATATGAAAACGAAGGAGACGATGGATTGACACCCAGAATGTCCGATAATGAAGCGACATATGATGGAGGACTACGTTTGGTTTTATTTGTTTAAAATAAAAAGTAGAATATTAGTTGTTTTGTATATTTTTTAATGTATTTATATGTATTTCATTTAGACAATTTAAAACTTTAAGTAGTAATATAATTAATAATTTGTAAGTTTTCTTTAATATATTTCATTTACATGTTTAAAGGTTTATGTAGTTAATAAAATTTCAAATTGTAAAATTTTAATTTTAGTTGTTTTGTAATCTTTGTATGTTTGTTTATCTATTTCATTTGCATGTCTACAAGTTTAGGTAATTTAGCACAATTAAACTTATACAGATTATAATTTAAAAAAAAATAAACCAAATCAGTTTAGGAACCTATCCGAGGAATATTGGATAGGTTTGGGTGTTATACGCTAGAAACTGATTTGGGCCAAACCAGCTTTCCCTCCAACACAAAAAAACTAGTTTGGTTAATAAGCTGAACTAGTTTAGGAAAAAAAGAAACGGTTTGTTAACCTCTACCTAGAATCATGTAATAATCACAAAAGACAGAGGAAAGATATCACACTAACCACCCTAAGCTATATTGAGTAGACTGATTTTATGCACTACTTCAACCTAAGATTATCATATTATAAAAATATCAACTAGAAATTTATGCTAACAAATTCTAAATCAATGTAACAATGACATGAATAATACTCAACATGCACTCTAGTCTCTCAAAACATATATGCAAGGATGCAAACTTATCTTACTAGAAAAATCATATGATCTTCATCCACCACTACTAGAATGTATACCATTAATGACAAATCAAATATGACAAGCATACATATCTATTGAAGAATAATCATAAATCATCATAACTCCTATTGTCAAGATGAGTTAAGATTCAGCTAAATCCAAATGATAATAAGTAATTAGTCCATAAGACTTACAAGATCAACATAAACACTTGGTAGATTAAGAAAAGTCATAAGAGATTCAAACCAAAAACCAAATATAATATGCTATAGATACTTCTTGATCCTTCCTTGATGTTGTTTAGCCTTCAAAACTTACTTACAACCCCTCAAAATCTTTAGGAAGACATTTTGAAATAATGGATTTTTACACAAAAATATCAACCATTGGAATAGAGAAATGACACTCTATTTATAGCAAGAAAAAAGGGAGACACACCCGTGCTTAGTACAGGTACGAGCGTGTCTTTTGCCTACCACAACTAGATCTCTTAGGTTGTATCCTTGTCGTTTGAAGAACTTCTTTCAAATGTTGGCATAACCATGCCTAAAGTAGACACGACCGTGTTGATCAGAAATGTTATCGGGCACAGGTTGTGCCTCAGCTTGTTTCAATCCATGTCTACGAGAACAAAAGCTGGCACAACCATTCCAAGTAGGAGCATGGTCATGTTGATCACTTTGCTGCTAAACATAGGTTGTGCTTTAGCTTGTGTCAGGATTTCTTCTCTGGAGCATAGGGTGGTAGGGCCATACCTTCTTAGGGGCACAGGCCATGTTGATCCCTTAAGTGTTTAATTACTAAATATTTTCATAAAATAATAATAACAATAATAATAAGGCAAATTGAATTTTAATAATCCTAACTATTACACATTGACCAATAATAATCCTGTCACATTCCGGTGGAAGCGTGAAATGCTTCGGTGTGACTCGTTAGTTCAAAACACATTGATTATCAAAGCATAAAAATCATAAAAATAATTTAAACATTACTTTCATTAATATATAACTATTAGGATTACATATTACAAAATTTAGTCTAACATTTTAGACTTATACATAGTAATCCTAAACAAAGAATATCTTCAACACATCACGTATCTTTTAGCTAGTAGTGAATGTGAACGTCCATGTAAAGGATGAAGTCAAACATATCAATAGTCAACCATGTGCACAACTTTCCTAGATAGCCATGCTGATCACTATACATGTTGACAGTATACATGATGTTATAGTACATTTTGTTGGCCTGAAAAAAATACTCAAAACAGTTAACAACAATTGGTGAGAACATAGGTTTAATCAATATAAATCGTTTTGAATTGATGGAACAAAATCAAACTCACAACTAAACCTATACACATGTCAAGTGATTCATAACTGTCAAATACAAATCACACAATCAAATAATATAACAATGTTGGCCTTATCTCAACATATGCAGGTTGACATTTCCTAAGTAGCGCTATATTATTTGAGGGTTCCTCATCCGAATTAATGGTTATGTCAATATTATAGTAACAAATCAAAACTTCTCAAAAATGCATCCAATTCAACACAAAAGTAAGCTTTTCCCCCAAAAATTTATAAATTAAAAAGGAGCTATGTTACTCACCTTAGTTCCAGCCAAAATATCAAATAATTCCTACAAAATAATTATTTGTTAGAATAAAGCTATTTTCTTTAAAACTTTCAGCATTTAAATAAAAAAATTACCAAAATTCTAATTTTTTAATTCTTGTTATTCAAAAATCACCAGAATTTACTAGTCTAAGCATTCTGAAATCTATATTATTTCATAAAATTTCAGATTAGTAACTCATAACAGGTTAATTTCTAGAACTTTTATGTAACACCCGACCCCTCATACCAACAATATTGTCCGATTTGCCCATAAGGAGCTCATGGATTTGCTTTTTGTTGCCTGGGTGAAAACTTTCCAGGGAGGTCACCCATCCCTGGATTGCTCCCACCTGAGCACGCTTAACTATGGAGTTCTCCTCTCATCCACAGACAATACGCCCAAAACACGTTGTTGATGTTAGAGGTCAGACTTTCCTTATCAACCATGAATTTCTCTTGTCCACGACCGATGTGGGATATGTGTATGGTGTCAGAAGCACCTCATGTTTGGACTTATCGTCTTCGATGAGCTTGAGAAGTCATCATCCTCGATGAGGTACCTCCCTTATCCCAAACGGTACATGAGTGGCTCTAATACCATTCTGTAAAACCCGACCCCTCACCAACAATATTGTCTGCTTTACCCACAAGGAGCTCATGGATTTGCTTTTGGTTGCCCGTGTGAAAACTTTCCAGGGAGGTCACCCATCCTTGGATTGCTCGCACCTGAGCACGCTTAACTGTGGAGTTCTCCTCTCATCCACAGACAATACGCCCAAAATACGTTGTTGATGTTAGAGGTCAGACTTTCCTTATGAACCATGAATCTCTCTTGTGCACGATCGATGTGTGATATGTGTAAGGTGTCACAAGCACCTCTTGTTTGGACTTATCGTCCTCGATGAGCCTGAGAAGTCACCATCCTTGGTGAGGTACCTCCCATATCCCAAACGGTACATGAGTGGCTTTAATACCATTCTGTAACACCCGGCCCCTCACACCAACAATATGTCCGCTTTGCCCACAATGAGCTCATGGATTTGCTTTTGGTTGCCCGGGTGAAAACTTTCGAGGGAGGTCACCCATCCTTGGATTGCTCCCACCTGAGCACGCTTAACTGGGGAGTTCTTCTCTCATTCACAGCCAATACGCCAAAACCTATTGTTAATGTTAAAGGCAAGACATTCTTTATGAACCAGGAACTCTTGTCCACGACCGATATGGGATTTGTGTAGGGTGTCACATTTTGCAAATCTCATATAAATTGGCAGAAATAGCAAATCATTTCTAAAAATTACAAAATTCATACATATTGACCCATTCTAAATATCACAATTTTTGTAAATTTTACTGTAATTTAACTCACTACGTAGATTTTTTTCCTAAATTTCCAATTATAGAATATTTTAAAATATATAACTCATGCATATGTATGTGAATTAAATCACAAAGTTTATTCTAAAAAACATTCTTTTAGAATGTAAGGATTATTATATAATTTTTCTAGATCTTTACCAAGTTCAGAGCTTCTATATGACAATTTCCTTTTATTTCCTTGAATAAATTATATAAATTAATTTATCCATTATTATTACACCAAAATTTATAGAATGTTATTTTTAATATTTTAAATAACTTTATAATTTTATTCCCATAATCACAGTTATTTAAGTATTTAATCTAATTCATCAAGAATCTTAGACTTTTTAGCACTTTTATTTGTAACATTTTTGTTTACACCTCTGATTGTAAAGAAGTTTCAAATTTTAAATTTGGAACCTCTATTTCTTACTGATTTTTAAAGAAAATCAGATATGATGTGATTTCTCATGAACATTCTTGATGATTAATTTCCAAGAGTTAAATTAGATGTGTTTATTTAAACACATATACACTTTTAAAGTTTGTTAATAGTAGACTTTTGAAATCTAACCTTGTTTGATGAAATAAGCTAGGGGATTTGCTTTTTGATGATCTGGTTGAGGTGGTATCCTTAATGTTTGATCACAAGCCACTTAAAGTTGAATCTTAGATGGTGATGATGATTATTAAGAGTGATGATGATGAAAGCATGAAAGATTTAGAGTTGGTGATTTGAAAACCAAGAGGTAGAGTGAGCCAAGAGATGGTTGTAGGTGTGATGGTTTGCGGTGTTTCACGGTTGTGGAGGTGTGGTTGTCGTGGATTGCGGTTGTGGTGTTGTAGTGCTCTATTATGGCCGAGGGATTTCAAGAAGTGGGGTTCATCATCATCACTAGATCTACACTTAGTTTGGTGAGGTGGTGTTATAGGCTTGCTTAGTCAAGCTATTTAGGAGAGGTGGCATGTAACTAGTGTGTTTAGGTGGTGCTTGGGTGGCGGGTTATGGAGGTGATAAGTGTATGGGCCGGCTAGGTGGCAATCAAGGAGCTAATGACTTAGTCATTAAGTTTAGGATTAGTTACTTAGTTTAGTTGATAATCAGGTTTACTAGTGCCTTAATGAACCGAGAGTAGGATTAAGATTGTGTTTTTGTTGGTGTTTAAGTGCTTTTAGTTTTAATACAAAGTTTCTTGATATAATTTTATTTGATTGAGTATTGATCTTAATTCATTTCATACAATTATAAGATTCTTACCATTCAAATAACTAATCAAATAATCTTATAATTTAGTATCTTAACATATAGAAATACATTACTCAAAAAGTTCACATATAAGAATTTCATGCCCACGTAAATTTTATGCATGCATACATGTATACTTATGTATCTTATGTGCATAAATATTTAAGCATGAAAGAACTAATATAACAACATAAAATTTACCTTAGTTATCTCCTATAATATATAAGATCTTAGTTATCTCCTATAATATATAAGTATTTACTATCAATTTACAGGAATGTTAAATTGCCTAACATTGATTTTAGGGTTGTCACATTCTCCTCCTGTAAAAAGAGTTTCATCACGAAATTCATTGATAGGTATTTTTGGAGAACCTATCTTTATAATTGATCCTTTTCATTCGGTTTACCCTGAATAGATAAGTATATTTCCTTTGAATTTCATCTTCTATCTCCCATGTAAATTCAGGTCCTCTCTTGAATTTCACTTGACCCTTACTATTAGAATTCTACTTCTTTTCAAACTTTTTATCTCTCTATCCATAATGGCTACTGGTTCCTCCACAAAATGAATCTATTTTGATTTCTTGAATTGGTACTTTTAATGTCTCATCTATCAGACATTTCTTTAAATTAGATATGTGAAAAGTGTTGTGTATTTTACATAATTCCTGAGGTAAATCTAGCTTATAAGCTACCAAACCAATCCTATATATTATCTCAAAAGGACCAACATATCCAGGGTTTAACTTATTTCTTTTCCTGAATTGAAAAATTCCCTTAGAGGGTGATACCTTTAAGCATACTAATAATTGGTTGATATGCATGTACGTGTCATAGTTAATATTACTTTTTTAAAATACTTTATGTATCGAATGGTATTACTTTGTTACGTGTTTCAAATGTAGGTTAAATGAACCTTAAAGAAATTATTTGAGAAGAAAACAAAGGATAACAAGACTATGGCTTGAAAGGTGCTGAAAATGAAGAAAACTGTACAAAGTGCAGGGAGGCCGTAAGCTACGGCCTGAGGCTATCGCCACTAAAACAAACAATCATACCGTTTTTGCAACTTTATACAAACTAATATTTTCTCAAGATTTGTCATTCCTCGTGTGATCATAAGTGATGGGGGATCTCACTTTAAAAACTTGAACTTTGGGAAGTTGCTTAAACGGTATGGCATAAATCATCAGTTGCAATGTCATATTACCCACAAACAAGTGGTTAGGTGGAGGTTTCAAATAGGAAAATCATGGAGATTTTACAAAAGATGGTAAGAACCGATCGAAAGGATTGGCCGTCACATTTAAATGATGCTCTATGGGCATACCGAACCACTTTCAAAATGCCTATTGGAACCACCCCATATCGCTTGGTTTATGGGAAAGGTTGTCATTTACCCATTGAGTTGGCTCACCGTGCATTGTGGTCAGTGAAAGCTGTTAACATGGATTATGAAATTGCAGATAAAGAAAGAAAGTTTTAGTTGTGTGAATTGGAAGAACTAAGGAATGAAGCGTTTGAATGTGCATCGACATATAAAGATAAAATGAAAGCAGTTCACGATGCCAAAATTCGAAGGAAATTATTTGAAGTAGATTAGAAGGTGTGGCTTTACAATTCCAAACTTAAATTTTTTCCGGGAAAACTAAAAAGCAAATGGATGGGCCCGATTCTTGTTACACAAGTTGGCAACTTTGGAGATATTGAAATTGAAGACCTGAAGGATCATACAAGGCGTGTGGTGAATGGTCATAGATTAAAACCATATTTGGAGGCATCAGACATCAACAATGTAGAAATGAATTTAGTTAAATTCCTTGTGGATTCACCAACATACGAGATCAACTAGTATATCGGGTACGGTCTGGCTGAAGAACTAAAACTTAGCGCTTTCCGAGAGGCAACTCAGAGAACTTTGTGGGTATGTTCACTAGAAACACTCACGAGACTTAACTCATCCACTCGGGCTTACCGAGAGGTTTAAAAGGCTTGTTGCATATGCTAAATGCAATCGTGATTTCTACAAAAGTGAGTTTAGAAATTTTATTTTGATTCGTTATTTAATGGTTCTTTGTGTTTGTGTTGTCGTAATTTATTTTTTTCGTCTTTGGATGCACAACTATCAGCGAGGGAAAGTATTATTGAGGGCAATGCACAACTGATAGGATAGTGGCCGTGTTTTCCCACAACCAAAACAACAAAAAGATTTTATTTAGTTTCAAAAAAATAATAATATAAAATGGAAAATATAGGGCCGTAACTTACGGCTTGTACTCACTCAGACAGACATAACCACTATCTTACATTCTTCACTAGATGGCCTCTGAAAAAAAGTGACCGTAACTTACGACCTTAGGCCGTAAGTTACGGCCTGTCGAGGCTAGTTGCGGGTTGCTCGCAAAACCACATGGAAACCAGATTTAAACCAATTTTTTTCCAAACCCCTTGGGTTTTAACTTAATTCCATCACCAAACATCAGTTTTCTGCAAATCCTCCCATCTACTCTCACTTTCTCTCTCAAAAACTCATCAAGAACCCTAGTTCTTCTCCATCACATAACTTTGTCAATTCTTCATTAAAACTTACGAAGCTTATATGCATCTCGCTTAATTTTTCGAGACAAACACAACCCATGGTTTAGTTTTCCTAAATTCATGGTTGTTTGTGAGATCTAGTAACAAAGAAGTAGAGAGTTTTTGGGGGGTTTTTGTGACATTGTTGCCAAGGTTGCGTCTTTCTTTGTAGACATCACTTTAACAACAACAAGGTATGTTATTACTAATTTTCGCTTAGTATTGAAGGTATTTACTTTACGTATGGTGATTATTAAGTGAATCTATTGGGAATATGGCCTGTCTTGTGTTATTAAGACCATGAATTGCATGATGTTAGTATAACTAGTTGTTTTGAGATATATCACAAGATTTAAATTGGTTATGGAACTTAATGAAGGATTGATGTCAACTTGGTGGCATAATGTGGGGAAGATTTTGGGATTAATGGTAGGTAATAACCAAAAAGGTAAGGGGAAAGTGGTTGCTTCAACATCAACCACTAAAAAGAGGAAGTTTCCCGAATCGGAACCATCCAAGGCTAATGAAGAAGACACTGATATGGAGGAAGAAGACGAATCTAGATACGAGGAAGAGTATGATGATGAGGGATTGCCCAAGTGGAGAAAAACTAGATGTTTATCTTCATTTGCATAAGAAATTCAGCCTTTACTATATCACAAGAAGACGAGGGACAATAAAGGGACACTTCAATCCCTCATGATCTGTGAGAGGCAAATTAATCAAGATCATTTTGACAAGTTTAGGATTGTTGACTGCTTTACCAGATTAGGATGGGAAGAACATATGAACTTTAACAATGATGGGAGCGATGATATTACATGGATGCAATTATAGAGTGGATGTCCACACTTCACAAAAACTAGGCAACAACCCACCAGAGACAATGGAGTTAGTAGGAAAGGTCAATGGCAAACTCGTAAGATTATCCTTTGAGACCTTGAGTAGAATAGCCAACTTCGACACATGGGCTGAAGATGATGAACCATATGAGTATAGATGCAATACTAGCTTGCAAGAAAGCCAATGAAGAGACATGGAGAGATATGATCAGAGCACTGTTTGTTGTGTGCCAAGGCACACATGTAGCACAATGGCCTCTAAGCCGAAAACATCTCAAACCATTACCCAAGTTACTCATGATATTTTTAAACTAGAATGTAATGCCCCGACTAGGTGATAAAGGGTAATCAGATTGTATGAAGTGATGATTTTGCATGATCTCGTTATGAGAACACCCGTCTTATCAGCCTGCCATCTTATCTTGTCGAATGTGTGGGAGACTAGAGAAAAAGCTGATAGGAAATCTATTCCACATTGTCGATTGTTTTCCAAATTGCTTAAGAGAGCTAACGTGTTGCCTCAGAGAGTGAAGCTTCAGAAATTCAAGCATGTACCATTCCCCTAGATACGTTAGCAGCCACAAAATGGTTGTACCAGAATACAACACGTTTTTACCGGTTGACTGACATAAAAAGTGGGAGATGCATGGAGGTACTGAAAGAAGATGTCGAAAAAGAAGAACAAGTGGAGCCGACACCCGCAAAAATGGATGATGTGCCTCATGAGGAGTGGAGACCTTATCAACATAGTGACAAGATGCAATGGCACAAGCGCGACCCACTAATTCTAATTGATGGATTGATTGTGAGCAAATTATGTTTGACAGGAAAACATAGGAAATTGAAGAAAGTCAGAGGTACATGCAAACAATGATTTATACTCAAGAGCTCTACCGGAATGAAGGTTTCAGATATCAAGGGGAGATCCGACATTATCATGACTTCCAGCAGGGTCTTCCATACACCGAGAGGCCCCACCCGACTGACTAGTGATCCCTGATCTTGTTCCATATGCGTAGAGTCATCTTATGCCCCACTACCCTCAGTTAACTCCATCAAAGTGGGTGTCATGTAACACCAACATGGGTCGAGCACCCGACAGTTCTACTCAAGCTGACCCATATGACATGGGGACCATCCAGCGTTTTTATGAGAGCTTGTGTAGGATCGGTTTTTGTCACTTAACACTTGGTTTTCTCTCAAACTCATTTATACTACACTCGGATCAGATGAAGCAAACTCTATTTTAAGAGTTGATAATAATATATTAAGTAGTAAAGAACACAAAGAAGTAATTTTCAAGGCAGTTGCATATATTACTTCTCAACTCAAAGTATTACAAGACTCTTACAAGCATATGTTACATGAGTTACAATGAGAAACTATATATACTACTACCTACAACCGAATATACTTTGATACTAGCTGGAAACCTATGAAAGCATATACTACAATGCTAAAGTTAAGGTATCTTAGATAAAGTATTATCTAAGATGTGGTAGTCATGACATGTCCATGACTTACCTTTTGTCACCAACCAAACTTGACAACTATACTAACTAATAAAGGTGAACAGTGGAATAAAGTATGGTCAACTACATGGCTTTTGAGAAAACGCCATGCAGTATCTCAACGGTCTGTAGCGGAGTGTCAGAGACACCATACTTATGTCCATTGGTTCATAGTAGTGTGTTCCGAAGGTTAGTTGGCTTCAGAAGAACAAGTTCTTTCGAAGCCACTTATACCTCGGAAGAGGCTACTTCTTCCGAGGCTTGAGGACTTCTGCTTTTCTTCATACTTCAAAAGTTGACTTTTGATCTTTTCTTCTAAGTCTTGATCTTCGAAAGTGAATACATTGTCTTTAGAAGTAGAGTTTATCTTTGGAAGTTAATCTTGCACTTTGTCTTTAGAAGAACTCTTTTTCCTTCGGAAGTTCCACACTTAGCTTTGGAAGTCCTTTATTAGTTGCACCAAAATAGTCTAAGTGATTTGGTTTTGGTTGCACCAGCCTTCTTCTTGATCCAACAAACTCCCCCAAGGCTGGTGCTACCAAAACCTCACTTGTTCATGGTTTTTAAAACTTTCAACACTAGGGAAAACAAATATTTATCAGTTTCTTTGTTCTTCTTAGAGGTGGTTCTTAGAAGTTTGTACAAATCATTTGTGGATAGGAGATCCAGTCTGTCACTTTGAATGATATCCACCCTCTGTTGGTCCATCTGAAAAGAGTTAGTTGATGGGAGCTATAGTCATACTCCCATCTAACTATTGGTTCCAATTTTAGGGCCTTCTACCATCTGTAGAAAGGCTTTGCCTTTGGTGGTTGACCTTTCCTTGTCTTCCCTTCTCTCTTAGCTTGAACTCCTCTTCAATCTTTTCTTTTGTGGTTAGCTCAGCAAGATGAAGGCTGCTAAGATGACTTCTGATGCGAGCAGCAGTTTCGGAGTTGGAGGGATTGGAGAATGGTTTCTCTCTGCTAACTCAGCAATGTCAAATCTGCTAGAGTGTAGCAGAGAGGAGGCATTTAGCCTATTGCTTCTCTATTCTATCTCTCCATAACAAATTTGTGAGAGGCTTCATCAAACCTCCACTGGATGACTTTCTTTCTAGGCACAAGGGGCTGACTTGGAATCTTGTCCCCTCTCTTTGTATCTGTCACCAGCTTTCTTCTCAGCTTCTTCTCTTTAACGTTTAAGGAGTCAGAGTTGAGACCAAGAACTCTAGCAACATGGTCCAGTGTTCCTCTCGGCAGATTAAGAAGTTGATCTCTAGTGAGGGAACATGAAGATCCATCAACATAAGTTAGTTTGACAGAATCTTCCTCACAAGAAATGTCACTCAAGGTTGTGCAGTTGGTGAGCTTTGTCTTGATTTCCTTGAACTCTTCTAAGGAGAGATGTTTGGAAGGCTTAGGGGATGGTTTGGAAGGTTGTTGGGTAGGTTGTGGTGTTATGGTTCTGGTGAGTGTTTTGGGATGGAGGATGGGTAGTTTAGGCTATTGAGGTGAGGAAGTTGGTATGAATAATGGTGTAGGTTCAGGTGTGTAGGGTTCAGTCTTGATGAGGAATGGAGGGGAATTAGTTCAGGTTGGGGTTGAGTGGTTGCTTTGAAGATCATCCCCTGTACCCTTTTGTACATCTCCTTTCTTTTTCCCATACGAACGTCAGCCTTGATGTCGTTGACAATTCGTTGGAGTGTCTTTTCAAACATAGGTCCCACCTACCTACTAGAGAAGCCATGATCCTGGAGATAATCTTTCATTCAGGCTTTCTCATCAATCTTCTTGGCCGCAGTGATCCCAGCTTCTTCTTCTTTCTTCTTCTTCTCCATTATCTTCTCTCTCGCAGCTCTCTTTCTCTCTTTCTCCAGTTGATCCTGCTCTTTGTTGAAGAGCCATAGGATCGTATCATTATCATGTGGAGATACTTAAAGAGAGAAACCTCCGAAGGTTAGGGAAGATATCCTTTCCCCTTAGAGTTGCAAAATCAGCCTCCCTCTTTTCTCTTTCTCTTTCCTCCTCTAAGGCCAACCATGCTACTTCCTCTTTTTGTTCAATCCACAGCCTGATTGCCTTTTCTAGCTCTACTAACTCCTCCAATGGTAGCAGGAGTATGTCTTTATTGGCAGTTCCAAGCTTGATGAGCCTGTCAATGATCTCTACCCTCTTTTTGTTGTTAACTGCCTCCTGGTTGGCTGCAACTGCTTTGGAACTAACGGCTAACAATTTCATAATTGGAAGTCTACCTTTTCTTTTAAGCTTTTCAGTCCTCTCCTCCTCCTAAAGCTCTTCTGTAGTCATTTTCTTTTTTTCCTTTATCATCTTTGGAAGTGCTTGACTTTGGTGGTTCTTAGATGGAGGATTCAGATTATGATGTTGTCTGAGCTAGGGGTCAGTTGAGAAAGTCCTCACTATTCACCTCAGATCCCAGCTCTAGAATTGCATTTGTGATGATTAGATCCTCGGACAAAGAGAACAGTCCTTCCGCAGATTCCATCTCAGCTTTGGAAGACTCAGTTTGTTCTTCTGAGGCTTTGACTTCAGCTTCAAAAGTTAGAGGGAGTGCAGTATCTATCCCAACTATTTCAGTTGCTGGGTCATTAGTCCTTATTTTCCCTTTGAATGTATTCTCAGGTTCCATTTGGGCCTTAGATTGACCAACTTTTTCCACAATGGTAGAAGATGCACTTAACCTCTAAAGCTCTTTAGCTCCAAAGTACATCATATCCGTATTCGGCTAGGCTGATCTAGAGAAGATCTCAATAGAAACTTAGAAAATAGCCTATAGAGATCTCTGAGCATCCTTGGGTCTATTTCCAGGACAACTTGGGATGGCTCAGGAAAGATAGTTGCAATAGGAGCCAAATATCTGGAAGTTGAAGCTTGGCTCTGTGGTTCCTTAGTTATTTATCTCTGAACACTCTCCCCCTTTTTGGTAGCATCATCTTGAGAGCTAGATGAGCTAGAGGAATAGGTCAAGAAGACCTAAATGGGTACATGCCTAACAGATCTCTCAATCTGTTTCTCAGGTAGTTGAGCCTTAAGACTGTCAATCTCAAGTTGCTGAGTGGTAGACCTATCCTCTAAAGTCCTAACCTTAGATTCAAGGTTTGAGACTTTAGACAGTAGGTCTTTAATGGTGAGTTGCAGTATTCCCTCATCTCTTTTGAAGAAACATAGGGAGATGAGGTAACATACCTAGTATGTTCATCCTTACCACCAGATGTGGTTTCTTGGCACCTTGGTTTCCCTTGCTTAATGATGTCTCTTTCAGAGTCTTCAAATGGCATGGTTGCCGCAGATTCAATCTTAGAGATGTGACCACTGTCCTGAAGATCCATTGAGGCTCTTTCAGTAGTGGCAGTTGAATCTACATGAGTCCCCTCCACATCAGTGGGACTCACCTCAGTAAAGGCTTGCTGATGGGGGCTAGAGATTAGAGGTCTTTCTAGGCTTTGTTGATATTTGAGAGAGTGTTATTGATCAACTTCATTGCCATGAAGGGACATAATCTATTTATCAGTTTTGAAAAGAAAGTTAGTAAAGGATATAGAAGTTAAACCTAGTGACCCAGGACCTTGGTCAATGTCTACAGGAATTGAGCTTATGGTGGGGTTGTCCCTTTGTAGCTGCTTAGAGGAGTATAAAGACTTACCCTGAGGGTTTTCAGCTAGGGTTTTGGCTCATGGGTTTGAGACCGAGGAGACTCAAAACCCATATTAAGGTCAATTGTGAAGGATGGTGAGACCTCAGACTGATTGTGAGCCCATTGTTCCACTCTAGTCCTTTGGATTGAACAGGAGGAGCTTGTTCAATCAGAGAAGATTGAACAAGGGTTCGTTTGGGGCTTCTTTGATATGTGATGGTGATGGGGTGAGAAGATAGATTTGGAAATGTGAGGGCAGTTACTGGTGTGAGTTCCTTACTTGTGGGGTTAATAGGGATGTCACCAAGAGCTATTTGCTCAGTCATACCTGGAAGCAGAGTAGTATGTCTTTCGGTGAAATTGGTGGACACTTTCTTCAAAGTCTTGAAGATGGTCAGCCTTATTTGAGGGATAGTCAGAGCAGCTGCACAGACAAGCTGACTTTGGTCTGGCTCATAGTTGATTATATGCTGAAGAAATGTGGGATACATGAAGATGTTTCCCGCTGGAGGTTTCCTATAATGTTTTGCGCTGGAGGTTTCCCATAAGATTGGTTAACACAAATCTTGAATAGTTAAAGCAAAGGCTTCTCACCATTTCATGAACTAGGCAGCCTAGTTCATATGGGATTTGATCCCATCCCCTAGATTTGTTGGATAGGCAATGAAGAACGACATGCAGCAGGAACTTCCAGTTGTAAGAAAAGTTGAACTTGTGGACTGTAGACCTGCTAACATCTCCATCATATCCTGTTTGGATGTAGGTGTTGTCCAAATCTGCTTTGGGAAACTCTGTGGGGGCGCCTTCATCATGAAGCTCGAGATACTCCCTCATGAGTTGTTCGGTAATGACCAACTCCTGGCCACAAATGCTTGATCTTATTACCCGTACCCCATTTAGGGTTTCAATCTGACCATTTACCCAAAATTCATCCATATGATTTGAATAAACGGTAAAGTTAACACTTAGAGCAGTGTAACTCATCTCAAACCATAGCCTAGGTGCTTGGTGCAGCCCATATAGAGCTTTATCCAATTTGAACACATAGTTAGGGTGCTATGGATCTTTAAATCCTGGAGGCTGACACACATAGACTTCCTTATCTAAATCCCTATATAGAAAGGCACACTTGACATCAAGCTAGTAGACAATGAAATTCTTGGATGCAACATAGGCAGGGAAGATTCTAACTGGCTCAAGTCTTGAATAGGTGCAAAGACATCAGTATAATCAATTCCTTCTTCTTGAAGGCATCCTTAAACAACCAGTCTTGCTTTGTTCTTGATGATCAAGCCTCTATCATCTCTCTTGTTTCTTAAAACCATTTTGTGCCTATAGGTACTTGACCAGATGGTAGCGGACATAGGTTCCAAACCTTTTGTCTGTTGAATTGAAGCAGCTCCTCTTGCATCGCTTCAACCCAACTACTATCTTTCAAGGCATCTTTTACCCTCTTAGGTTCTATCTGATGCAGGAAGCAAGAGTACAGGCAGGCATTCCCATGATGAGTCTATTATCTTGTTCTCACACCTTTAGAGACATCCCCTATGATGTTCTCAGCTGGATGAGTGTTGTGAATTCTGAGTCGATGAATTACCTCCAGTTGCAAAGATAGATCCAGATTGGACATATTTTGCCCAGAAGCTTGAACACTTTGTCCAGCTGCTATTTCAAACTCATTCAATGAGGACTGATTGAATGAATGAGAAAAATCATCATTTGTTAGATGTCAAGCAGCATTAACAATTGTTTATTCCTTCAAGATGCTACTTCTATCAGCTTCGTGTTGTACATTGTCACCTGATGAAATTTGAGGGTAAATAGGTGAATCACTTGATGAAACTCCACTATCCCTTAAGATAGTTATACTATCAGATCTGCCAAAAGTGGAAGCTTGATGTGTTGTTGCTCTTGGAGAACTTGGAATAGGTCTAGGTAGCTCAAATAGTTGGTTATCTTCAAAATTGCTTTGAGCACCTGTTCCAACTAAAACATTCTCACAAAATGGTTTAGAATAGTTTGGAAACAATTCTAAGTCAAAAATATGATTAGGGCCATTCCCCCTAACACAAGGAGGATGCTCATTTACAACAATATTGGATGACTCCTCAAATTATTGATTTTTGATGTTATAAACTCTATAAGCTTTAGAGTTAGAGGAGTATTCAACAAAGATAGCATCATCCGACTTTTCAGGAAATTTTGCGAAATAGTCTTTTATGTTAAGTATGGTACACCTGCTGCCAAAGGACCTTAGAAAGCCAATGAATAGCGGCCTCTTGTTCCATAGCTGATAAGGGGTTTTTCTATGTGGCTTTACTACAAGAACCTTGTTCTACACATAGCATGCAGTGCTGACAGCCTCTGCCCAGAATGTTAGAGGTAGTTTAGAATCAGCTAACATAGTTCGAGCAGCCTCAATAAGTGCCCTGTTCCTCCTCTCAGCAATACCATTTTGTTGAGGAGTTGTGGGAGCGCTATATTGTCTGGCAATCCCTTTTAGGTTATAGAATGAGTTAAGAACGAGGTTCTTAAACTCAGTCCCATGATCACTTCTAATTATCTTAACCTTGTGATCAATTTGATTTTCTATTTTAAGAATAAAAGATTTTAACGTTTTAGTAGTTTCATCTTTAGGTCTTAAAAAGAATACCCATGTAAATCTTGTAAAATCATTAACAATCACAAGGCAGTATGATTTCCTTCCAATGCTCATTATACTTGTGGGACCAAATAGATCCATATGCAGTACGTGTAATGGAGTGGTGATGGAATTAACAACTTTAGATTTATGAGATACCTTGTGTTGCTTCCCTTTCAGGCATGCAACATAGTTATCTTTGCAGAAAAATTCCTTTTTAAGCAAACCATGTACCAAGTTATTTTTAGCCAATTTATTTATTGTCTTAAAATTTACATGGCATATTCTCTTATGCCATAGTGTTGGCTCATCACCATCAGCTTTGGAAAGAACACATGACACTTCACCCATTGGGGAAGCATTGTTCATAACATGTTTGTACATATACCCTTTCTTGGGAGATCTAAGAAGATCCATTTCCGAAGGAATAGTCATCCCTAGTTTGAGGATAATGCACTCAAGTTCTGTGAAGAGCATTTGATGCTTTTGATCACAAAATTGAGAAAACACTTAACAGGTTGTGTTCAAGCTGTTTGATAAAGTGAACTTTGTCAACTTTTAATTTTCCATTGGATATACTTCCTCTACCAGAAATATATCCTCCGGCCTCACCTCTAAACTGGACAGGACCTCCATCATAATGTTAAAATTGTTGAAGAAGAGATCTGTTCCTTGTCATGTGCCTGGAGCATCCACTATCCGTGATCCAGATATTGTTATTCTTGTCATATGGATGTCCCTGCACATAAGATGAGATAATTAGTTTTGATTGGAAACCCAAGCCTTGTTGGTCTTGGGTTCTTGAAATGATAGTGACATAATTAAACCAAAGGTTAAGCATGGGAGTTCAATGGATGTCATTGAAGAAGAGGTTTGGGCTGCAGCATCTTTCTTGATCATCTAATCCATCTTTTGGTTGATCATTGAGGATAATCTTTTTAAGGCTTTTGCAGCATGGCATTCTTCCGAAGCTTCTTTCTTTTTGGAAAAAGCCTTCACTACCCTTTCTTCCAAAGTAGTCTTCTTATAGGATGGTTTCAAGGAAACTCTTTTGTTCTTTTGATTTTTAACAGCTTTAGCTTCCGAAGCTATTTTCCCTTCGAAAGAAGGACTTTCTTCTGAATGCAACCTTGCTTCAGAAACTAGCTTTCCCTTTTCATCAAATGAACCATTTGATAAGGTCCAAATGTGAAACCTTTCCTGACTCCTTCTCTTTTAACATTATTTGCATAATGTGTGCTAGCAGGATTGTAAAAATAATCTTTGGCCATATGGTTTTGTAGACCACACATTATGCATGCAATGTTAGTTTTATAGGAACTTAAGGATTGCCATTTCTTGTTCTTTTTCTCTTCATTAGCAACCTTTCCCTTTAACTTCTGATCCTTTGGTAGGGTAGGAGTGCTAGTACTACACCCCTTCCCTGAATCAGAGTTACCTACCACCTGGAATCCAGCTGAGATGAATACACCTTTTTGTTTTGGGTCAATCATCAGCTTAGACTTAGCCATTTTCTTTGATGGTTAGGATTTGATAATCACCGGTAGGAGTGGGTTGATTTATCTATTCCTTCCTTGTGGTGGTCTCTATTATTGCATCATTCTTCAACTCAAGTGAAGATTGGTCATCAGATGGGACCTCTTGCTCTTCAGTACCATACCTTGGTTGTCTTATGGACTCATAAGAGTGTGGTGGAGCAATTTCATTGGTCCCCAACCCTCTTTTATAACAAATTTTGGAGTGGGAGGATGATGCAATAATAGCTAGGAAGTTTTGCTCAGAAATAACATACTTCCTAGCTTCAACCTCAGTTGTGATAGGCTGGGCTTGAGCCTCAGACAATTTCGATATTAAATCCTTTATTTGAGCCTTATAGTTTGTGTGTTCATTTTTAATAAGGATACACTTTTCTCCAACTCATCAAGTTTTCTTTGATAGTCAGATTTAGCTCTTTTAAAATCAGATTTTAAAACATTTAGAGACTCAATATCAGATTTAATCTCCATATTGTAGTCCTGATACAATTTAACCTTAGAAATACATGCATGAGAACAGAGATGTTCATATACCTTATTGTCATATGTTCTTGCCATGAGTGCTTGAGTAGGAGTCACATCTTGTGCCATGAAGCTCCAGTCAACTTCTTGAGCCATTGCAGCTGTCTCTGTTGACTTTCTGGTAGGCTTTGGTGTAGAGGGATGAGTGGAGGCCTGTGGGGTTCTTGGATATGACTTAGGAGCCTTGCATTCCCTTGCAAATTGACCAAGTTGGTTACAGTTGTAATATTTGGCCTTAATTTTGTCAAAACCAAATTTGCTGTTGGTTGGGTTTTGCAGAAATTGCCTTCCAGTTCTCTGGAAGAACTTCTTTGCTTTGTAGGTTAAAAGAGCCATTTGTTGGACTATGTCCACATACTCCACATCAAGTAGACTGAAGCACTCTAGAAAATCAAAGAAATACTGATAATCACTAGAGTGTCCACTTCTTGAGACAAAGACACAACTGTCCTAAAAAGAACTATGATGAGCCTGTTGAGACCTTGGAGTCTCAGGAAATGTAATGTATGGTCCATATGAACAGGATGGCTGCTGGGTGTATGTCAGGTACTATTGAGGTTGTGTGGTCCTGAGCCTTCAGCAATCAATAAAGCATTGCTAGCAGGAAGACTCAAGGGTTTGTTTGTCTGATGGCCTCTTTTGCTTTCCATCTCCGGACAGTATCTATCAAGGATGCCATAGAGTTTAGTCATGGTGAGGGTGTTCAGATTTTATGTCCTCTTGATAAAGACACAGTAGAATGTCCACTCATTAGGGAGTGCACTCATGAACTTTCTTGTGAGGTCTCTAAGTTCAAAAGTAATACCCATAGATTGAAGGGAAGAAATAAGGTCCATGTACCTGAAGTATTGCTGGTTGAGAAGCAATGTAGGTGAAGTTCTCAAATTGCTGCTTCAGTGAGTCCTTCTTGGAGTCATTGGAGCTGGAGTACATATTAGCAAGTGCATCAAACAGTTCTTTAGCTAACTTGCAATACTCAAACCCCACCATGATGGAGTTGGGTATTGCAGTCATGAGAATAGTCATTGCATTGCTGTCAATGTCCAGCTTCTTCCGTCCTCATCAGAGTAGTCTTCAACGGCTTTCTCTATCATGGAACCATTTCCACCGGTGCTGCCACCTTGGGTTTATACGGGCCATTGGCAATAGATTGCCATATCTTGTTGTCTTGATACCTGATGAAGCCTTCCATGGGTCGACTCCTTGACCTAAAGTTTTTCAGGGGTGATGATAGGTGCTTTAGTCATCGTCCCCATTTCTACTTCAGACTTGTTAAGAGCCATTTTGAGTGTGGTTTAAGGAGGAGTGAAAAACAGGTTGATTAGGATGGTAAGATCTCACAATCAAGAGCCTAAGAAGCTCTGATACCAATTGTAGGATCGGTTTTTGTCACTTAACACTTGGTTTTCTCTCAAACTCACTTATACTACACTTGGATCACATGAAGCAGAGTCTATTCTAAGAGTTGATAGTAATATAATAAGTAGCAAAGAACACAAAGAAGTAATTTTCAAGGTACTTGCATATATTACTTTTCAACTCAAAGTATTACAAGACTCTTACAAGCATATATTACATGACTTACGATGAGAAACTATATATACTACTACCTACAGCCGATATACTTTGATATCAGCTTGAAACCTATGACTAAAGCATATGCTACAATGCTAAAGTTAAGGTATCTTAGTTAAAGTATTATCTAAGATATGGTAGTCATGACATGTCCATGACTTATCTTTTGTCACCAACTAAAGTTGGCAACTATACTAACTAATAAAGGTGAACAGTGGAATAAAGTATTGCATGGCTTTGAGAAAACTCCATGCTGTATCTCAAAGGTCTGCAACGGAGTGTCAGAGACACCATACTTATGTCCACTGGTTCATAATAGTGTCTTCCGAAGGTTAGTTGGCTTCGGAAGGACAAGTTCTTCCGAAGCCACTTATACCTCGAAAGAAACTACTTCTTCCGAGGCTTGAGGACTTCTTCTTTTTTTCATACTTCGAAAGTTGACTTCTGATCTTTTCTTCTAAGTCTTGATCTTCGGAAGTGAATACTTTTTCTTAGGAAGTAGAGTTTATCCTTGGAAGTTAATCTTGGACTATGTCTTCGGAATAACTCTTTTTTCTTTGGAAGTTCCACACTTAGCTTTGGAAGTCCTTTATTAGGTGCACCAAAATAGTCAAAGTGATTTGGTTTTGGTTGCACCAGCCTTCTTCTTGATCCAACAGCATCCCGACCACCATATTATGGATGATTTGCACTCTCTGATCACATGAGATCAGGTCCACGCTTTTCTTGAACTTATGATATTATGATGTTTAAGTTGTTACTTCGTGTCTTTAGTTGTGTTATGTGGATAGTTTGTTTTCCTTTATGTACTTGGTGGTGCAACAAACTTGTTGGTGTTAGGATCACGTTTAATTTAACTTTTAGTTAATGTTGAGTCTTAGTATGAATAGTATAACGATGAGGGATTTAGCCTTGCACATAAGGGAACTAAGGTTTTCATACACTCATTCTACATTAAGGACAATGTAGCCTAAGTGTGGGGATGAGGTGAGTAAAATCTTAGAAGTCAAAAAAGTTTGAAATTATTTATAAAAAGAGGAGCTTTTGAACGAATTTAATTGTGCACCAAACCTAAATGCTTAATGTAAATCGTTAAGTATCACTTGCTTGTGCACATGTAGAGATCCTTTGGTATGGTCAGCTATAGGTCACAAGAAAGTATGCCCAACATGTATGGTTCACATGATTGTTGGGTTAGGTATAGCAAACTAGATAGTGGACAACATGTATGGTTCACATCCTTAACCCATTCCTTCGTTTCCGCGAGAACTTGAGCCTAAGTGAGCAGTTTCCATGATATATTTAGTTGCTCTTTTCTTGTTGTATTGAGTGTTTACCATAATACACATGTATTTTAAAACTCGTGTAACTAATACATGTCGAGATCGTGGACCATTAATTTGCACAAACGTGATAGAGGCATTAGGATAGCCATATTGTTTAGATCTTTTCATTTGACTTCTCTACCTTAGCATATTCCATTTAGACACCCCTTTGAGCCCCAACTAGTCATTTGAATGAGCCACATCATTAAACCCATTAACCTTTTAGCCTTGTTACTTAAACCGCGTAGTGAAGTCCAATATATGACGTGTCTAATTTTTCTAGTATTTTCTTTTCTTTTTAATTGAAGTGTGTTACATAGTTTCAACAACAAATATGTAGATACAAAAAACATGGTGATAGATGAGGTCAAAATGACCAAAGTATGGAGCAACAAAAATAATGTGGATTCTTCTATCGTCTTCGGGTTAATATGATCCAAGTTATTATAGTAGGTGTAGTTTTGAAATCTAGTATGTCTAGATTTGATTTCATTCACCATTTTCCATTTTAAATCCTTTTACACACCCGTAACCCTAGCCTAACATTACAACCCGTAAAAGCCCTCTTTATTTATGTATTGTAGTGTGTTAGTTGATGGAGATGTGATGGTTACAAGAGCTTATAATAATAATATGCATTATTGATTGGAGTGTTCCAGATATACTAGTGTATAAACACTAGTTCAGAAATCAACCGAGAGGAATGATTATTGTTAGAGGTGTGAATGCATGTGTGTTGGAAGCTAAAGGAAGTTATGCTTGATTAGGTGATCCCAAAGTTTTAGATATGTCGTTATTGGTTAGGTTTTCAATCTTGAAAGACATGAATTTTAGAGCTAGGTATGTCGTGGGATCTTAACTCACACAAGATTAAGAGATTAATAACAGATTTCATTGATTAATGTTGAAATGTTACAAGAGAGTTTGTTTGAGGGCAAACAAAGGATAAGTGTGAGGATGTAATAATTGGTTGATATGCATGCACGTATCATAGTTAATATTATGTTTTTAATATACTTTATGTATCAAATGGTATTACTTTGTTACGTGTTTGAAATGTAGGTTAAATGAAGCTTAACGCACATAATTGAGAAGAAATCAAAGGATAACAAGACTATGGCTTAAAAGGTGTTGAAAATGAAGAAAACTGTGCAAAGTGTAGGGAGGCCGTAAGCTATGACCTGAGGACATAAGTTACGGCCAACTGTTGAGTCCATCTATGAACCCCGTAAGATAGGAGGTTAGGACGTCTGGTTGAAGGTAGGCCGTCTGGTTGAAGGTAGGCCGTAACCTATGGCCTATAAGCGGTAAGTTATAGTCTAGTACGTTATTTTGAGGATTGGTTCAAATTTTAAGATCTATTTAATCCCTAACATTAGGGTTTCGAAAGGGGACTGGCCTCTAACCCAATGAATGAATCTTTGGATGAATTTGGATCTTTTAGAACTCTTCCTAATCATCAATTGATCAAGGATTCATATGAGCAAAGTGAAGATCAAAGAGATGTTGATGAAGATGCAAGGATAAACCACTTATGATCATCTCCGGGTGGACGGTTTGTGATTGGATTATGCGTGCTTGTGTTATTACCTACTCAAGATATAAACTTTGATTGTTTAAACAACTTTTATTCATTTATGTGTTTTGAATCATGTGTTGATTCAAGATTTTTGTTAGTGGATTTGATTATTGCTTATTAAGTTATCAGTTTTGTATTGTTAACCATTGAGTAATAGAGTAATAATTAGGTTATTATCATTAATTGGTGATTACAAATAAGGTTTCTAGATTATGGCATTACTTAGTTACTAGTTAATTTACATAATCAGTTATCAAGTTGGCAATTACCTTTCAACATAGGAGATAAACAAGTTATGTCTATATAACTTCAAGATTGGGTAAAACATATTTTGTATATTAAACTACATTTCTGAAACCTGATTGTGATCTCTTTCATCTCAATAGTTTTGAATCAAGTCCAAGTTTCTGTTTTGTTCATAAAGTAATCAGTTTTAAGTTAATTTCACTCATCTCTAATTTGTAGTCTAGTGACAATAGTAAGTAAATAATTTTGAATCAGTTATGTGTGACACCATCCACGGACTCCTCATGGCATCGACACCCTATTTACCCTAACTAGTTAAGGTATTTAGGAATCACAAAACAAGCAAATTATCTTCTTCTTTGGTCGGGTCTTCGGCACTGATCATATACCTTATCTCCGATTTGAAATTTTAAAGGCTTCATTCTCTTATCAGCATGTAACACCAGGTTATTTAAAAAAAGACAAGACATGAAGAATAAATGAAAGAAAAGCAATAAAGTCCAAGTGGAAGGACTAAAAGTGTCCAAAAGGACAAATCTTTGAAAAGTTGGTGTAAAGGTGGGCATGGCCGCCCACCCTCCCTTCACATCATTCTTTCTTTCGGTTTAGAGAGAGAGAGCAGAGGAACTCTTGGTTGAAAATAAGAGGAAGAAAAGGAGTTGAATTGAAGGTAAGAATTCATGGTTTTTAAGTGTTTATGACGGGTTTATCCCAGTTATATGCTTATGTGCTTATGTGTTTGTGTATGTGCTAAAGGTGTGTGTGTTTGGTGTTGTTTTTTTAAGGTTTTGAACTCATTTGCAAAAGGGTTTGAAGAAAGAAACAACCAAGTTGCATCAGGTGAGTTCTAGACCCCGGTTTTTACTTGTTTTAAACTATCTTTGGGGCTAAAAATGTATTAAAATGATTTTACAAAGTTTATGTATGTTTACCCATATCTAGTTGGCATGATTAGATGTTGATTCTTGAATTCTTATAGGTTATTTATGTTTAGAATAGCCATGTTAAGCTTAGCATAGATGGTTTGATGATTGGGTTTGAAAACATATTAGAAATATGTTACACAGAGGGTCCATGCGCCTAGATAAGGCTCATGCGCCTGAAAATGCCTTAGAAAGGTTCAAGTGTAATCCATGCGCCTGAACAGTAGCCCATGCGCCTAAGATTTCCTTAGAAATGTTTAAGTACAGCCCATGCGCTTGAACAGTGGTCCATGCGCCTAGAAATATTAGTCGGACGACTAAGTGTAGGGCAATGCGCCCTAATAGTGCCCATGCGCCCAAGTGGCTCATGCGCCTAAGTGTCCATGCGTCCGAATAACCCATGCGCCTAAGTGTTCATACGCACCAATAGTGCCCATGCGCCTGAATAGTTCATGCGCCTAACTGATAAAATGATTAAGTGTTGGCTGATGCGCCTACATAGTGATGAAACACCCAAACAGGGCTCATGGGCCCAAATAGTGCCAAAGCGCCTAAGCACTTAGAAATTTTTACAGAATATTCTCGGAGTCTGTGCTTTTAGGCTTTCGACCGAGGGTTGACTGGGGCTTACTTATGATGACGTTTCATGCATGGTTATGATTGTTCCTTATTATTATTATTGCTATTATTATTATTACTTATAGTATGTGACTTTACGTGGTATGTTTTTATCGTAACGTATAGTATATCGTAATAATAAAGTGAAAGAGCAATAAAGAAAAGAAGAGGAACATTAATAAAAATGTTAACAAGTCTTGCAAGCTTACAGGAGGTACACGACCATGTTGTCGTTAGCTCAACTGTGCTGCGGGTTACTACCATATTATGCACACAGGGCCAATCAATTGAGATTGGCAGGACCTTTGCAGCGTACCCTGGGTGATTGGGTTGGCCTTTTATACAGTACACAGAACCCTTTTAAGGGATATAGTTGACCCTTTCGAGGGATACAGTTGACCCTTTTGAGGGATATAGTTGACCCTTTCGAGGGATATACATGGCCCATCACCCGTTTTCCATCATGCATATAGTTGGGGTATTGCTCATTGGTCCATACAGAAAGTGAAAGATAAAGATAAAAGTTTACAGAACAGACAAGGCATACAGTAAAAAAGAACAAACATTATATGTTCATATAGTTAATGTGTGCTCGCATATACAGTACAAAGTTGTATTTTACAGAAAAGAGTATTTTTATATACAACATATAGAAGGTATTTTATTACTTTTAAAACTAGAACTCACTCAGCAACGCTGACTTTTATGCATTTTCAGTTGGTAGGTAATTATTGCTGAGGATGGCACGAGGGTGAAGCTAGTCGGCAGGGAAAGACTGACATCCATTCGTATTCTATGTTGCTGTTGTTTTGTAATGTGTTAAAACAATTCCTTTGTAAAGAGTAACTGATGATGTATTGCTTAACAACAGTGTTTTAAAGGAAATGAATGGTTATTGATAAATCATTTCCGTTGTTTAAGTTTGTATAATTATAATGTGTAGTGTTTTAACTGTTGTGATTGACCAACTGTGAGGTGCCCGGGAACGGGGCGATACAAGTTGGTATCAGAGCCAAAGTTTAAGAGAATCGGGTTAAATAAACTTTTAAGACCTAAACTGAAAATGGGACAAATGGAGGGATATCAGCCCGAGTAGCTACGTGCCATAAGGTATGTCTTTTCCTAATGTTAACCGGTATTATGTGCGCATGCTATTTGATTATGTGCTCTTAGTAGATTTAGATACTGATTAAATCAGGATAGGAGATGCTTGGGGTATGAAGAGTAAAGTAAGTGGCTAATCATAACTAGCCACTGTAATTAGGGACTTACTATACTTGACATAAACTGAGTGTTACCTTGAATGACCGCGTTAGTGTTTGAATCTTATAGTGTGCTTTTAGAGGATGGCTGGCGGTAGATCTTCAAAAGCCTCTCGTGGTGGAGGTCATGGTGCTGCTCTGCGACCCAAGAGAGGGAGACCCAAAGTCGAGAAAGTGGTTCATGAAGAACCAGAGACCCCTCATCCGGAGGGTGGCGATGAGAGCGCCAATCTGAAAGCCTCAGTAAAGGAGGCTGTGGTGGAAGAGGTTCACTAGGTCATGCAGACGATTCTACCATCTATGGTGACCGAAATGATCAAGGCAGTAAGGGAAGGGGGAGAAAGGAAAGAAACAGGTCTTCGAGAGGACGGGAACAACCAGAGCCGGAAACAGTTCTCTCTGATGATGAGGAGGAGGAAGAAGAGGAGCCTGCGTCGGAGGTGATCTAGGGCTGTGGGCGTTTATGAGATGCAAGCCCCTACTTTTGATGGAAATAGCACCGCCGCAGCTGCTCACCGGTAGGAGAGGGAAATGGAGGCTGTCCTTGATATCAATGAGCGCGAGGTAGTGGTGGCTGAGGTGAAGAGGACGAGTGGGGATGGAAGGAACAGGATTGGGAAGAGATTCGGACGTGGTGGTTTTGCTTCAAACAACAAGAAGGTGAAGGTGAACGACTGTGGAGTGTCGTCAAGATCAGGGCTAAGGAGGTGTGACAAATGTGGAAGGGAGCATACTGGTGAGTGTAGGATGGGGATGAACGTATGCTTCAGGTGTGGCCAGCCTGGCCACATCGCTAGAGACTGTAAGAAGCCGAGGGTGGAGAGCTCTAGAGCAGAGAAGAAGAAGCCGGAGGAAGGAAGGCAGAGGGCAAGTGCTAGAGCTTACACTATGACCCGGGAGGAAGCCAGAGTTGATCCCGATGTTGTGTCAGGTATGTTTCTAGTAAACTAATTTTATGCCTCTGTATTGTTTGATTTCGGTGCTAGTAGGAGTTTTATTTCCACTATTTTCTGTGCTAAGTTGTCTGGTAGTTGTAAAAAGGTCAGTACGCCATTCGATGTAGAAACTGCTATTGGTAGGTCCATTAGAATTAATGATGTGGTAGAGGACTGTGCCATAGAACTAGAAGGTCATAGGTTTGCTGCTAGGTTACACGTGATACCCCTAGGTGGATTTGATGTAGTACTAGGGATGGACTAGTTAGCAACCTATTAACCAAACATCGTGTGTCGCAAGAAGATGATCCGATTGACAGCGCCTGACGAGAATAAGGTGACGGTTTATGGTGATCGCGTCACGACGATCCCGAAAGTGATTTCGATGGCGGTGGCGGGAAAGTGCATGAGGCCTGGATGTAGTGCCTACTTGGCCTACGTAAAGGATGTGGACGCCCCAACACCACAACTATCTAATGTACCAGTTGTGTGTGACTTTCCGGATGTGTTTCCAGAAGATTTACCAGGTGTGCCACCGGATCGCGAGATTGAGTTCCAAATTGATCTGATACCCGGTGCTCAACCCGTTGCCAAGGCACCGTATCGATTAGCTCCGACAGAAATGAAAGAACTAATGGAGCAGTTGCAAGAGCTACTCGATAAGGGGTTCATTAGACCGAGTATCTCTCGCTGGGGTGCTCCGGTCCTGTTTGTGAAGAAGAAAGGCGGTAGTATGAGGATGTGCATTGACTACGAGAGCTGAACAAGTTGATGGTGAAGAACCGATACCCCCTACCAATAATAGATGATCTGTTTGACCAGCTCCAAGGTGCCAGTTGGTTTTCAAGGATAGATCTTCGATCTGGTTACCATCAGCTGAAGGTTAAGGAGCAGGATATCCCTAAAACAACTTTTTGCACGCACTAGGATCACTATGAATTCCTTGTTATGTCATTTGGCCTGACCATTGCGCCACCTGCTATTATGGATTTGATGAATCGAGTGTGTCGGCCAATGTTAGATAAATTAGTGATTGTGTTTATTGATGATATCCTGATTTATTCAAAGAGCGAGGAGGAGCATGCCGATCACATTCGGGAGGTGTTAGAGACCTTAAGAAGGGAGAAGTTGTATGCCAAATTCTCCAAGTGCGCGTTTTGGTTACGCAAAGTTCAATTCATAGGTCACGTGATAAATCCCGAGGGGATTATGGTAGACCCTGCTAAAGTGGAGGCTGTGATGCAATGGAAGTCTCCAAAGACGCCATCCAAAATTCGTAGTTTCTTGGGGTTAGCAGGATATTATCGAAGGTTCATTCAGGACTTCTCCAAGATAGCCTCCCCGTTGAGTAAGCTGACCCGTAAGGATATAAATTTCGTGTGGGGTGAAGAGCAAGAAAGGACTTTTGAGGAGTTGAAGACCAGACTGACCCAAGCCCCTGTCTTGTCATTACCCGAAGGAAGCAAGGATTTGGTGGTAAATTTAGATGCTTCTTACTCGGGGTTGGGGTGTGTATTAATACAGAGAGGGAAGGTTATAGCCTATGCATCCTAACAGTTGAAAGTTCATGAGGTCAATTATCCCACTCATGACTTGGAGCTAGCAGCCGTGAGGAAGAGACGATGGTTGGAGCTCATAAAGGATTATGATTGTGAGATCCATTACCATCTGGGCAAGGCCAACGTGGTGGCTGATGCTCTTAGCCGAAAGGAGAGGCCCGAGCCAATTCGAGTGAAAGCATATCAACTGATCATGACCCCTGATGTAATGAAGCAAGTTAAGGAGTTTCAAGGTGAGGCATTAAAAGAAGATCATCTAAACTCTGAAAGAATAAGAGGTCTGGTTGGGGAATTAGGTGAAAACACACTTGGTGTTAAAATTTGATTTGGATGGGTGTGGATTCCTCGTTTCGGGGATCTACGTGTGAGGATATTGGATGAAACTCACAAGACTCGATACTCCATTCATCCTGGTGCCACAAAGATGTATCAAGATATGAAGAAAGATTATTGGTGGCCGGGTATGAAGCGTGAAGTGGTGGAGTATATGAGTAAGTGCCTTACTTGTTTGCAAGTGAAGGCCGAACATCAGAAGCCGTATGGAAAGATCCAACCTTTGGATATACCGGAATGGAAGTGGGAGCACATCACCATGGATTTCATTACGAAGCTGCCACGTACTCCGAAAAGGTACGATGCCATATGGGTGATTGTTGACCGTTTGACGAAGAGTGCTCACTTCCTACCGATCCGCGAGACATATTCATCCGAGAGGTTGGCTAACCTGTTCATCAAGGAGATTGTAACTCGTCATGGTGTGCCGGTGTCCATTATGTTTGATCGTGACACCGGGTTTACGTCTAAATTCTGGAAGAAATTCCACGATGCTATGGGGACGAGGTTACATATTAGCATGACTTATCGTCCCCAAACTGATGGTCAGTCAAAAAGGACCATTCAGACACTGGAAGACATGCTTCGGGCATGTGTGATTGATTTTGGGGGAAGTTGGGATGACCACTTATCGTTAGCTGAATTCCCGTACAATAATAGCTATCATGCCAACATTGGCATGCCACCATACGAGATGCTATACGGTTTAGATGCAGAACACCCGTTTGTTGGGGTGATATTGGTCAAAAGAAATTGGGGAGCGTCGAGGTAATCGAGGCTACCACCGAGAAGCTTGAGAAGATTAAAGCCTTCTTGAAGGCAGCCAAAGATAGACAGAAGTCGTATACTGATAAAGGACGCAGACCGATCGAGTTCCAGGTGGGTGACCGGGTTATGTTGAAGGTCTCAACTTGGAAGGGTATTATTTGATTTAGGAAGCGGGGCAAGTTGAGCCCAAGATATACAGGCCCTTTCCGAATCGTTGCTAGAGTAGGAGAGGTGGCCTATAGGTTGAAATTACCAGATCAGTTAAGTGGGATTCACCCGACATTCCATGCATCTCATTTTAGAAAGTTTTTAGCTCATAAAGACATGATTGTTCCACTGGAGGATATCAAAGTAGACGAAAGGCTCAATTATGTAGACCAACTAATGGCAATCATCGATCATAAAGAGAAGAGGCTGAGAAATAAAGTGGTTCCTCTTGTGCGTGTGCAGTGGAAGCACAGGAAGGGATCCGAGTCTACATGGGAGACTGAGGAGGAGATGAGGCAGCATTATCCTCATTTGTTCGAGGAATAATAGGTTTCGGGGAGGAAACCTATATAAGGGGGGTGGACTTGTAACACCCGGTTATTTTAAAAAAAAGACAAGACATGAAGAATAAATGAAAGAAAAGCAATAAAGTCCAAGTGGAAGGACTAAAAGTGTCCAAAAAGGACAAATCTTTGAAAAGTTGGTGTAAAGGTGGGCATGGCTGCCCACCCTCCCTTCACATCATTCTTTCTTTCGGTTTTAGAGAGAGAGAGCAGAGGAACTCTTGGTTGAAGTTAAGAGGAAGAAAAGGAATCGAGTTCAAGGTAAGAATTCGTGGTTTTTAAGTGTTTATGACGGGTTTATCCCATTTATATGCTTATGTGCTTATCTGTTTGTGTATGTGCTCCGACATGTGTGTTTGGTGGTGTTTTTTTAGGTGTTTGAACTCATTTGCAAAAGGGTTTGAAGGAAGAAACACCCAAGTTGCATCAGGTGAGTTCTAGACCCTGGTTTTTACTTGTTTTAAACTAACTTTGGGGCTGAAAATGTATTAAAATGATTTTACAAAGTTTATGTATGTTTACCCGTATGTAGTGTGCATGATGAGATGTTGATTCTTGAATGCTTATAGGTTATTTATGTTTAGAATAGCCATGTTAAGCTTAGAATAGATGGTTTGATGATTGGGTTTGAAAACATATTAGAAATATGTTACATAGAGGGTCCATGCGCCTAGATAAGGCTCATGCGCCTTAAAAATGCCTTAGAAAGGTTTAAGTGTAATCCATGCGCCTAAACAGTAGCCCATGTGCCTAAGATTTCCTTAGAAATGTTTAAGTACAGCCCATGCGTCTAAACAGTAGTCCATGCGCCTAGAAATATTAGTCGGACGACTAAGTGTAGGGCCATGCGCCCCAATAGTGCCCAAGTGGCTCATGCGCCTAAGTGTCCATGCGTCCGAATAACCCATGTGCCTAAGTGTTCATACACACCAATAGTGCCCATGGGCCTGAATAGTTCATGCGCCTAAGTGATAAAATGAATAAGTGTTGGCTGATGCGCCAACATGGTGATGAAATTTTTACGGAATTTTCTTGGAGTCTGTGCTTTTAGGGTTTCGACCGAGGGTTGATTGGGGCTTACTTATGATGACGTTTCATGCATGGTTATGATTGTTCCTTATTATTATTATTGCTATTATTATTATTACTTATACTATGTGACTTTACGTGGTATGTTATTATCGTAACATAAAGTATATCGTAATAATCAAGTGAAAGAGCAATAAAGAAAAGAAGAGGAACATTAATAAAAATGTTAACACGTCTTGCAAGCTTACAGGAGGTACACGACCATGTTGTCATTAGCTCAACTGTGCTGCGGGTTACTACCCTATTATGCACACAGGGCCAATCAATTGAGATTAGCAGGACCTTTGCAGCGTACCCTGGGTGATTGGGTTGGCCTTGTATACAGTACACAGAACCCTTTCAAGGGATATAGTTGACCGTTTTGAGGGATATAGTTGACCTTTTCGAGGGATACAGTTGACCCTTTCGAGGGATATAGTTGACCCTTTCGAGGGATATAGTTGAACCTTTCGAGGGTTAGAGATGGCCCATCACCCGTTTTTCATCGCACATATAGTTGGGTTATTGCTCATTGGTCCATACAGAAAGTGAAAGATAAAGATAAAAGTTTACAGAACAGACAAGGCATATAGTAAAGAGAACGAATATTATCTGTTCATATAGTTAATGCATGCTCGCATATACAGTACATAGTTGTATTTTACAGAAAAGAGTATTTTCATATACAACATATAGAAAATATTTTATTACTTTTAGAACTACTCAGCAACGCTAACTTTTATACATTTTCAGTAGGCAGGTAATTATTGCTGAGGATGGCACGAGGGTGAAGCTACTCGGCAGGGAAAGACTGACTCTTGCTGTTGTTTTGTAATGTGTTAAAACAATTCTTTTGTAAACAGTAAATGATGATGTATTTCTTAATAACATTGTTTTAAATGAAATGAATGGTTTTTGATAAATTATTTCCGCTGCTTAAGTTTGTATAGTTATAATGTGTAATGTTTTAACTGCTGTGATTGACCAACTGTGAGGTGCCTGGAAACGGGGCCTTACACAACATAACTCTTCTGTCTATCTCGTACTACCTTTAATCTATTATTAATTCCAAAAATCTTATTAGATGTGTCTTGTATGAGTTCTGGGCCAATAAGCTGTCTATCTCCTACTTCATTCCAACACAAAGGGGACCTACATTTCCTTCTGTATAGAGCTTCAAATGGAGCTACCCTAATACTAGCATGATAACTATTATTATATGAAATTTTTATCAAATCTAAGTGTATATCCCAGTTACCACCAAAATCAAATGCATATGCTCATAACATATCTTCTAGTGTTTGAATTGTTTTCACACTTTGTGCATCTGTCTGCGGATGGTATGTTGTACTCATGTTTACCTAAGTTCCTAAGGCTTTTTGTAAAGTTTGCCAGAATCTTGAAGTAAATCTACTATCTTTGTCAGATATTATTTAAATGGGTATCCCATGTCTAGACATAATTTCTTTCATATATATAAATCCTTGCTAAATTTTCCATCTTATAATATTCTCTTATTGGTAAGAAATAAGCTGACTTAGTTAGTCTGTCAACTATAACCCATATTATGTCATATCCACTTAAGGTTCTAGGCACCTTAGTTACAAAATCCATGGTGATTTGATCACACTTCCACTCAGAAATTTCTGGTTCTTACAAACATCCTGAGGGTTTATCATATTTAGCCTTAACTCTTGAGCAGGTATCATATTTTTCTACAAATTTTGCAATAGATTTCTTCATACCTGGCCACCATTATTGGTTTTTCAAATCCATGTACATCTTATTATTCCTGGATGTACTAAATATATTGATTTGTGTGCTTCTCTTAGAATAGTTTCTCTAAGCTTATCATTGTTAGGAATCCAAATTCTTCCTTTAAATTTCAGGACACAGCTTCCAGTTGTTCATTCTACTTCAACACATCTTTTGATTTTTCTTTTTGTTGAGTTTCTCGAATTTGACTCATTAGATTCAAGTTTAATTCCATTCTCAAAGTAGGACTCGTAATGGCTTAATTCTCTCCTTTCTACTTAAGGCATCAACCATTACATTCGCTTTTCCTGGGTGATACTTGATTTTACAATCATAATCATTTATAAATTCCACCCATCTTCTTTTCCTCATGTTTAACATCTTTTGATCAAATATGTGTTGTAAACTCTTATGGTCTGTATAAACTACACACTTAGTTCCGTATAAAGAATGTCTCTAAATCTTAAATGCAAATACTATTGCTCCTGATTCTAAATCGTTAGTAGTATAATTCTTTTCGCTTACTCTGAGTTGCCTAGATTCATATGCAATTACTTTATGTCATTGCATTAAAACACATCCAAATCCTTGTTGTGAGGCATCACAGTATACTACAAAATCATTTGTTCCTTCCAGAAGAGCTAAAATAGGATCACTGCATAATTTATTCTTTAAGACTTCAAATGCAACATTTTGTGTTTCTCCCCAATCATAAGGCTTATCTTTCAATTCTGCAAAGGTTGAGCTATTCTCGAGAAATTTTCTATAAATCTTCTATAATAGCCAGCCAAACCTAAATATTGCCTAAATCTTTACCGGGTCAACCTGAATTCCTTCTTGGTTAACTACATGTCCTAAGAATTGTACTTCTATTTTCCAAAATTCACATTTTGAATTTTTGGCATATAATTCTTCTTTTCAAAGTAACTCCAAAATCAGCCTTAGGTGTTTTTCATGTTCCTCGTAATTTTTATAATAAATTAAAATGTCATCTATGAAGAGTATGACAAATTTATCTAGATAAGGTTTACAAACTCTATTCATTAAATCCATGAATACTTCTGGATCATTTGTTAATCCAAGTGGCATTACAAGGAACTCATAATGAACATATCTAGTTCTTAATATAGTCTTAGGAATATCTTTATCCTTTACCTTTAACTCATGGTATCCTGACCTTAAAACAATTTTTGAAAAGTAACTAGATCCTTGTAATTGATCAAACATGTCATCTATTTTTAGGAAGAGGATATCTATTCTTAATAGTAACTTTATTAAGTTCTCTATAATCGATGCACATCCTAAAAGTTTCGTCTTCTTCTTTACAAATAGAACTGAAGCTCCCCAAGGTGATACACTAGGATGTATAAATCCCTTGTCTAACAATTCGTAAAGTTGATTCATTAATTCTTTCATTTTTATTGGTGCCAAACGATACTGTGACTTGGTAGTAGGGGATGTCCCTGGTATTAATTCAATTTTGAATTCTACCTGATGAAGGGGTGGCAATCCTGGTAATTCATCAGGAAATACCTCTAGATATTCGCTAATAATAGGAACATCTTCTAAGTTTATCTTATCTAGTTTGGTATCAACTACATGGGCTAGAAAAGCTAAAAATTTCTTCTTTAAACATTTATGAGTTTTCTTACATGAGACTATCTTCATAGCACCTCTAGGTTTCTCACCATATAAACAGAAAGTTTTGTTTTCTTTAGTCAAAGGAATTTCAATCATTCTTTTACCACATATGATTTTAGTCTGATTCTTACTTACTCAGTCCATACCCACAACAATACCAAAACTTCCTAATTCAACATGAATTAAGTCTATATCAAAACAATAATCATCTAAATTTAAGGTATAGTTAGGAATAACTTCATAAGCTTCATTTAACTTACCATCAGCTAATTCTTTCATATACTTATTTTTCAATTTTTCAGAGGTTAATTTAAGTAATGGCTTAAATATATTCGAAACAAAACTACGAGTTGCTCTCGTATCGAATAATACTGTTGCGTACCGATCATTAATAAGAAACGTACCCGTCACCACTTTTGGTTCATGTCGGGGTTCTTCAGCTTGCAACACAAATGCTCTACCACATGGGATTGTTTGGGTTAATTGGGGGTTTGCCTTTCAGTTCTGGACACTCGTTGCAAAATTGATTCTCATTTCAACACTAGTAACAAACTGGATTACGGTTCATGGGTCCCTTACATTCCCTTGATAGGTGTCATTTCTACTTACATTTTTAGCAAATTACTACCGTGCACTTACCATTATGGTATCTCTTACAGGTATGGCACCATAATTGACCTTCATTTTGTGCTCTTCTTTCCTGGACAATTCCTATGAAATTCCTCACGTGATTTTTGTTTACCTTCTTTTGTTGGTTTCCTCCAAATCTTCCTCCAGGTTGTTGTTGCTCCAATTCCTTTTGTCTCCAATCCTTAAATCAGTCAAGGATCCATTCCTTATCATTTTATCAATTAAGCTTCCTGATAACCATAGTCTTAGGCATGGCTGATTTTACCATTCCTCTTATTTATGGAACTAAACCCAAGATGTATCTTCCTATCCTTTTAGTTTCTAGTGTAATAGGTGTGGCACTAATCTATGTAATTCATTATATCTATCTGTATACCATTGATATGTAGAACCCTTCATTTCTAGTAATAAGAATTATATTTCTATCCTTTATACTTCATTATAAGGGCAGTATTTCTTAATCACTAGTTTTCTAAATTCTTCCCAACTTAACCTATTCATGACATCCATACCTTTAGTTTGAATTTCCATCTTCCACCATGACTGTGCTTCTCCTTTCAGTGAATGCAAAGCAAACATGGTCTTATATTTATCACTACACTCGCTGATATCTAAAACTGACTCCATTTATTCTAATCAATGCAAAACTTGTATTGCTTCTCCTTTTACGTTAAAGTCTTGAGGTTTACAAGAGATAACAAACTTGTATGAACATCACTTTTTAGATTTTATCTATAACTCCATCATCAGGGTGTTCTATTTCAGTAGTGTTGCCTGGTTCTTTATTTCCAGGTAAAACACCTCTAATGTTAAGGTTCTGACCTCGGGTTGGGATACTCTTATATCATCTTGTAGCTCTATTGGGGTGTTGTTTCTTTATAATTTCAATGATTCGAAGAATTATTTTTGTTACAGTATCTGTCAGAATTATTAGTACTCATACTACAAAAAATATTATAAAATTTCAGATCATGATATTACAAAAAACAATCAAATAGTTTCACAAAATATCATATTTTCACATTAGCCTCATATACTTGATACAAGATTTATTTATTGGCTAACTATAATCATTGTCATGAATATTATTATCATACGAGCTTATGGTTATAGTCTACACGTTTACTAATAATACCTAATTCTCTATAACCAATGGCTGTAATATCAACCTCTCTCATCCCGACGGAAGCGTGAAATACTTGAGTGTGACTTATTAGTTCAAAACACATTGATTATCAAAGCATACAAATCATAACAATAATTTAAACATTACTTTCATTAATATATAACTATTAGGATAACATATTACAAAATTTAGTCTAACATATTAGACTTATATATAGTAATCCTAAACAAAAAATATCTTCAACACATCACATATCTTCAGCGAGTAGTGAACGTGAACTTCCATATAAAGGTTGAAGTCAAACATATCAATAGTCAATCATATGCATAACTTTCCTAGATAGTCATGTCAATCACTATACATGTTGAAGGTATACACAATGTTATAGTATATTTTGTTGACCTGAAAAAGCATACTCAAAACAGTCAACAAACAGTTGGTGAGAACATAGGTTTAATCAATATAAATCATTTTGAATTGATGCAATACAATCAAACTCACAACCAAACCTATACACATGCCAAGTGATTCATAACTGTCAAATACAAATTACGCAATCAAATAATATAACACTATTGATCTCATCTCAGCATATGCAGGTTCACATTTCCTAAGTACCGCTACCTATATTATTTGACAGTTCCTCATCCAAATTAATGGTTGTGTCAATATGACAGTAACAAATCAAACTTTCTCAAAAATGCATCCAATTCAACATAAAAGTATGCTTTTTCCCTAAAAAAGTTATAAATAAAAAAGGAACTATGTTACTCACCTTAGTTCCAGCCAAAAAGTCAAGTAATTTATATAAAATAATTACTTGTTAAAATAAAGCTATTTTCTTTAAATTTTCAGCATTTAAATCATAAAAGTTAACAAAATTTTAATTTGACAATTCTTGTTATTAAAATCACCAAAATTTACCAATCTAAGCATTTTGAAATCTATATTGTTTCATAAAATTTCAGATTAATAACTCATAACAGGATAATTTATAGATTTTTACAAATCTCATATAAATCAGAAGAAATAGCAAATCATTTCTAAAAATTCCAAAATTCATGAATACTGTTGTTTTCTAATATCATAATTCATGTAAAATTTTCTTAATTAACTTATTGCCTAGATATTTTTCCTAAATTTCCAATTGGCAAAATATTTTTAAATAATATAACTCGGCATATATGTGAATTAGATCACGGAATTTATTCTACAATTCCTGTAATGTATATGGATTATTATATAATTTTCCCGATCTTTAGCAGGTTTAGAGCTTCTATGTAACAATTTCCTTTTATTTCCGTGAATAAATTATATAAATTAATTTACCCATTATTGTTACACCAAAACCTATAGAATGTTGTTTTTAATAATTTTAAACAATTTTCTAATTTTATTCCCACAATCATAGTCATTTAGTATTTAATCTAATTCATCAAGAATATTAGAGTTTTTAGCCTTTTTATTTATCACCTTTTTGTTTTCACCTTAAGAACTTTCAATTTTTAAATTTGGAATCTCTATTTCTTACTGATTGTTAAACAAAATTAGATATAGTGTGATTTCTCATGAACATTCTTGATGATTTAATTTCAAAGAGTTAGATTATATGTGTTTATTTAAACACATATACACACTTAAAGCTTGTTGATGGTAAACTTTGGAAATCTAACCTTGTTTGATGAATAAGCTAGGGGATTTGCTTCTTGATGATTTGGTTGAGGTGGTATCCTTGATGTTTGATCATAAGCCACTTGAAGTTGAGTCTTATATGGTGATGATGATTGCTAAGAGTGATGATCATGAAAGCCTAAAAGAGTTAGAGTTGGTGATTTGAAAAACGAGAGGAAGAGTGAGCCAAGAGATGGTTGCAGGTGTGATGGTTTGCGGTGGTTCATGGTTGTGGTGTTGTGGTGATCCATTATGGTTGAGAGATTGCAAGAAGTGGGGTTCATCATCATCATTAGTTCTACACTTAGTTTGGTGAGGTGGTGGTATAGGCTTGCTTAGTCAAGCTATTTAGGAGAGGTGGCATGTAACTAGTGTGTTTAGTGGTGCTTCGGGTGGCTTATGGAGGTGATGAGTGTTTGGGCCGGCTAGGTGGCAATCAAAGGAGCTAATGACTTACTTGGTCATTAAGTTTAGGATTAGTTACTTGGTTTAGTTGCTAATCGGGTTTACTAGTGCCTTAATGAACCGAGAGTAGGATTAAGATTGTCTTTATGTTGGTGTTTAAGTGCTTTTAGTTTTGATACAAAGTTTCTTGATATAATCTTGTTTGATTAAGTTTTGATCTTATTTCATTTCATAAAATTATAAGATTTTTACCATTCAAATACTAATCAAATAATCTTATGATTTAGTATCTAAACATATAGAAATACATTAATCAAAAAGTTCACATACAAGAATTTCATGCAAACGTAAATTTTATGCATGCATACATGCATACTTATGTATCTTACGTTCATGAATAGTTTAAGCATGCAAAAACTCATATAACCACATAAAATTTAACTTAGTTATCTCCTATAAAATATAACTATTTACTATCAATCTACATGAATGTTAAATTACCTAACGTTGATCTTAGGGTTGTCACAAATCCATACTATTAATTTGACCAGTAACATCACAACTTTTATTTCTATTACCTACAACAATCCCAACTTAAGGGGTCTTTTGGAAGCGTTATGGAAACCATATTCACATTCAAAATTAAATACAAAGTCATTGTTGTAAAAATATGATAATTAAATAGATTATTTAATAAACATAAAATTCATCTAAATTTTCAGACTAACAATTTATTTATTAAACTTACTTGGATCTAAATATAACAAAGGTTAAAAGTGATAATTTTATTCAATATCAATCATTAGTAGATAGTTATTACACTACATGTAACTAAAATACATGCTACATTGTTTAAGCGCAATTAAATTTTGATTATTGAATTTTAATAATCCTAACTTTTATTCATTGGCTGAGATTAATCTCAACTCAGGAAATGTTTAAAGTCATTTTTTTAACTTTGAACTTATTTTACTCTAGTGATCCTTTACTAACTGAGAGTTGGGAGTGTTTGTAAACATTTATCGAGTTGAAATTAATCTTAGATAATAAATGAAACTTGAGATTATTAAAATCCAACAACCCTTAAATCTTTGTTGAACTATAAAGTGATTATATATATGAGATAAAGGTTGTATAATAGGAGGCTTTTACAAATAATGACAGTTTAGTGTCACTTTGAAAAGTTTTAGAAGTCCATTAGAGTTACCAACATCTATATTTAATATATATATATAGTAATAGTAAAGTTTATTGGATTTTAATAATTCCAAGTTTCATTTGTTGCTCGGGATTAATCCCAACTCTGTAAATGTTTACAGATACTCCCAAGTTTGAGTTTATTTTCTTCTAACGATCTCTTACTAGCTGAGAGTTAACATCGTTAATTTTTTTATGACATGGACTGTTTTTGTGGCCAAAACAGTAAAGAGAAAGTTGAAATCTATCATCAAGTCCGTCAATTTGAAACTTCCGCACCCAAAAACCCATCAATCTCCACCTCCTGATTTGAACCACTAAACTCGTTGAAGGTAGATTTCAAGTAATGATGGAGGTTAGACAATAGAATACGAACCTAATTGAGACTTGTAACACCCGGATATTTTCGTTAAAGCCAATGAAAGAAGAAAAAGAAATGAAGTCCAAAGTTGGGGGACCAAACTTGTCAAAATGGGAGAAAGTTTAGAAGAGTTGGGGAATAAGAGGGGAGGGCAGCCCACACCCTCCCCATACCCACAAAATTCTGCCAAAGGAGGAAAAAAGAGAAGAGAAGGAGAAAAGGGGAGAAAAGCTCGGTTCGTGTGGATTCAAGCGTGCAAAATCGAAGTGTAGCAGGTCTAATTGAAGCTCTTCTCATTGTGGTCGTTTGTGTGAGTTCTAGGACCCCTCTTTTACACATTTTTGAAATATTTTAGGATAGGAACACATCTGAAAATTGTTTTTTGAAGTGTTTGTGTTTGAGTCGTGCGTATGTGTTTGGGTATGATGCAAGTGATGTATGATTTCAGGCGTGTCTGTGTTTGTATGGTGTTGTGGTATGCATTCCTAAGGTTTAGGATGGTTGATTTGGGCTTAAAAGATGGAGGTCGAAAATGGCAGATTGGGTTCGGGAGGAATCTGCATTCTGCACAGTTAGGGCTATGCGACCGAATGGCATGTGAGTCATGCGACTGAAGTCCACACACATGCCAGTCATGCAATTGAGGTTCATTCACATGTGAGTCGTGCAACTAGAGCCCATACGCATGCCAGTCGTGCGGCTGAGGGTCATTCGCATGGGGAGTTAGGCGACTGAGGGTCATTCGCATGAGGAGTCATGCGACTGAGGCCCATACGCCTAGTTCCATCTGTATTAGGTCCATTCGCATAAATGTTCATCCGCATTGGTTCATTCGCTTATGTGTTCAATCGCATATTATCCATTCGCATGGTGTTCAGTTGCCTGGAAGGTCATGCGACTGAAAGGTACCCATACGCCCAAGTAGGGCTGGTGTACCCGAGGAAAACATAGTTTATTTACTGACTTTCGGGGGACAGTACAAATGTAAGTTTTGATGTGGAAGATTCCCGGGAGTTCATATAAGTTGACTTTTGAGGTCATAGACGCTATGATGGGAATGTTGTTGATGATGATATATGACATTGTATGTTTATGCATGTTGTATGTTATGCATGTATGTTGATGCCCTGTATGATGATATTGACTGTGTATGTTGATGTTCCATATTATGATGAATGTTTATCTTTTCAGTAACTTTACGTTGAATGTTAATGAACGAAATGAAAGTATTATGTAACGTAAAGTGAAAGATAATGAAAAGAGGAACATGATGAATGAATGCATGCATTAATGAATGATGAAAGTAATGAAAGTCTTGCAAGCCTTGTATGTCCGAAAACGCCCATTTGTAAGGTGTTAGCCCAACGGTGTGTGGGTTCGCTACCCCAGGAAGATGCACATTGGGGTCTTTCTTTGTGATTGACCATTTGTATAGAACCATTGTTTCTTGCCTTAGGTACTGTGGCTAGGAGGTACTGTGGCTAGGAGGTTCTGTGCACCGTAATGGAAGGCCTATGAAAGGCTTAGGCATAGTACCAGGAGACTGAAGGGTAAAGTTCATGGTTTTGATGGAAAGAAAAGATGCAATGATGAATGAATGAATGAAAGTAAGAATGCATGAACGAATGGAAGATAATGACTGAATGACAAAGATAATAATGATATTATCTATGTGTACTTATGATGTACCATTGCATGAATGTAAAGAACGGTTTTTAATGAAAAAAAGTATGTTTTACTATAAAACTAGAACTCACTCAGCAATGCTGGCTTTTATGTGTTTCCAGTTGGCAGGTAATGATTGTTGAGGATGGCACGAGGTGGCTATTCAGCTCTTTTGGGATGGCATCCATTTTTATAATGCTTTTGTGATGTAATGCAACATATACTTTTGTACCTAGATAACGATGTATTGTTTTGCAAAAGCCTTTATAATGACATGAAATGTCACTTTTGAATGTTTCCGTTGCAATTTTTATTTAAGATAAATGGAATATATGTTTTATGTGCAATGATCGACTACCTGTAAACGTCCTGGGAACGGGGCCTTGCAAGTTGGTATTAGAGCCAAAGTTTAAGTGAAATGGGTAAAATTTTCAAAATAAACCTTAACTTAAACTGAGAATGGGATGGAAAAGGGAAGGGATGCCAGTCTGAGTAGGTACGTGCCATCAGGTATTTTCGTAATGTTAACCGGTATTATGTGCGCATGGTATGTGGCTATGTGTTGTTTGTAGATTTAAATACCGATGTAGTCAGGATAGGTAATGCTTGGGGTATGAAGAGTAAAGTAAGTGGCTAATCACAACTGGCCACTGTAATTAGGGACTTACTATACTTGACATAAACTGAGTTGCTCTCTTGAATGACCATGTTGGTGTTTGAATCTTTCAGTGTGCGTGTGAATGGCCGGTGATACATATTCGAAAGCCTCTCGTGGTGGTGGTCGTGATGGGCTTGGTGCTGAGCCGCGACCTAAGAATGGAAGACCTAGAGTTGAGAAGGTGCTTCATGAAGAACCCGAGACCCCTCATCCGGAGGGTGGTGATGAGAGTGCAAACTTAAGATCCTTAGTGAAAGAGGATGTGGTTGAAGATATGCATCATGTCATGCAGACGATCCTACCGTCTGTAGTGACTGAAGTGATAAAGGTGGTACGGGAAGGGGAGAGACAAGAGAGGAATAGGTCCTCGGGAGGACAGGAGCAACCGGAGACTAAAATGGTCCTCTCTAATGATGAGGAGGAGGAAGAAGAGCCCATGTAGGAGGTGACATGAGGCTATAATTATAGGGCATTTCAACGATGCAAGCCTCCTACTTTTGATGGTAACGGCACTAATGCTGTTGCTCACCGATAGGTGAGAGAAATGGAAGATGTGTTAAATATTAGCGAGTGCCAGGAGGATCAGAAAGTAAAGTTTGCTGCCCATTCTTTTATGGACTCAACTCTATGCTGGTGGGACAATATAGTCCAAGCCGAGGGTAGCAAGGCTATCGGGAGGATTAGATGGTCTGAACTGAAGAAGTTGGTGATCGAGGAGTTCGGTCCTTATAGAGAAATGGATAAATTTAAGAGAGAATACCTGCAACCGGAGGCGGGAACCACGACACATCAACAGTATACTACGAAGTTCAACGAGATGGCACATCTGGTGCCGGATCAGGTGACACCTCTGTCCCGAAAGATCAAGAGGTATATTCAGGGCTTGCCGGCGGATATTCGCAGGCACATGATCGCTGCCAGACCAAGCACTTTTAGGTCGGTGGTGGATTTGGCAGGAAGACTGTATGATGAGAGAATGGTGGTGGTGACTGAAGGTAGCAAGAAGGGTAGTGGTGATTGGAACTGGCATAGGAAGAGGTTTGGTAGGGGAGATGCCTCGACGGTAATAAGAAGACATGGGTGGACGATCGCCGTGTGGTCGTATCGGGTTCGGGTTCGAAGAAGTGCAGTAGGTGTGAAAAGGAGCATACCGGGGAATGCAGGTTGGGGTCGAACTTATGCTTCAAATGTGGGAAAATGGGGCACATGGCAAGGGACTGTTATACGGTCCGGTGCTTTAACTGTGGCGTGGAGGGCCACGTAAGTAGGGATTGTAAGAATCTTAGGGTTGAGGGTTCCGGGGTGAAGAAGACGGGAAGTGAAGGAAGAAAGGGCGAGCGCCAGGGCATTCATTATAACACAGGAGGAGGCTAGATGGACCGTGATGTTGTGTCCGGTACGTTTCTAGTGAACCAAACTTTAGCTTCTGTGTTATTTGATTCGGGTGCCGGTAAAAGTTTTATTTTTGTTGCTTTCTATGCTAAGCTGCCTGATAGTAGTAGACGTGTTGATGCGCCCTTTGATGTAGAAACTGCCATAGGTAAGTCTACCAGGATTTTTGAGATGATAGAGGGTTGTGATGTGGAACTAGAAGGTCATAATTTTCCCGTTAGATCGTTTGTGATGACCCTACGTGGTTTCGATTTGGTTCTTAGGATGGATTGGTTAGCGGATTACGAGGCAAACATTGTGTGTCGCAAGAAGATGATTTGTCTAACAACACCTGGCGGGAGTTTGGTAACTATTTATGGGGATCGGGTCACGACGATCCCGAAAGTAATCTCAATGGCGGTGGCAGGAAAGTGTAAGAGGCGTGGATGTAGCGCCTAATTGGCTTATGTAAAAGATGTGGATATGTTAACATCACAACTGTCTGAAGTACCAGTTGTGTGTGACTTCCCAGACGTGTTCCCAGAAGACTTACCATGAGTGCCACATGACAGAGAGATCGAGTTTCAGATTGATCTGATACCGGGTGCCCAACCTGTTGCCAAGGCACCGTATCGGTTGGCTTCGACGGAAATGAAAGAGTTGATGGAGTAGTTGCAAGAGCTGCTCAATAAGGGGTTCAGTAGACCGAGTATCTCTCCTTCGGGTGCTCCGTCTTGTTTGTGTAGAAGAAAGACGGTAGTATGAGGATGTGTATTGATTACCCTAAGCTGAACAACTTGACGGTGAAGAACCGATACCCCTTACCAATAATCGAGGATTTGTTTGATCGGCTACAAGGTGCCAGTTGGTTCTCAAGGATAGATCTTCGATCCGGCTACCATCAGTTAAAGGTGAAAGAGCAGGATGTTCCTAAAACAGCTTTTCGCACGCATTATAGTCACTACGAGTTTCTTGTTATGTCTTTTGGTTTGACCAATGCGCCAGCTGCTTTTATGGATCTGATGAATCGAGTGTGTTAGCCGATATTGGATAAATCAGTGATTGTGTTTATTGATGATATCCGAATTTATTTAAAGAGCGAGATAGAGCATGCCGGTCACATTCGGGAGGTTCTGGAGACGCTGAGAGAGGAGAAGTTGTACGCCAAGTTCTCTAAGTGCGCGTTCTGTTTGTGCGAAGTTCAATTATTGGGTCATGTGGTGAATCCTAATGGGATTATGGTGGAACCAGCAAAGGTGGAGGCGGTGATGCAATGGAAGTCCCCAAAGACACCATTCGAGATTCGTAGTTTCTTGGGGTTAGCGGGCTACTACAGAAGATTTATCCAAGACTTTTCTATGATGCCTCTCCACTAACTAAGTTGACCCGGAAAGATGTAAAGTATGTATGGGGTCAAGCTCAAGAGAAGGCGTTTGAAGAATTGAAAGTGAGGTTGACTCAAGCTCCTGTTCTGTCATTACCCGATGGAAGTGAAGATCTGGTAGTTTATTCTGATGCTTCATACTCGGGTGGGGTGTGTGTTGATGCAGAGAGGAAAAGTTATAGCCTATGCATCCTCACAGTTAAAGGTTCATGAGGTGAATTATCCTACTCATGACTTGGAGCTAGCAGCCGTGGTCTTTGCACTAAAGATTTGGAGGCACTACCTGTATGGAACAAAGTGCACCGTACAAGAGCTTGAAGTACTTCTATGAGCAGAAGGACTTGAACATGAGACAGAGACGATGGTTGGAGCTCATAAAAGATTATGACTGCGAGATCCATTACCAACCAGGCAAAGCCAATGTGGTGGCGTACGCCCTTAGTAGAAAAGAGAGACCTGAGCCGATTCGTGTGAAAGCGTATCAGCTAATCATGACCTCTGACATGATGAAGCAAGTTAAAGAGCTTCAAGATGAGGCATTAAACGAAGATCATCTTAACTCGGAAAGAATGAGAGGTCTAGTTAGGGAATTGGGTGGAAACACACTTGGTGTTAAAACCCGATTTGGACGGGTGTGGATTCCTCGTTTTGGGGGTCTACGCATGAGGATCACGGATGAGGCTCACAAGACTCGATACTTCATTCATGCAGATGCCACAAAGATGTATCAAGACATGAAGAAGGATTATTGGTGGCCAGTATGAAACATGACGTGGTGGAGTATGTGAGTAAATGCCTTACTTTTCTACGGGTGAAGGCCGAGCATCAAAAGCCGATAGGGAAAATCCAACCTTTGGATATACCGGAATGGAAGTGGGAGCACATCACCATGAGTTTTATTACGAAGCTGCCACGCACTCCGAAAGGGTATGATGCTATATGGGTGGTTGTAGATCGTCTGATGAAGAGTGCTCCCTTCCTACCGATCCGCAAGACATTCATCTGAGAGGTTGGCGGATCTTTTTATCAAGGAGATTGTAACTCGTCATGGTGTACCGGTGTCTATTGTGTCTGATCGTGACACCCGGTTTACATCTAAATTCTAGAAGAAATTCCACGACGCTATGGGGACGAGGTTACACATCAACACGACTTATCATCCTCAGACTGATGGTCAGTTCGAGAGGACGATTCAGACATTGGAGGACATGCTTTAGGCATGTGTTATCGATTTTGGGGGAAGTTAGGATAACCACTTACTGTTAGCTGAATTCTTATAGAACAAGAGTTATCATGCCAGCATTGGTATACCACCTTATGAGATGCTATACGGTAGGAGATGCAGAACACCCGTCTGTTGGGGTGATATTGATAAAAAAGAACTAGGGAGCGTCAAGGTAATCGACGCTAAGACTGAGAAGCTTGAAAAGATCAAGGCCTTCATTAAGGCAGCCAAAGATAGATAGAAGTCGTATGCTGATAAATGACGCAGACCGATTGAGTTCTAGGTGGGTGACCAGGTTATGTTGAAGGTCTCACCCTGGAAGGGTATCATTCGTTTCTGAAAGCGGGGCAAGTTGAGCCCGAGGTAAAAAGGCCTTTTCCGAATCATTTCTCGAGTAGGAGAGGTGGCCTATAGATTGGAGTTACCAGATGAGCTAAGTGGAATTCACCCGACATTCCATGTATTTCATCTAAGGAAGTGCTTAGCAGATGAAGATATGATTGTTTCACTGCAGGATATCAAAGTAGACAAATGACTCAATTATGTGGAACAAGCAGTGGCAATCATCGATCGAAAAGAGAAGAGGCTGAGAAATAAAGTGGTTCCTCTTGTGCGTGTACAGTTGAACACAGGAAGGGATTCGAGTCAACATGGGAGACTGAAAAAGAAATGAGACATCATTACCCACGTTTTTTCAATGAATAATAGGTTCGGGACGAAACCTATATAAGGGGGTGGACTTTTAACACCCGGATATTTTCGTTAAAGCAGACGAAAGAAGAAAAAGAAATAAAGTCCAAAGCCGAGGGATCAAACTTGCCAAGACAGGAGAAAGTTTGGAAGAGTTGGGGAATAAGAGGGGAGGACAGCCCACACCCTCTCCATACCCATAAAATTCTGCCAAGGAGAAAAAGACAGAAGAGAAGGAGAAAACGGGAGAAAAGCTCGGTTCGTGTGGATTCAAGAGTGCAAAATCGAAGTGTAGTGGGTCTAATCAAAGCTCTTCTCGTTGTGGTTGTTTGTGTGAGTTCTAGGACCCCTCTTTTACACGTTTTTGAATGATTTTAGGGCTGGAACACATCTGAAAATTGTTTTTGAAGTGTGTGTGTGTTTGACTCGTGCATATGTGTTTGGGTATGATGCAAGTGATGTGTGATTTTGGGTCGTGTGTGCTTGTATGGTGTTGTGGTATGCATTCCTAAGGTTTAGGATGGTTGATTTAGGCTTAGAAGAGATTTGGAAGAGCTTGGAGGTCGAAAATGGCCGATTGGGTTTGGGAGGAATCTGCATTCTGCGCAGTTAGGGCTATGCGACTGAATGGATATGATTTGTGTGATTGAGGTTCATTCGCATGTGAGTCATGCGACTGGAGCCCATACGCATGCCAGTCGTGCGACTGAGGGTCATTCGCATGGGGAGTCATGCGACTGAGGCCCATACGCCTAGTTCCATCAGCATTAGGTCTATTCGCATAAGTGTTCATCCACATTGGTTCATTCGCATAGGTGTTCAGTCACATATTATCCATTCGCATGGTGTTCAGTCGCCTGGAAGGCCATGCGACTGAAAGGTGCCCATACGCCCAAGTAGGGCTGGTGTACCCGAGGAAACGTAGTTTATTTACTGACGTTCGGGGGAAAGTGCAGATGTAAGTCTTGATGTGGAAGATTCCCGGGAGTTTATATAAGTTGACTTTTGAGGTCATAGACGCTATGATGGGCATGTTGTTGATGATGATATATGACGTTGTATGTTTGTGCATTTTGTATGTTATGTATGTATGTTGATGCCCTCTATGATTATATTGACTGTGAATGTTGATGTTTCGTATTATGATGAATGTTTATCTTTCCCGTAACTTTATGTTGAATGTTAATAAATAAAATGAAAGTATTATGTAACATAAAGTGAAAGATAATGAAAAGAGGAACATGATGAATAAATGCATGCATTAATGAATGATGAAAGTAATGAAAGTCTTGCAAGCCTTGTATGTCGGGACACGCCCCTTTGTAAGGTGCTAGCCCAACAATGTGCAGGTTCGCTACCCCGGGAGGATGCACATCGAGATCTTTCTTTGTGATTGACCATTTGTATGGAGCCATTTTGGCTTGCCTTAGATACTATGGCCAGGAGGTGTTGTGCACTGTAATGGAAGGTCTATGATAGGCTTAGGCCCAGTACCAGGAGACTAAAGGGTGAAGTTCATGGTTTTGATAGAAAGAAAGGATGTAATGATGAATGAATGAATGAAAGTAATAATGTATGAATGAATTGAAGATAATGAATGAATGACAAAGATAATAATGATATTATCTATGCGTGCGTATGATGTATGATCGCATGAATGTAAAGAACGGTTTTTAATGAAAGAAAGGTATGTTTTATTATAAAACTAGATATCACTCAACAACGCTGACTTTTATGTATTTCCAGTTGGCAGGTAATGATTGCTGAGGATGGCATGAGGTGGCTACTCAGCTCTTTTGGGATGGCATCCATTTTTATAATGCTTTTGTGATGTAATGCAACATATATTTTTGTAACTGGATAACGATGTATTGTTTTGCAAAAGCCTTTATAATGAAATGAAATGTCATTTTTGAATGTTTCCGCTGCAGTGTTTATTTAAGATAAATGGAAATATATGTTTCATGTGCAATGATGGACCAGCTGTAAGTGTCCCGGGAATGGGGCCTTACAAGACTAGTCGTGTTAGAGTTGAAAAAATGCATAAAGTTGGCTTCATTAGATAAAATAATAACGATGGTTAACTCTCAGTGAGTAAAAGATCATAGAAAGAAAATAAATTCAAAGTTAAGAGTGCTTGTAAACATTTCATGAGTTTGGATTAATCCTGGGCAACAAATAAAAGTTAGGATTATTAAAATCTACTAACCCTAATAGTAATAACAATAACAATAATAATAATAATAATAATAATAATAATAGTAAATTACATGAAAGGACTTTTATGTTTGCAATTTATATTACACTAATTAGCAAATTAAGGTTGCATTGGTGGTTGTACTTCAAGCAGTAGAGGTTGTGCGTATCTTTTTTTTCTACTTATTATATTTTTTATATTAAAATCTAATACTTTTACGTCTTTAACAATTTAATCCCTACAATCTTTCACTTTTAACTTTGGACGACTATTCTTTTCTTCTTTTACCAAATTTCTGTATACGTTTTGCTCTAAATTTTGAGAGATAATACATTATAACGTGCATGTGTGGTTCAATGTTGTTATGCCTATTTTTTCCTACTTAATAGCCAAGTTGCAATGTACAAATCCTAATTCAACTTAGCGATTTTTTATAACGTTATATGTTTAACAAGTGTGATTCAATGTTTTAATATCTACTTCCGTTTGGTTTTATTTTTTATTTTTCGTTTGCATTTCATTTTTAATACGAGTTTTTTCCGGTATTCGCGATCGCTAATGGTTGTGTGGTATTGATATGACATAGTTTTATGCTCCCACCGCAAAGCATGGGCTAAATACTAGCTAAATTTGATTTTTAATATTTGTCTTTTTCATTTATACTAAACAACATTTATATATATTGTTTGTTTCATTATTGATGTTTTAGACTAGCTATCATTAGTTTTCTTCTGTAAGTTAAATAACTTGGTTATCATATGAGGGTAGCTGTGTAAAAACTCTTTAGGTGACATATATAACTAAAAATGAATTGATGTACTAGAAAAATACAATCAATAGAACCTTTAGACCATTAAGTAAAACCTCAAATAAATATATTATGTTTTATTAATCACATTTTATAATGGCTGTGTCTATGAAAATTTATTGTATAATATGATTTAAATATCTAGAATAAACTTAAAAGAAATGTTCAAATCAAAAGTCCTCTAAAACTAAAAAGTATAATAAGTTATCTCAACTATACATCTTTTTAATCAATGATTGAGATCAAATTGTAGGAAAAAGTTTCTTATAGGGGTATTTTAGAAAGGGTTATTGGATTTTAATAATCCTAACTTTTATATATTGGACGATATTAATCACAACTCAGCAAATGTTTACGTACACTCCCAACTTTAAGCTTATTTTCCTACAACGATCCTTTACAAACTAAAAGTCAACACCGTTAACTTTTTGATGACGTGTACTACTTATATGGCCAAAACACTAAGTAGAAAGTTGATATTAACTGCTAGGTAGATCAATATGAAACTTCTGCAATCTAAAACCCGTTAATCTTCAATTTCTGATTTAAACAATTTGACTCGTTAAAGTTAGAATGTAAGTGACGATAGATGCTAGACATTGAAAAAAGAACTTAACAGAGGTTGGGCGGCGGCAGAGTTAAAAAATGGCTCAAAGTTAGCCCAATTTCATAAAAAAGAACTAACAGGCACTAACTCTTAGTTAGCAAGGGATTGTTGAAGAAATATAAACTCAAAGTTAGAAGTGTCTGGGGATTAATATTAACCAATTAATGAAAGTTAAAATTATTAAAAGCCAATAACTCTTTTAAAAAAGCCACTTTTGTTGACTTTTTGCAAATTTCTCTATTTTTTAAATGTTCATAATTTTTATATGCAATTTTATTTTTATAAATATTACACCATAAAATGAGATTTTTTTAATATTAAAACGAGTACAGTATTGTTATATAAAAAATAAAAAAATGGTTTAAAGCTCATATCTCCTCATTGTGTATTTAATACAGTTCATTGTGTATTTTTATTGATTATTATGTTAATTCTGAATACTATTGTATTTTTTATTTTAAAATGATAATTTAAAAAATATAATGATAAAATAACATTTTTGTATATCTTTTATAAAAATACATAATAATTATCTAATACATTAAAAACAATGACAAAATAACAACACATCTTATTGTGTATTTTGATCGTAATTGTGTTATCTTGAATTATATGAGTTTTGAAAAATACATTGTTATAATAAAACTATTATGTATTTCTAATTGTAAAACACAATGAGTAGTAACAAATTTATATAATCTATTAAAAACAATAAAAATAACACATTGTATTATCTTCTACCCTATGAGAATTGAAAGTTAGATTGGTAAAGGTAAATCATTGTGTCTTCTAATTGTAAAACACAATGATAGTTAAGAAGTTTATAATCTATAAAACAATAACAAAAATAACACCAAATGATTTAAAACATAAACACAGTAACTAATACAGATAACAAATGATGTAAAATATAAAATAATATATATTTTTATGTTTTTCAACTTATACAAAATTTGCTCGTTATTATGCGTTTAATGCAGTTCATTATGTATTTTGTTATTTATTTTTTTTTTTTGAAAACTATTATGTTATTATAAAATAATGAATTCTAAAAATATAATGGTAAAAATACACTATGTGACATCCGGTAAATTTCCGTTACCAAACTCCGTTAGTTCCGTTGAGTCTTGCATACACGTGTCGTAAGCACACACTAGTTGTCGTTTAATGTTGGTGACCTAATAATAATTAACAATGTTAAATTAATGATAATCTAGCTGATTATGTGATTGTTGTGTTATGTTTATGTGTTTACACAATTTAAAGGTTCATCGTGGAAATTAATCGCGTAGCGTGGAAACGTGTGTATTAATTCGTATGTGTTGTGTTTTATAAAAATAAAATATATAATTGTTAACGTTAGTTTATATGTTTATATTATTAAGTTAAAAACACTTTACAAGCAGTTTAAAGTCTAATTTTTGTAAAATACAAAACACAAGGGTTTAAATGGTAATTATGCAAAATTAAATGAAATAAAACAACCCCAAACCCTAGGAACCCACCCTTCGGCCGTGATCTCTACCCCATACCCCTCACAAGTTAGAATCATCAAATACAAGCCATTACACGTTTAAAGGTTCGAACTTTACAAGTTTTGAGGAGTTTTCATGTTGGCCGAAACCCTAGGTTCAAATGGATGGTTATGATGTTGAATTATTGGTTATTTGATGATGTTAGTATGTTAGTTGGATTGTATACATGTTGTTTAACGTTGATTATGCATGAATGATACGTTTTTAATGGATTGATCATGAACTTTGATTCTTGACAAACCGTAATTCGAAATTGATGTGATTATGTGAGATTGATGATTGTTTGATGAATGTATGATGATTACTAGGTTGTATGAATGCTGGGTCACATTGATCTTGCAAGAAATTGATGGATTGAAATTGGTGTTCATAGGTTACTAATAATAGTAACTTTATTTCCATGACATGATGATTTGATGATGGATTGATGTTGTTGATGTGTTTATGATGATTTTAGGTGTTAGATTGTTGATATGAATGCTAGAAACTTTGGAATGGAAGTTGTTGTTCATATCTTGCCAAAAATGGAAACTTTTGTTCATGATGATTGATGGATTATGATGATTAGGTATTGTTGATCATGTCTAGATGTTGTTATGAGCTTTAAATGGTATATTGGTGATGAATTCATGAATACATTGAGTGTTTGATAGATTTTGGAATGTGCTTTCCCAAAAGGGAACTTTATTTGCACAAAATTTGAAAGATGATGTTTGAGCATGTTTGGATATTAGGAGCATGTTAGTATGTTCATGGATGATTTCTAAGGTGGTAGAATATGTTAATTTAGTTGTATGGACTTTGTGATCATGTATGATGTTGAAAGTTGATTAGTAGTTAAGACATCATGTTTGGGACTAGAAATTGATTATTATGGTGTATGTTGAATGTAATGAACATGGTTAATGAATATGATTGTGATTATCATACACGCGTGCGAATCTGAGGCCCCTACTTAGTAGGATAGGCAGGGTTTAGGGTGTCAAGTCGTGAGTGGCTTCACATGGCATGTAGTGCGTGATTTGATCTTTGTGTGGCATGTTAGTTATGTTATAACTAGTTGGCATGTTAATGTTTAGATTCGCATGACTTGTGTGATACTTGGTAGTATGATGATCTAAGTAATACACCTAGATAATGTAGCAAACATGTGATACATTTCAATGTTAACCATGTATGATGTATGGGTATGCTTGCTTAAATGGGTTACATCACATAATGTCACCAACGGGTCAAACGGGTCAACTGAGTCAAACGAATCTGTTTTCTGAAACCTTGAGTTCTTTAATTGTAAAGCACTTAGGGTTTTCCTTAAAATTTCTGTGTATGTGTACTTATGCACTTGTGTATTCTAGGTAACCTCTGAAGGTTGTCTTTCCACATGTCCTTGTCAAGTTAATCTTTAAGTATCCTTACGCATACCCGTGAGTTCATGCCCCACTCTTTACTTAATCTCTTGTGGGGGAGATAGCATACTGGTAAACTACAAACGCTTTATATATTCAAGTTGTGCATAATATTAATATTGTGTTGTTATCATGGAAAAGTCCTCACACTTTCGAATTGTTAATATTGAATAGAGGGGAAATTTGGGTAGTACTACTGGGTCTGACGAGCCCCACCTATATGACTCGAGGTCAACCGGGTGCAATTTGTCCTAATGACATTGTCACGATCTGATAATTCGTGACAGGAGGCAACAACGTATCATAGTCAGCTTCAATTGCGAAATCACTATGAGTTACTATTTTTGTTAATGGACTAGCTATCTGTTACAATGCACTACTTTTATATCTCAATTATTAAACTGCTTATGTTTGAATATCAACTCTTGAACTCACCAACCATTGTGTTGACATTTTAGTATGCTATTCTCAGGTCATTAACTTGCTTGCCTTCAGTAGCACTGCACAGATTCATCTTGCATTCTAAGACTCGGTCTTAAAGACATCTTTATTATTTTTTATTGATTAATGTTTACTCATTTGGGTTGGCGCATGTTTTGTCATAGTACGCATTTATATTCTTTGGGTTTGTTTTACGAAACGCTTCCGCACAGTTTCATATTTAAACTTTGGTTGATTTTATTTTAATGTTGGAATATAGTTTCGTTTTGAGTAACTATTGACTGTGATCCTGGTTTGTTCACATGCCTCACGGTAAAACCCCGCACATGGATATTTGAGTGTGTGACAGATTGATATCAGAGCCATTGGTTATAGGGAAATAGGTTGCATACACACTAGACTATAACTGCACACAGTTAGTTAGTTACCTGTGCCTTATTTTCATCTACTGTATACTCATTGGCATACACATCACACTCTCTGCAGCATGGCATCGTTATCGAGAGCTCCGAGTAAGCGACCTGTATGACCTTCACGATCTGAATCCCCACCTCCCGCACCTGTACCTCACAATGGACCCGACTGGCCCCGACTAGCTTATCCTCGAGAGGAGTTTGATTGGGATCAACCTTTTGCACTGATGGAGCGTGACCCCCCATGAGACTAAAGTTTCTACCCCTTCGTTGATCATATTATGTATAGGAGCGCGTACCTGTCCCGAGGCCCAGGACTAGGAGCAACGCCGATCAACCAATGCCTTCATTTCCACTGATAGTGCAGTCCAATGAGCAACTGATTGCTGCACTGGATACTGAGAACAACGAGTCAGCTGACTCACGAGTGATGTTTGTACACTGCAACATGAGGTGTACAAACTGAGACATCAAATGGATGAACTTAAGGAGCAACACGGGAAGATCCTAAATGGGTGTCACCACATGGAAGATGGTCTTATAGCACTCAGAGGACGTGTTACTGGTCGTGAGCAGCGGGACGCAGTAGCTGATAATAGAATTGCTATCTTAGAAGCCCAATTGGCAGCGATTCAGATTTCTATAGCTCCTGCTCCTGCAGCGGACTCGGAGGACGAGGATCCCGAGGAGGAACCCGAAGAGGAGGAACCAGTGGAGATGGAAGATGACAACGATGGGTCGGATGTTGTCGATTGATTTTATTTATTTATGACTTGGACTATGTAGTGTTTCTCTCTTTAGAAACCCTGTACGGGAAAGGTTGTTTCCCCACCCGAATGACAAACTTAAATTTTTACATTGATGAATACATTGTGACTCATTTACAATTTATTTACCTTGGTTATCATTTTTGTTATGAATGTTGTGGTTGTGATGATTCATTATTCCTTACTATTTACTGTACTTCAATGAGATAAATGTGTTTGATGTTACTCATTATTGTATTTGTGAATGTAAAGTGAAAAATGGATTCCCGTGGAAGTGGACGTGGACATGGACAGGGACGTGGCCGTGGACGCGAACGTGGATGTGGCACTGGAGACCATGGCGGTGGTGCTATAAACATGACCCCTGCCGAATTAGCTGCCCTGATAAATGAGCATGTTCAGGCAGTAGTGGTTGCTGCCCAGACGGGACAGCGAGCAGGTAAACAATGATTGAAAGTTAAAATAAATATCCTGAATAACCGTAAGGGATGTCTGATCAATGTTGTTATGATTAAACAGGACCACCGGTGTGTACTTATAAGTCCTTTATGGACTGTAAACCACACACCTACAGCGGTACTGAAGGGCTGTAGGACTGGTGCGATGGTTCGAGAAGACCGAGTCTGTCTTCTCCAAATGCAACTGCCCACCTGCTGATGAGGTGAAGTATGTCACCGAAACTCTAGAAGGTGCCGCTCTGTCTTGGTGGAATGCCAGGTCCAGATGCTAGGACAAGCGATGGCAAATGGACTTCCCTGGGTTGAATTCAAAGAAATGATGACTGAGGAGTACGGTCCCACAATGAAGTGCAAAAGCTGGAGATGGAGTTCTGGCAACTTAAAATGCCCGGAAATGGTGAATGAAGTGCACAAGAGGGTTGAGCATTACATACAGGGATTAGTACCCGAATTCAAAGTATGGTGACTGCTTCCACCCACCACAATTCAGCAAGCCATCCAGTTAGCTCATAAGCTAACTGATCAAGCAGTGGAGCAAGGACGTTTACCCAAGTGGGGCGGTGTGGCGAGCGTGCCCGACAACAAGACAAAGTGGGATAGTGCCAACAACAACAAATCATCATCATCCATCAGTCAACCTCAACCTCAATAGCAACACAACCAACTCAGCAACAACGGAGGTTCCACAATAACCGTAACTTCAACTAGACGGCTTCAACAATCAAGGACCTAGTGTTTATGGTGGTAGACATCCGAAGTGCACTCGGTGCAATTACCATCATGTGGGAAGGTGTGGTACTTCAAGTGTCAACGCTATGGTAAGATTGGACACGCTGCTAAGGATTGTCATGGTGAACTGTTAAGGAAGCCCAACAACCTCGGGAGACACCCAAAGGTTGTTTTGAACGTGGGAAAGAAGGCATTACAGGCAAACTGCCCACAACTAAGGAGAGATGGTAATGGCAACAACGACAATGGTCACAACAACAACAGTAATAACAAGAGCGGTGGCAATGGTACTGGTAATGGTGGCAATAACGATGGATCTAAAGGGAGAGCCTTCATCATTGGCTTAGGTGAGGCTCTAAATGACCCCACAACTGTTACTAGTAGGTTTTCTGTTAATGGTGTTTTGCTACGGTATTATTCGATACTGGAGCTGATAGAAGCTTCGCGTCCTTAAGTTCTGTAATCTTTTAAGTGATATACCCTATGCCTTAGAATCTAAATACACCGTAGAGTTAGCCGACGATAAACAGATCCATGTAACGCATATCCTTAAAGATTGTAAGATAGAACTTGTCGGTCATACTTTCGCTATAGATCTTATGCCTGTTACCTAGGGTTTGGATTTGTGATAGGCATGGATTGGCTCTCTAGCAAGCAAGCGGAAGTCATATGTCATGACAAGATGATACGAATTCTTTTTGGTCACAAAATCCTTACAGTCGAGATGATAGGAGTGGTGCTGTGATAGGCATCATCTCATACATGAAAGCCCAAAAATTATTGCGAAAGGGTCGTTTGGCTATTTTAGCAGTTGTAACCGATAAGCAAGCGGAAGAAAGGAGAATGGAGGATATTCCCATAGTGCGTGACTTTCCAGAGGTGTTCTAGAGGATCTTCCTGGGTTACTACCTCACCGCCAAGTGGAATTCCAAATCGAGTTAACTCCCGGCGCAGCCCCGATTGCTAGGGCACCTTATCAATTAGCATCGAACGAACTACAAGAGTTGTCATCACAACTTCAAGATCTTTTAGATAAGGGCTTTATTCGACCTAGCACATCACCTTGGGGAGCCCCTGTTCTTTTTGTTAAGAAGAAGGATGGCACATTCCGGATGTGCATCGATTATAGGGAGTTAAACAAAGTAACAGTCAAGAACCGATACCCTTTACCTCGTATTGACGACTTGTTTGATCAGCTTCAGGGATCAAGCTATTATTCGAATATTGACTTGAGATCCGTTATCATCAACTCAGAGTCTGAGAAGAAGACATTTCCAAGACTGTGTTTTGTACTCGTTATGGTCATTATGAGTTCTTGGTCATGCCTTCTGGGTTGACTAATGCACCTGCGCTGTTCATGGACCTCATGAACTGCGTGTGCAAACCCTATCTCGATCAGTTCATCATTGTGTTTATCGATGATATACTATATATTCTAGGATCAAGGAGGATCATGAAGAGCACTTACGAATGATCTTAGAACTATTGAAGAATGAGCAGTTGTATGCCAAATTTTCAAGTGTGACTTTTGGATATGAGAATGTAATTCTCAGTCATATTGTTAATAAGAAAGGGGTACATGTTGATCCTGCCAAGATTGAGGTGATACAGAATTGGACTACACCCAAAACGTCATGCGAGATATGACAATTTCTGGATTAGCAGGATATTACCGACGATTCATAGAGGGATTTTTTTTAAATCGCACAACCTCTCATGGCCTTGACTCACAAAGGAACGATATACAAATAGAGTGAGAGCCAAGAATCGGCTTTTCAATTGTTAAAACAAAAGCTCTATAGTGCCCCGATATTAGCACTGCCAGAGGGAACATATGATTTCGTGGTGTATTGTGATGCATCCATTCAAGGTTTGGGTTGTGTCTTGAAGCAACGAGAAAAGGTGATAGCGTACGCCTCGAGACAACTAAAGTTCATGAGAAGAACTATACCACCCATGACTTAGAATTGGGTGCAGTGGCTTTTGCCTTAAAGATCTGGAGACATTACTTGTATGGTACTAAGTGCACTATCTACACCGATCACAAGAGTTTTCAACATATCTTCGAGCAAAAGGAGTTGAATATGAGGCAACGACGTTGGGTGGAACTACTAAACGACTATGATTGCGCTATCAAGTACCATCCGGAAAGGCGACATGGTTGCCGATGCCTTAAGCCGAAAGGAACAGCTAAACCCAAACGAGTGCAAGCTTTACAGCTTACTATCAGTACCCAACTGCTCGAACAATTAAGGAGCACAAACAGCTAAGGATAAATAGAAGCCTGAAATGTTGGTTTTGAGTCGTTAAGGGGAATGGTATAAACACTGGTAGTGAAGGAGGATGGATTCGGTATTTCATGGATAGACTTGGGTGCCTGTCTATGGAAATATAAGGGATTTAGTTATGAGTGAGGCACATAAATCCAAGTATTCTATACATCCTGGATCTGACAAGATGTACCATGACCTAAAGACGCACTACTGGTGGCCTAACATGAAGGCGGATGTAGCTACGTATGTGAGAAGGTGTTTGACCTGCTTGAAAGTAAAGGTGGAATACCAAAAACTATCCGGACTGTTGCAAAAACCCGAGATACCAATGTGGAAATGGGAACAAATCTCCATGGATTTCATTACCAAGTTACCCCGGACTAATACTGGTTGTGACACGATATGGGTTATCATGGATCGGTTGACAAATTCTGCTCACTTCCTTGCAATTAAGGAAACAGATAAGATGGAGAAATTAACTCGACTGTACCTAAAGAGATCGTTTCGAGACACGGTGTACCGATCTCAATTATTTCCGACCGCGATGCCGTTTCACGTCACATTTCTGGCAATCATTGTAGAAATCTTTGGGTACACGATTAGATATGAGTACTGCTTATAACAACAGTTATCATAATAGCATACAGGCAGCACCTTTTGAGGCGTTGGTGGAGTCTTCTTATAACAACAGTTATCATAATAGCATACAGGCAGCACCTTTTAAGGCGTTGTATGGGAGAAAATGTAGATCACCAGTTTGCTAGGCTGAAATTGGTGATAGTCAGCTAACAGGTCCTGAGTTAATTCATGAGACAACCGAGAAGATTGTGTAGATACGAAACCGTATGGCTGCAGCGTGAGACAGACAAAAGAATTATGCTGATAAGAGACGGAAACCTTTAGAGTTTCAGGTTGGTGATAAGGTTTTGTTGAAAGTCTCACCATGGAAAGGCGTAATTCGTTTTGGCAAGCGAGGGAAGCTAAATCCGAGGTACGTTGGACCATTTGAAATAGTGGAAAGAGTAGGTCCAGTGGCCTATCGACTAGCCCTACCTGATTCGCTATGTGGAATCCACGATGTATTTCACGTGTCGAACCTAAAGAAGTGCCTAACTGATGAAACAATGGTCATACCACTAGAAGAAGTTCAAGTGGATGAACAATTGCGCTTTATTGAAGAACCAGTCGAGGTGATGGACCGTGAGGTGAAAACACTTAAGCAAAGCAAGATACCCATTGTCAAAATCCGTTGGAATTCGCGACGTGGACCGGAATTCAAATGGTAACGAGAAGATAAATGAAGCTTAAGTACCCTCAACTATTCGAAAAGACGATGCCAGCAGACGAAGGTATTGATTTAAATTTCGGGACAACATTTCTTTCAACATGGGGATGATGTGACAGCTCATCCAAAACTCACTCGATTTCGATTTCTGTGTGCCAAGGCAGTAGACCAGTGATGGAACACTCTCACCATGTAATGCAATTTTCGGGACGAAAGTTCTTTCAGCATGGGGATAATGTGACATCCGGTAAATTTACGTTACCAAACTCCGTAGTTCCGTTGAGTCTTGCATACACGTGTCGTAAGCACACACTAGTTGTCGTTTAACGTTGGTGACCTAATAATAATTAACAATGTTAAATTAATGATAATCTAACTGATTATGTGATTGTTGTGTTATGTTTATGTTTTTACACGATTTAAAGGTTCATCGTGGAATTAATCGCGTAACGTGGAAACGTGTGTATTAATTCGTATGTGTTGTGTTTTATAAAAATAAAATATATAATTGTTATCGTTAGTTTATATGTTATATTATTAAGTTAAAAACAAATTACAAGGAATTAAAGTCTTATTTTTATAAAATACAAAAACACAAGGGTTTAAATGGTAATTATGCAAAATTAAATTAAATAAAACAACCCCTGTTAGGATCAGTGATCTATGTTTGATTGATTTGAGAGTATAGCAGCGGAGAACCAACAATGAATTAGCAAATTCACAAGAACACAAAAGATATTTGAAGTAAGAACAAACGGTTATAGACAAAGAGAATTCTGCAAAATATATTTCATTCAATATTCGCTTTCGTGGTCAAGAATATCACACATACAATTAGGTCAACATCTCTTATATAGGAGATGTGACGTCTGCTGATGTCACTTGATAGTGACATCTAACAGAATTATTCAAACTACTGATATTTAACACAACTACTGTGAAGATGTCAAACAGCTGACATCTCCTTACAAAAATACTAAGTGTTAACTATCACTACAACTACTGAAAAGAACTACTGAAACTACAACGACTGAAGAACATGCTCTTCAGTTTTATACTGAAATACAAAAAGAAACTACTGAAAGGAAACCATCACAACAACTGAAGAATGCTTCTTCAGCTGTTGTAACAAACTCTGAAGGCTTCAGTACTTGTACTTGAACTTCAGCTGATGTCTTCAGCTGTTGCATCAGCTGATGTCTTCAGCTGTTGTCTTCAGCTGATGTCTTCAGCAGTTGTCTCAGCTGATGTCTTAGTGTTGTCTTCAGCATGGTCTTCAGTACTTTAGACTTCAGCTGTTGATCTTCAGACTTTGGTCTTCAGTTGTTGATCTTCAGTACTTTGTTCTTCAGCTGTTGATCTTCAGTACTTTAGTTCTTCAGCTGTTGATCTTCAGACTTTGATTTCAGCTGTGAAGTCTTCAGTACTTGTACTTCAGCTGTTGCTCTTCAGACTTTATGAACAGCTGATCAAGTTCAGCAGTTGTTGTGATGTCTGTGGGACTTAGAGGTTTTTCTGATCGGCTCATTGGTTCTTTTGGTCCAACAAACTCCCCCTGAACCAATGCAGCCAAAACCTCTAAACTTATTGAAGATGTCCCACTTATTATGGCAGAATGATTGGTCTTTTTGTCTTCTAGATCAGCTCAGAAGTGACCCTTGTAAGCTCCGGCCTGGAAGTAGTCTCAATGATTTGATTGGCAAAGTATGAATGGGAACTCTGTCTTGGGGAACTGGACACAGAGCTGTTACCCCATTCATGAGATCTACTTCCCCACTATGAGTCTATATGACTCTCTTGTATAGGCCTCTAGGAAGGTAATTTGTTCCTCCATGGTCAGCTCTTCAGCACCTCCTTCAAATAAAGATTCTGGCCCATAGTACTCAGATAGGTATTTGGCTGTTTCCATTCTTTAGCTCCACAGTTGTTATTATTCTATAAGCAAACTCATCAGGGTGATTACCCTCAAGGAACAACTGGAGCTCATTCTTCCTGACTTCTTCAAGCCTCTTATAAACTAACCCCTTTTTCACCATTTTATTTTCAAGCATCTTCTGTGGGGTTTGGTTAGCTTTATAAGCTTTCTTGAAGTCCTCTAGGATTTCCCAGGGTGATACTACAAAGACCAGGGAGATCACTTCATCTACAATCTTTTTCACCTGGCCAATGTATCTCTGTGGAATGTTTTTCTTGTGAATCCTGTGAGACACCCTGGGATCAGGCCAAATCCTTACTCTCTCCTTTTGATATTGAAATGTATGCTTAAGAGTGTATAATCTGAGAGCTTGCTTCTTCATGTTGATGATAGAAGATGTGGCTGCATAAGCTTTGTCAACCCTCCTCAACAATTCCTCATCGTGTTGTTTGTGAAGTTCTTCTTCTTCTAGCTTCACTTTCACAATTTGTCTTTGGGTTTCAGGAGTAATTGTTGGGGAGTGACTTGTGGCCTTCGGCAACTGTATAACAGCTGAGAGTGGCAGCCTATCTTCATCATCATCTTCTTCATCATCTTCTAGCCTCAATACTTTCTCTTCTTCTTCTGGGGTACATCATCGGCTATTGGTTTGAGGGTGAGGGAGTTGGTTTGGTGGGTTGTGTTTTTGGTGGTTTTTGGGGTAAGGGATTGTTTTAGTGGGTGGTTGTTTTGGTGGTTTTTGTGTGGGAATGTTGACAGGCTGTTCTAGCATTTTTGAGGTGAGTGTGGCTTTAGATTGCTTGGCTAGTTCAGTCCTGCTCCCAGCACCCGCTTCATTCAAAGCTTCAATAACAAGCCCTTTGGTGTATACTTCAGACGAACAGATCTTGGTGGTTATTGCCAAGATGCTGTCCCTGGACCAAGCCTTGATTTCGATCAATGATCTGCCAAGATACTTCGCTATAAATCTGATCATGATCTCCAGCCTTTCTCTTTCTAACACCTCATAACTTGCCCATCTAGATTGGATTTCTTCAATCTCTAATCTTTTGATTTCAGAGTCAAGTTGTCAGTGTCATGGCCTTGCCTAAACAACTGATCAATGATGTTATCCATTGATCTGCTGTGTTCGGCATCAGCCTCTTTCACCATTAGCTCCAAGGCATTTTCCTTTTCCTTCTCCTTCTCCTTTTCGGTCTCTCCAACCAACTCCTTCTCATTTACCACTTCTGTCTCTTTTTCTTTCTCTTTCTTCTCTGCACTCCTCTTCTTTTTGCTTTCACTGACTGAATCTCCCCCTTTTGGTTGCATTGGTTGCAAGGGTTTGATTGTCAGAAAGCTTTTTGCTCACAACTTCCTCTATCAAGGGTTGTATAATGAGGAAGCCTCTCATCAAGGGTTTTGATCACTATATCAGTGATTATGGGTGTGATGAGAGGTAAGGAGTTTGAAAGATAGCAGCTATTTGCTCAGGGGGGTTCTGTTCCTGAGAAATAGTGCCAGAAGCAGAGGCAGGTGGCTGAGAATTTGGGAGTGGCTCTGTGTTTAGGAGACCTTCAGATGAAGGTGCCATCTGGGGTTTGAGAGGCAGATGGTCTTTGATCCTCAGAAGTTTGGCAAGCAGCTCTTTGAGTCTGCTCACCTCCTCTTCCAGGATGGTGTTTTGGGCTAAAACATCATAAAAGAAGCCCAGGTCATCATCAGTGGGTACTGAATCACCTGACCTCCTGATAGAATCAGGATGAACATGCACTGAGTGTAGATCAGTTGTAGCATGTGCCCCTTTGTCTTGGAACTGGGGACTTCCTGCCTCAGGACTACGTCCTTCATCAGCAGTTGCCTCTGGTAAGGTCTTAGTAATGGTACCAACTACATCCTGAGCATATGCTGAAAAGGATAAGTGGCAGCCTCACCAGAAATTCCAATCTCCTTTTCTACACTAGGAAATGGAACATTGTAACCCCTATGTTGTGGGTTATCAGATGCACTTTGATCCTCCCCCTCAATGGTAGAGGTATGCCCAGTTGTAATTGGTATCTGGGAGGGGGGTGAGGAGTGCAACTGACTCAGCACTTGTGCAACAATTAATGTAGGACTTTGGGGGCGGTTGCATGTGGTGATTGGGTAGAAGCGGATTGCACCGGGGTGAATGGTGCGCTTCAATGGTAACCCTCTCAAGTGAGATAGGTTCCAGCAGTGTGGGTTCCCCAATATTGGTTGCAACAGGATCCTTTGGAGAGGATACCTGTGCGGCTGTGGTTGGTGAGTCTTTGACACAACTGGGGGGTTAATACCAGTATGTGTTTCCTGCGTTTGTGGTACAGGGGCATCCTCAGGGGACTCATCTCCCTGAGTAGCCTTTTTTGGCTTTTTGGATTTTGGCTTGGAGGGGACTCTGGTTCTGGAGGTGGTGGCTGTGGGTTCCAACTGCGTGGGTTTTCGCAGTTTGGCAGCCTGTTTCAGTGTGTGGTCAGAGTTGTGCCTGGAGTATACTTCAGGCAATACAGCCATTGCAGGGACTCCAAGGCCAACAAGTCCCTCAGCTTTCAGCTGATTCTCTATTATGGCCATAATGAACCGAGGATATAATATCCAGCGGTTAGAAATAGATTTTGAGGCCATATCCTTAAGTTCAAGAAAATGATTTCAGAAAAGTTTAAGTCTTGTTGCTCAAGGATAGAGAATAGTACCTGCTGCCATCTGGTAGACATTTGATCCCACGAGGATGTCTTAGGAGCTAAACAAACATTTACCATGTGAAAGACAAGACGTTCTGCATCATGGAAATGTTTCTTCAGAATGGTAGAGGCACTAAGGTTTCCCTGATATCCATGGTGGGCAAAGGATAAATCAGTTGTGCCCTTTGGATACCCAGCAGGAAAAGTGGCATCATCCAGGTTTAGGGTTTGGCGTAAGATTGCCGGAGTGATGACCACTTGATGGTTGTTGACGACCGACTGGAGAGACTCGGAGTTGTTCTCCCCAGTGGTAATGGTGACGTTCGTCCAAAACTGGTGAAGGGATTCGGCATGAATGGTGGGATTTAGAAGGAAGGCCGTTTTGTAGGGTGACTGGACCATTAGATCAATGGCGTTATCGAACTTTGTCCAGAAAGGCGATTTGGTGAGGTAGGCTACACAGTTGTGTCGTGGTTTGAGCTGCATGATCGCCATTAATGAGAGAGAAGTTTTGGAGGTTTGAACGTTAGGTTTAGAAATGATAAAAATCTGAAGGATTAGGTATGAGGTATTTATAGGGTAAGGGTAAGAAAACAACTGAAGGGTTTGGTGTTAATCATCAGTAGTTTTAAACGACTGATGACGTGGTATTACCCTTTCAGATGTTGAAACAACTGAAGTCTTGGTTTTAGGCATCAGCAGTTATAAAACTACTGAAAACCATGGTTTTGACTTCAGATGTTGAAACAACTGATGACTTGGTTTAGTCATCAGTAGTAGTGTGAAACTACTGAAGACATGGTTTTGTCATCAGTTGTTGTAAACAACTGATGACTTGGTGTAGTCATCAGTAGTTGTGAAACTACTGAAGACATGTTTTTGTCATCAGTTGTTTAGGATGAAACAGCAGTTGTAGAAACAACTGAAGAGAGAGTTCTCATCAGTAGTTTTCGTCAATTCATAGCCTTTCAGCTGTTTCATACTGTCCTCAACACTTACTCATCAGCCTTTTGGCTGTTTTCAGTAGTTTCATAGGACATCAGTACTTATCTGTTTTTACTGATATCAGTAGTTATAACTACATCAGTAGTTGTAACTTGATCAGTTGTTTAACAGAATCAGTACTATCTGTGATATGGTTACTAATGATTATCAGTACTTAGTTACTGAGATCATCAGTAATTATCACTTATTCTAGCTGCAGCATACCAAGCCTTAACACAAGGTTTTGGAAAGTTGAACTATCCAAAGGCTTAGTAAAATGTCTGCAAGCTCATCAGCACTAGGCACAAACTTAGGATCAATCAGACCTTTTTCAAAACAATCCCGAATAAAATGATGTCTGATCTCTATATGTTTGGTCCTAGAGTGCTGGACTGGATTTTTGACAATGCACAGAGCTGAAGCACTATCCATTAATAATGGAGTCTTAGTCTCTGTAATGCCATAATCCAAAAGTTGATTCTGAAGCCAGAGTACCTGAGAAGTAGAAGTACAACTTGCAGCTGCAATGTACTCTGCTTCAGCAGTGGATGTAGCAACAGATGTTTGTTTCTTACTCTGCCAAGAAATCAAACAGTTGCCTAGGAATTGACATCCACCAGAAGTTGACTTTCTAGTTAACTTGCACCCTGCATAGTCACTATCTGAAAAAGCAACTAATTTGCAAGAGTGTCCAGTGGAATACCATAATCCTAGAGATTGTGTACCTTGCAAATATCTAAAGATCCTCTTGACTGCAATCAAATGAGACTCTTTAGGAGCAGCCTGAAATCTAGCACAGACACAAGTAGCAAACATGATATCTGGTCTAGAAGCTGTTAAGTACATCAAGGACCCAATCATACATCTGTAAAGTGTTTCATCAACAGCTTTACCTTTCTGATCCGCATCCAGTTGTGTGGTGTTGCACATGGGAGTAGAACAGGGCTTACTATTTTGTAAATCAAACTTATTCAAAAGATCTTTTGTATATTTGGACTGATGAATAAAGGTGCCATCAGCCTTTTGTTTGATTTGCAAGCCTAGAAAGAACTGTAATTCTCCCATTGCACTCATTTCAAACTCTGTTTCATTAATTTGGTAAAATCATCACACAACTGGGGATCAGAGGATGCAAAAATGATATCATCAACATAAATTTGAACAAGTAGCTTATGCTGATCCACCTTCTTAATAAACAAAGTTTTATCTATGGAGCCTCTAGTGAAATTATTCTTGAGAAGAAAAGTGGAGAGTGTCTCATACCAGGCTCTAGGAGCTTGTTTCAACCCATAAAGAGCCTTATCAAGTTTATACACCCATTCAGGATGTTTATTATCCTCAAAACCTGGTGGTTGACACACATAAACTTCTTCTTTTATTTTTCCATATAAAAATGCACTTTTGACATCCATTTGAAAAACTTTGAGATGGTGGAATGCAGCATAGGCTAAGAACAATCTAATTGCCTCTAGTCTGGCTACAGGGGCAAAGGTTTCATCATAATCAATACCTTCTTGTGAGAACCCCTGTACAACCAGTCTAGCCTTGTTCTTAACAATAAGCCCATTTTCATCAGTTTTATTCCTAAACACCCATTTAGTGCCTATTGCACACTTACCTGGGGGTAGAGGAACCAGTTCCCACACTTGCTGTTTCTTGAACTGAAGTAGCTCAAGCTGCATGGCTTCAACCCATCCATTGTCTCTTAAAGCAATATGATAGTTCTTTGGCTCTAGCTGACTGATGAAGAGAGCATAGAAGCAGAAGTTAGACAATTGACTTCTTGTTGAAACTCCAGCATTGATATCACCAATGATTTGAGACATTGGGTGATTCTTCAGCTCTTGATAAACAATGATATCTGTGCAAGTGTTTGTAGAACCTTCAGCAGCAGCAGATGTTGATACAGACTCTTGAAACCAAGAATTTGATGGTAACTCAAAAGATGTAGAGGAATCAGAGATCTCATCAGCATTTGTTGTGGATGGAACTGCTGAAGCTACAGGAACATCAAGTTTAGCAGACACAGGCAGTTGGTCACTAAACTTGAATAGGTGAGTATTGATATTATCATCATCATCATCAATACCACCAGGTGGAAGACATGCTGCAGAAGATGATTTATCCACATGGTCTGCAACAACTGGAGGTTGAGAAGGAACATATTGCAGTATGTCCAAATCAAACAACTCCACAGGGTTTTGTGGAATCTTGTCCATTGGAGATTCATTAAACTTCACATGCAAAGTCTCTTCAACTATCTTTGTTCTGCAGTTGAAGACTCTGTATGCTTTGCAAGTAGATGAATAACCAACAAAATACCCTGCATCCACCTTAGGATCAAATTTTTGGAGTTGATCCTTTGTGTTGAGAATAAAACAGGGACACCCAAATGCTCTGAAAAATGAAATTAGAGGAGCCAAGTGATGTAGAACTTCATATGGAGTCTTCATCAACCTCTGATTTACTAAGGCTCTATTCTGCACATAGCAAGCTGTGTTAACAGCTTCAGCCCAAAAGGTCAGTGGCAAACCAGAGTCAGCCAACATAGACCTTGCAGCTTCAATTAGGGTCCTGTTCTTTCTCTCCACGACTCCATTTTGTTCTGGAGTCCTTGGGATGCTAAACTGCCTTTTGATTCCCTTTGAAAGATAAAATCATCAAGTGTATGGTTTCTGAATTCAGTTCCATTGTCACTCCTTATACACTTGACTGAAAGGGAATACTGCTTCTCAACATACAACACAAAGTTGATAATCTTCTGAGCAACCTCATCCTTTGAATACAGAAAGAAAGTCCATACAAATCTGGAGTAATCATCCACAATTACCAGACAGTATTTCTTCTTTGCCATGCTCATCACTCTCACAGGACCAAATAGATCCATATGCAGTAATTGCAAGCAGGCAGTGGACTTAGGCTCTTCAATAGGGGGAATGAGACTTTGTGTTGTTTTCCTTTTAAACAAGCAGTGCAGGTTTCATCACAGTGGAACTCCTTTATTGGTAAGCCTCTCACTAAACTATTGTGGATCAGCTGATTCATTTTTGAAATAACATGACCCAGCCTTCTGTGCCACAGTTTAGATTCCTGAGGAGAGGCTTTGGAAAATAGGCAAGGATGGCCTCTGATATTTATTTTCTTGGAAAGATCTAAGGCATACACTCTTCCTGTCCTGTTGGCCCTCAGGAGAGTGTGATCATCCAACACCTTATCAATCAAATTCAGAACTTTGGATGACAGAATCCGGCAGTTCTGACTGGTGAAAAGAGCAACATGGCCTTTATCACACATTTGACTGACACTCAAGAGATTGTACTTGAGATTTTCCACATGGTTAACATCATCAAACTTTATTTCTCCATTGGAGACAAAGCCTTTTCCAATGATGTAACCCCTAGCATCATTGCCAAAAGAAACAAACCCCTTCTTTCCTTGAGAGTAGTCATGAAGAAGAGAGCTGTTCCCAGTCATATGCATAGATCCCCCACTGTCTACATACCAGATGCTACTTTGGCATGTTGAAGAACCCTGCAATCATAAACAATTAGTTAGTTTTTGAGACCCAAACCTTTTTGGTTTTGGGTCTATTCACATACAGATGGTAAACTAACAGACTTGCTATGAATAACAGCCTGAGGGGATGGAGATGGTGAAGAAGAAGATTCCTTTGGCATGGATTTTCTTCTCTGTGGTTTCAACACAGGAGCATCTAATTGGTTGACTCTCCCCAATAGATGTTGAACCATCATAACAAGTTGTGTCTGATTTTGTGATAAAGCCTTCAGCTCATCAGACACATTAGTGCTTGAGTTAGATGGGTTCCTGTGTTGTACCATCTCTCTTTGAGCAACCTCAGCTGTTGCCTGTTTAACCCCTTTCTTGTGGATTTCTTTTGGATTTTGGGGTTACAGGTTTTGATGTTGCTGGTACAAATTTGATTTCAAACTCAGTTTTCATTTTATCCATTTTCTCTTTAATGTTTTCATTATGTTTGAGTTTGGAGCCCTTTTTATACCAGCAATCATCAGTAAGATGATTGAATAAGCCACATATTTCACATGGTTTTTCTTCATCTTAAGTTGATCATCTGCTGAAGAAGATGAAACTAAAGACTTGTTCTTCAGCAATTTGCTATCAGTACTAGCAGTTTTCTTCCCTTTAGTACCTGCTTTCTTGATATCTTCTTCAGTAGTTTTCCCACCCTTACTACTTGCAGTTTTCTTCTCTTTAGTACATGCAATAGTTGGGTTTGTCTTCCAGGTGTTATGACATTCACTTTAGTACTTTCAGTACTTTGTGAAATACCACCTGGAGTGATCAACTTTTTGATCATGTGAGTGTCAGCATTTGAACCATCAACATTAGCTGATAGGTTCTGAGAGGACTTAATGCTGACTTCAACCTCTGATGGTGCTGTATCAGATAGTAGATCACATGATGAAAAGGATTGGTTATTGCTTTCTCCATCAGATTCTACCTCTGCTCTGGGAGTAAAATCTGTAGGAGGAGCAGTGTGATTATAACCAATGCCAAACTTCACATTGGAAGCAGATTGCTTACTAAGAAGCATTTCAAAACCCTTGCAAGAATTTACCCATCGATCACACTCTACCTGGGTAGTTGCAAGTGTTTCTTTGAGGTCTCTGTACTTCTCTAGAAGTACCTCTTCCCTAGCCTTATCATCTGTGATTTGGCATTTAAGTTTGTAAATCTCATCATTCTTATCATTAAGCACAAACTCAAATTCAGCTTTCTTTTGGAAATTGTTTGTTCTAGCTCAATGTTCTTGTTAATTAAAGCTACATTTGCTTCTCTAATAGATGCAAATGCGGCTATGCATGTTTCAGAACATAACTTGGCTTTTGCCTCAAAGGATACCTGTGGTACCTGTGGTGTAGATGCATTAGAGGATGAAGTATGAGCAGACTCCAAAGCCATAAGAGCTAGATTTCCAAAAGGACTATCACCACCATGTCGACCAGCACCAGGGAATAGTTGTTCATGACCAGACAAATCATCTGGTAAACTGCTCCAGTCAACAACTCCTAGGGTGAAAAAGCTGTGTTGTTGATGAGATTGGGAGGTTGAGGTTCAGGTAATGCATTGGTTGTTGTGCAATTGGAGCTTGAACCGGATTTGACTGAGGCAAGTAATAACAGGGAAAAGGATATGACATTGGACCCTGGGGGACAAAGTATGCAGGAGATACAGGGTGTGATTGATGACCAGAACCAGCAGGATGTTGCCCTGTTTTGTAGACTAGTGCTAGGAAAAGTCACAAAGGGTGCAGAAGAGTTAGATCCAGTTGATCTACATTCTCTTGCAAAGTGTCCAAGCCTTTGGCATTTGTGACACCTCAACTTACTCTTGTCAAAACCAACTTTGGTTTTGCCAGAGAGTCCAGGAAATTTCCTGCCAGTTCTCTTGTAGAACTTCTGAGATCTGATATTAACTAAGGCCATTTGGCTTAGAATATCCATCTCTTCTAAATCATCATCAGCAATTCCCTTCAGATCATCCATGATGAAGCATAGATTGTCACTATTACTGCCAGAATGACTATCAATACCAACAAATGCATGATCAGAATTGGTTGAAGAGAAATCAATATGCTCATCATAATTGCTTTCAGATGCAGCATATTCTGACTCATGACCAACCAAGGCAGTGTTCCCTGGTACAAAGTCATCAGTGAGCTTTCCTGATGATGACAGTTTCCTTTTCTGCTCTATCTCTCTTTCGAATGTAAGCAATTTCCATGAAGTTGGGTGAGAGATAGGCTATCCAGATTTGCACTAGAGCGTAGGACAATAGTGTATGTGTCCCATCTCTCAGGCAGTGATCTGAGGAATCTGTTATTCATCTGGCTGTTGGTGTATTCCTGTTTCACCATTTTTAGCTCAGAGATCAAACAGGAAAAACGCTCAAACTGCTGAGTCAGTGTCACCCTTTCTATGAGAGAATGTCTCATATTGTTGGGCGAGGATTTCTCTGTTGTTTGCTAAGACCTCATCAGTTCCACCGAATTGTTCTTTCAGTGCATTCCAGAGGTCATGAGCAGTTTCATGATGCATAAGCCCTGAATAGATTTCATTCGGCAGTGCCATGGCCAGAATTCCATGGGCTTTAGCATCAATCTCAAACAGTTTCCGATCTTCATCTGAGTATTGTTCCTTCTTCTTCGGAACCATTTGATTGGTTTCCGGATTGTTCACCATAGGCTTATGTGGTCCATGTACCACAGATGTCCAACAACCTAACTGTTAACAGACAGGTGATGAAGCATCCTTCGTTGCCATATGTTATACTCAGTCCTAACCAGCATCGGAGGCTTGGTTGAAGAACCGGTATTGTGAGGGTCATTAGAAGGAGTAGTCATCTCAGATTCAACCAAATTCAATTAAGCTATAACAGATTTAGAACAAAACACAACAAACCAAATTGAACCAAGAGAGATCTCAAAATGAATAAACGAAAGCGGCAGAAATTCAATAATCTATAACCAGTTTTTGCAAATAAGCTAATTCAATCAAACATAGACATCAAATAGCAGTTTCAATGATCAACTGTTAGATCGATCAATGATTAACCTGCTCTGATACCATTTGTTAGGATCAGTGATCTACGTTTGATTGATTTGAGAGTATAGCAGTGGAGAACAAACAATGAATTAGCAATTCACAAGAACACAAAAGATATTCGAAGTAAGAACAAACGGTTATAGACAAAGAGAATTCTGCAAAATATATTTCATTCAATATTCGCTTTCGTGGTAACAGAATGTCACACATACAATTAGGTCAACATCTCTTATATAGGAGATGTGACGTCTGCTGATGTCACTTGATAGTGACATCTAACAGAATTATTCAAACTACTGATAGTTAACACAACTACTGAAGATGTCAAACAGCTGACATCTCCTTACAAAAATACTAAGTGTTAACTATCACTACAACTACTGAAAAGAAACTACTGAAACTACAACGACTGAAGAACATGCTCTTCAGTCGTTTTACAAATACTGAAATAAAAAGAAAACTACTAAAGGAAACCATCACAACAACTGAAGAATGCTCTTCAGCTGTGTGTAACAAACTCTGAAGGCTTCAGTACTTGTACTTGAACTTCAGCTGTTGTCATCAGCTGATGTCTTCAGCTGTTGTCATCAGTGATGTCTTCAGCTGTTGTCTTCAGCTGATGTCTTCAGCTATTGTCTTCAGCTGATGTCTTTAGTTTTTGTACTTTAGCAGTTGTTCTTCAGTACTTTAGACTTCAGCTGTTGATCTTCAGACTTTGGTCTTCAGTTGTTGATCTTTAGTACTTTAGTTCTTCAGCTGTTAATCTTCAGTACTTTAGTTCTTCAGCTGTTGATCTTCAGACTTTGATCTTCAGCTGTTGAAGTCTTCAGTACTTGTACTTCAGCTGTTGCTCTTCAGTCTTTATGAAACAGTTGATCAAGTCTTCAGAGTGTTGTGATGTCTGTGGGACTTAGAGGTTTTTCTGATCCGGCTCATTGGTTCTTTTGGTCCAACAACCCCAAACCCTAGGAACCCACCCTTCGGCCGCGATCTCTACCACATACCCCTCTATCTTTGAAATCAGCCTAGAACAAACAAGAAAACACGAGATTGAATCGATTTCAAGGGTTGCAACAAGTTAGAATCATCAAATACAAGCCATTACACATTTAAAGGTTAGAACTTTACAAGTTTTGAGGAGTTTTCATGTTGGCCGAAACCTAGGTTCGAATGGGTGGTTATGATGTTGAATTATTAGTAATTTGATGATGTTAGTATGTTAGTTCGATTGTATACATGTTGTTTAATGTTGATTATGCATGAATGATACGTTTTTAATGGATTGATCATGAACTTTGATTCTTGACAAACCCTAATTTGAAATTGATGTGATTATGTGAGATTGATGATTGTTTGATGAATGTATGATGATTAGTTGGTTGTATGAATGCTAGGTTACATTGATCTTGCAAGAAATTGATGGATTGAAATTTGTTTTCATAGGTTACTAATAATAGTAACTTTATTTCCATGACATGATGATTTGATGATGGATTGATGTTGTTGATGTGTTTATGATGATGTTTAGGTGTTAGATTGTTGATATGAATGCTAGAAACTTTGGAATGGAAGTTGTTGTTCATATCTTGCCAAAAGTGGAAACTTTTGTTCATGATGATTGATGGATTATGATGATTAGGTATTGTTGATCATGTCTAGATGTTGTTATATAGCTTTAAATGATATATTAGTGATGAATTCATGAATACATTGAGTGTTTGATAGATTTTGGAATGTGCTTTCCCAAAAGGGAAACTTTATTTGCACAAAATTTGAAAGATGATAGTTGAGCACGTTTGGGATATTAGAAGCATGTTAGTATGTTCATGGATGATTTCTAAGGTGGTAGAATATGTTAATTTAGTTGTATGGACTTTGATGATCATGTATGATGTTGAAAGTTGATTAGTAGTTAAGACATCATGTTTGGGACTGGAAATTGATTATTGTGGTGTATGTTGAATGCAATAAACATGGTTAATGAATATGATTGTGATCATCATACACGCGTGCGAATCTGAGGCCCCTACTTAGTAGGATTGGCAGGGTTTAGGGTGTGAAGTTGTGAGTGGCTTCACATGGCATGTAGTGCGTGAATTGATCTTTGTGTGGCATGTTAGTTATGTTATAACTAGTTGGCATGTTCATGTTTAGATTCGCATGACTTGTATGATACTTGGTAGTATGATGATCTAAGTAATACACCTGGATAATGTAGCATACATGTGATCCATTTGAATGTTAACCATGTATGATGTATGGGTATGCTTGGTTAAATGGGTTACATCACATAATGTCACCAACGGGTCAAACGGGTCAATTGAGTCAAACACATCTGTTCTGAAACCTTGAGTTCTTTAATTGTAAAGCACTTAGGGTTTTCCTTAGAATTTTTGTGAATGTGTACTTATGTACTTGTGTGTTCTAGGTAACCTTTGAAGGTTGTCTTTCACTTGTCCTTGTCAAGTTAATCTTTAAGTATCCTTATGCATACCAGATGAGTTCATGCCCCACTCTTTACTTAATCTCTTTTGGGGGAGATAGCATACTCGTAAACGAGAAACGCTTTATATATTCAAGTTGTGCATAATATTAATATAGTGTTGTTATCATGAAAAAGTCCTCACACTTTTGAATTGTTAATATTGAATAGCAAGGAAATTTGGGTAGTACTACTGGGTCTGTCGAGCCCCACCTGTGTGACTCAAGGTCAACCGGTTGTAATTTGTCCTAATGAACATTGTCACGATCTGATAAGTCGTGACAGGAGGCAACAACGTATCATAGTCAGCTTGAATTGCGAAATCACTATGAGTTAATATTTTTGTTAATGGACTAGCTATATGTTACAATGCACTACTTTTATATCTCAATTATTAAACTGCTTATGTTTGAATATCAACTCTTAAACTCACCAACCATTGTGTTGATATTTTAATATGTTATTCTCAGGTCATTAACTTGCTTGCCTTTCGGAGCACTGTACGGATTCATCTTGCATTCTAAGACTCGGTCTTAAAGACATCTTTATTGTTTTTTATTGATTAATGTTTACTCATTTGGGTTGGCACATGTTTTGCCATAGTATGTATTTATATTCTTTGGGTTTGTTTTACAAAATGTTTCCGCACAGTTTCAAGTTTAAACTTTGGTTGATTTTATTTTAATGTTGGCATATAGTGTCGTTCTGAGTAACTATTAACTGTGATCCTGGTTTGTTCACACGCCTTGCGGTAAAACCCCGCATGTGGATTTTTGAGGGTGTGACACACTATGTGTAATTATAGCATGTAAAACAAATGATACATAAACAACTATTATTCCGATATATACATTAAAAATTTTGATAATATAATGTAAAATGAAATAATGAATATATAATAAAGTAATATATGACATAATAACCAGACGTATTACACACAATAATCAAACATATTTGGCACAATATCAAAAAAGTCATTTCTTTATAACATTAGAATTACATATGTCAAGTCCAGATTTATTTTTATGTTTTAAATCAAATAACATTTTAACTATAACCCTACCTTATATACACAACTATATAATATATATTAGGAGGATAAAATTATAATTTTATTTAAAGTGTAAGACATCTATACAACATTTTAAGCATAGAGTACAAGTTCCTAATGCAATAGTTTTATTTTTGTCCCATTTAATTACTTCTTCTAATTATTGTATATTCAATACACATTATTAACACATTATTTGATAATGTGATATTATTTAATTTACTTGAATAAATTTTATTTTATTTATAATATATAAATTGACATTTAAATTTATATTCACTAATTATATTTCATCACTAAATACTACTTAAATTAAGTATTATTTTATTTAAATATTTAAGTATATAACTTGTATATATATATATATGTGTGTGTGTGTGTGTATTAATAACTATAATACAGAATATTTTTCTAGGGACATATTATGAGTTTAATAATTTTGATATTTATTCATATATTTTATAATAAAAGTGAACGAAGAATAGAATAATAATTTTACATATGATATATAACGTAATGCTTGAATTTCAAAAATCAACCATTTTATTCTATTTATTCCTTTACAATAAAGTATAACATATGATATTTATAATACAAATGTTAAAACATATAGACGTGGCCAAATAAAATCACTACAATTTTCAATGTCATTCAATAATTGCGATTGAGTACTAATCACTTTTCCCATTTTCCTTGTCGGTTCGTAACAGTTCAATAACAAATAAAATGGTAATTTGTGATGATAATTTCTCTATTAACTTTCTATGGTATATGCAAATTACCATCGAAAGCTGCCTTCGATGATTATAAAAATCTAACACACATTCATAAATTGAAACTCCCCCTTAAAATCTATGTAATAATTGATTTTTGACCATAAATAGCACCGGTACTTTCATTAATCTTGTGGTATAACATTATTGTCTTAAGTATTTTTGTAATATACATAATTGTTTTTTTTCATTTAATTTTTCAATAATATATTTTTTTAATTTTTTAATTTATGTCATAACGCACGGGTGCAATACTAACTAAAATTGAATTCCCAAAAGATTACGCAACAACTATAATGTCGCAACGCGCGTGCATTTCCACTAGTATATATATGATATAAAAGTTAGTAATTAAAAATTATGATTTTACTTAAAGTTCTAAAAATGTATTGTGGACCAATGTTAGATGCATATTTTCAAAAGGTACTAAAACCACTAAACCAACCAACCATAAATTTTGATCACCAGTATTAAAACTTTAAGCCTTTTTTAATCAATAAAGGAAAAAAATCTGCCTCCTCTTTTTCTTTTATTTTCATCACATGCATATATATATATATATATATATATATATATATATATATATATATATATATATATATATATATATATATATATATATTATATTATATATATATATATATATATATATATATTATATATATATATATATTATATTATATATATATATATATATATATATATATATATATTGTGTTCTTCGACGGTACTATCATCAACATTTAGACCGCAACAAATATTTTATACAAAAAAAAGTTAATTTCTGATCTTATCACATTGTACTGTGTTATTTTTTAATTTTATTTCTAAAATGGAGTTTAATTAAGAAATGATCATTGTTTTACGAACTATTCTCTTTTTGTTATTTTATATCTAAATATGTAATAATCGTCCCTTAAAACAATAATTAAACGAAGGAACAAATTACACTATTTTATTATTATTTTCTTTTTTACCACTCATATAAACTAACTCTAATTTTTTAACCCGTGATGGGGCTTGAACATTAGTATAGGGGGCCCTGAAAGACACAGGAGCCCAATGTATGTGTAGGGTTGGGGTGGGTGGTGGGCAAACTCAATATGTTTAAAATTTTAAAAAAAATACATATAATTTTTTACTTCTAATGCAAAAAAACACCCACCAAAGCTTCCCGGCCATATCTCTAACACAACTAATTATATTAACTTATAATATACAGGCTAGAATACTTAATCTCATGTGTCTCTAACTTTAATTTACTTTATTATTTAAT